>CAVNZL010000007.1:2127500-2727500 GCA_963693355.1 Pontia daplidice | reverse complement strand
CAAACGTAAGTCTAATACTAATAATAAATAAGCGTCCAATTTCGCACGATTCATACACAAAACAAAAGAGCGGCCGCTCTTCAAAGGCGGCGCTTCAAAGGCGGCGCGAACGCAAACGAAATTATTAGCAGTGACGCGAGAGACGTCACAGGATAACGGCGAGACCTTGACACACTGACACACTGTCGCAAACATGAAATAGAAACAATCAAACCTTCATTTCTCTCTTTCCCACATTGTTTATTTTCTGTTTAACTACTTTTTAATTTTTGGTAATATGCTTTATGACTTACGTAATGGGCATAAGGTATAAAATGAATTTGGACTAATTTGACTAAGATTTTTGACATGGCGAGTTGACAACATGTGATTTGTAAGCGGTCATTAACCTGATAGTGATAGCGTAGTAAACAAATACGGCATGTTATAAATGTTCAAAACAAAAAATGATGTCCAATGACTAAACTGTTAGATTATTTGTAACGAATATTTGTATACTGGCTAGGGACATGATGAGCTATACGGTGTTTAATTTATTGTCGCATTGTCCTCTCCACATTGTATATGTGTGTTATATATATATACAATAGTACTAAAAATTTGACCCCGACACCACAATGAACTCATGAATAAAGGAACGCCTATCATAACGCAATTTAAACGCAGTTATTTTTTAGTCTAATAACTGTCACAAATCTATAGATTATCAGAATGCGTCAGTACAGGAACTATTGCTGGCCATAAAGGGTCAGCTAAAGAAATGGAAACTGGCACGACCCTGATAGAAAAGTAGCGTAATCGTGAGGAACTCGAAACCAGTCCCTAAGTACTTTGTTCAACGATAAACTAAGCTACAAGTTACAACTTACTACCAGTCACGCGCTATCCACGAAACGGACGGTCGCGTCTGCGTACGCGCACGTTGTATTAGAAAGTGTATAAAAACTGTGATTAAGTGTTTGGGGAAAATGTGGTTTTATGCTATATATCAATTGGATTGCGTTTGTTAATTATGTGAGTATTCCATTGTTATTTTTTTAATCTGTGGCAAATTTTTTAAGTTGTATTTTTCCTTTATATTTTGTTGCAATGTATGTGTTGCTAAATACTATTTTAACTGAAGGGGTAAACTATTAAAGGGGGTTTCGTATTAAAATACTTTATAAAATATAGGTTACAATAAAGTTTACAATTAATTAGGAAAAATTTAAAATAATCAACAATTATAGTTATTCTAGATCAAATTTTGTTCTAAAGTTTTAAGGTACCAACAGCCCAAACCCATAAACTGCTAGGTCAAAGTTGTGCTAAGAATACCTAAGTAAAAAACGGTCTTAAAATATGTTTCCTGCAAACTAAAACATTGCGACACCAAAACAAAGCTTTTTGAACACTAACGCATAATATTATGCTAATAACGTGGACAATGAGATTTCTTAATGCATAATAATTCCAATCACATAAAGACACACAATTATTGCGACATTTCCTGGAATTTATATAGGTACATCCTACACGTTTGCGGAATTATTATTTTTATATTACATTGCACACATTCTTATTATCCATAATAGTGCTATTATCTTCATTATGAATACACTAAATAGGTTTTATCGTCTTGTTTGGAAATAAATTACAAAATTAAGTACTAGATGTTCATTATATACGTAACTTGGTGATCTACTTTTTTAATTATGTAACACTTAAAATGATAATCTCATTTGTTCTCTTTACATACGGTTTTGAAACGATTACCATGGCCTGCATGTTTTACAAAACGTCACTTTAAAACGAGGGGTTTATTAGAGATATTGTCAAGTAATAACAAAATGAAAAGTTACGTTAGATCGACTTATGCATATACAAAACTACGCAAAAACTTCGGTAAACAACCATTGTTTCAAGACGTACCTGCGCACTTAATAGATTCCATTAATCCCAATATCGAGGAGCAGACACAGTATGTACTTAGGAATCCTGTTCACCGAGAAGTACAAGTAACAACGCCGCAATCTGAACACGAAGCAAACACAAAACAATTGGTATTGCACGAGCAAGGCATAAATCATACCGAAGGCGGTTGGCCCCGTGATGTCCATCTTTACAATGAAGATCACCTAGCTAGGCATAGACGGCGTGTTCAACACGAGGACGGCTATATCAGTGCAATAAGACTCTTAAAGCCGCAACTGGAACATTGTATTGATCAAAATAACGCAATCGACATGTACCAAACGTACTTTGCTACAATGAACCTTCAAGCGCCAGTCGAAACATACAACGTTCAAATCGCAAATGTATTCAAAGACCCATATCGACGGCCATTATCTTGCATTGTTTGGACAAATGAAAAACAATCTAAACTCGTTGCCTCTTACAGTTATCAAGATCATTCAAAAAATATAATGTTACCAACAGCTTGCTATGTATGGGATGTAAATAAACAAACAACTCCTTTATATGAGTTTTTCCCGGAAAGTAGTTGCTGGCGTTTAGTATGTTCCCCTAATCACCCAGACGTATTCATTGCGGGTCTTCAGGACGGTACAGTAAATACGTTTGATATTCGAAGTAGCCAGGACGCCGTCTCAAAATCATCTGTGTATAATTCTCATCGAGAGCCAATCACTGGCCTTCTTTATACACACACGCGTACCAACACAGAATTTTTCACGGGTTCTCCAGATGGGCAGTGTCTTTGGTGGGATATTAGAGACCTAACTAAACCTATTGACCAGCTCTTTATGTCAATTCGACAAGGACCTAATGTTAAGCCGAGTTTTTCCAATACCGAAGGCGTTAGCAGCCTCGAATTCGATCGCGGATTTCCTACAAAGTTTTTGACAGGAACCGAATCCGGCTTAGTAATTAATGCAAATCGGATGGGTAGAAGCCATTCAGAAGTTTTGACATCTTATTGGAACGCCCATAAAGGCGCTGTAAGAGCGGTTCACCGAAGTCCATGTACACTACGAATGTTTATAACATGCGGAGATTGGAACGTCCGTATTTGGAGTGAAGAAGTTCGCACGGCGCCAATTATAGTTACACGCCCATATCGTTACCAGGTAACTGATGTTGCTTGGGCTCCTTTAAGATATTCTAGTTATATGGGCATTTGTGAAGGTGGGGTGTTCTACTATTGGGATTTACTGAGAAAACATCATGAACCTGTTGCAACACTACATGTGTCGAAGCACGGACTAACTCGTGTTACACCGCATCCAACCGGCGAAATTATTGCAGTAGGAGATAATCGAGGTTCAACGTACATCCTTCATCTTTCCGAAAATATGATCCTTCCTAACAGTCAAGATAAGCAACTAGTCCACCAAATATATGACCGGGAAACAAGACGCGAACATTTATTAGGGAATAGAGTAAAAGAGATTCGTGTGAAACATCAAATAGACGCTGAACATGTGGAAATCGAAGATGATAATGATGACACATTAAAATCATCAGAACAAGAATATTTTAGAGTAGTTAACGATGAATTAAAAAGTATGGATGAACTATTTTCCACGAGTAAACTTGTATGAATAAAACCCTTAAATACATTAGAAAACAATTGTTTCTTACTTACGAAAAAAGAGTTTCTTAGTTAAATTGAAAACAGTTCTTTAACGTTTGAAACACTTACTATACTTTAATATTACACCTTAATATCTTTCCAATTTAGCATTAGGGTACTATTATCTCATGGATTTCCCAAACCTGGGGCACTAGAGATAAGATGTTCATGGTAGTATGACAATATGTCGCAACATAAAACTGTATTAGAATTACATAAAGCTCGCAAAAATTACTCCTCGCAAATGCTTAATATTGATGGCAGTGGTTTGGTTACATCTGTCAAATTCCCGACCCAAAAATATTTTGCTCCGCTGTTATAGCTATATTGCGGGCGGAAGCGTATATTTGAGCTACTTAGGTGAAAGGCAATTTATAACCTATTAATATGTAGATACGTAATAGCCAAGAAACCCGCATGTGGCCCGGAATACATCCGGTTCAGGGTTTGAACGATTTCTCTTACACAAAAACATGTAAACACGTGCACAAAGTAAACAATGGCATTGTCATCGAAGAATCGAGGGAAATTAAACCTACTTTGACAAGGCTGCCGTTCACGATTGCATTATAGCTCAGGAAAAACTCATTTTCAAGTATCTCAAAGCATATTGTTTTATAAAAATATATTGCGGTATTAAAGTGGAGGAGAAGACTAGCCCGACGAAGCATTATGATTGTATTATCTTATGGTAATATCTTAAAATCAAAGATGATATGTGGCTATGACTGACCATCATTTTACCTATAAAGAAAATTTTATTTCCGTTAATCGAATTGCAAATGCCGTAAACTATCAAATTAGAAAGAGCCGTAAGTGCAATGCCCGTGAAATACACAGCTGAATCATAAACTACAAATATAACCAGTATTTGTAGTTTAACAACAGTACACAAAGCGCAGTCAAACGCGTGGCCCAGCATTTAAAAGACTAATCTAAAATATCGACTCTTATAAATCAAAGCAAATGATTAACGATGCGAGACGGTATAAAGTTGAATTCAATAAACGAATTATCTATATGCTTTGTAAAAAATGAAATAAAATATAATGATAAACCCCCAAATACCCGGAGATAATTTTATTTTCATTTTTGAAAAACTAGCAAGTTAATATATTATCGCGCTTAATTATTAATGAAAATGATTGCGATGTTTCCACTAACGCCATTTTGGATTTGCTTCTTTGATGTTTGATGTTCCGGCTTATAGCAACGAGTTTGTGAACAAAAGTGCGTCAGACGAAACTTTCACCAGCGTACACATAGTTGAACGAAATGACGTACAATATGTCTACAATATAAATGTTGAGTACAATATGTCCCGACCACGCGTGTAAGTCTTGAATTTAGTTTTATATATGCTCATATATATTAAAAACATACGTTCTTTAACGCGCTGAAAGGTTACTGAGAAAAAATTCTCAATATATCACTATACCCAATACTAGTTTTATTTCATTTAATAAATGAATAGCTGTATCACTGACCTATGTGTTTTCTGTTTATAAACTACATTCATGAGTTACGTCTTCTTGTAAAATTATACATTTTAAACATAGTACTGCTAACATTTTCCCTTTTATAATATTGTGGGATTTTAATATTTACAAATAACAGCCAACTTTAATGTATTATTCACGTTTCTAATAATTTGCTATAATATAAAAAATACATAGAACCAACTATTTGCAAAAATCACGTCTCCTATAAAACATTATCTTTCCAATTTAACGCAAACCCACACACAAAGAGATAAATGATTATTTAAGCTTAAACATATACACAAGTGACATTCCCATACAACTAATAAATTATACAAAACCAAGATCACGATTAAAATAATTAACAACAATTAAATCAATTCTTGTCAACACAATTAGTTCGGAATGCGATACTGGTTTTCTCAAGTAGGTTAATGTCTAACACAGAGGCCTAGTTTTTCAAGACCATACAACTTCTAAATAGTAATCCTTTTATTCATACCCGTACATTATACATGTTTTGTCTTCCTCGGTCTGGTGATACTGCAATTAGATAAAAGATAATAAGAATATCAGTACGTGAGTATAATGTTAGAAGACTGTAAATAAATATTTATAGTGTGTAAATTGTAACCAAAGTAAAAATTAGATAGTAACAAACATTTTATTATTATTGATTTTAAATATAATAAATAAGACGAATTATTTTAACATATTCTTGGACCTTATGTTAAATAAAAATTTGTGACTATAGCAACTAATTCGATAATAATTTTATCCTGTTTTATGATAAGGTTTATCATAAGGCGGTTGAATCTAGACTATGTCCGAAAAACACGTTACTAGTATACTCATATACTCTGTATTATCTGTAACTATTCTGCATAATTTTAGCAATAGCGATGTAAAACGATTTTGTAATGTCGTAATCGTGAATACCACGACGTTGTATAATGTCACGAAAATGAATGTCACGTTCGTTCACAAAGAATGGAATGTTTCATTAAACATTTCTTATGTTGACGCTTTAAAAATTGCTAAACAGGAATGTTATAGTTTTTTACATAAATAAAACGAAGCACATTTTGTTTTAAGTTATTAAATACGATCGTTTATAGTAGAGCAGGTTCGTCAGGGCTTCAACCACATTTATTTAAACCATTTTCATGATTACTAGTATTGATTACAGCCAGATGTTATATAATCCATAAATGAGGTATCCAACACGAAAATAATTATTTCTCGAACCAGTTGATCGTGAGATTGGTTCCCGTAAATATACAAACTTTTCGGCTTTACATTTAGTTTTTTTTTTTAACTTAAACGAATTAATCATATTTTAATCACTTATCATCGGCATGCTTTACATTGTAATAAAATTATTTTACATTGTTATAAATATAATATTTTTATTCGTTTTATTATTATAAGATAATAGTGAATAATAATAGTGATAACTGCTCGCGGCACAACAAGTGCATACGCATCCAAGTCAAAATAATGGTCAGCAAAAAAGTCAACCCTCGTGCGAAATATTCGGTTGACAAACGTCAGTCACAATGCGGTTAGGGTTCGGCGAGGATTACATCCGTCAGAGGCGTGAAGTGGGTCACCAGACAAACCTCAAGCTCGTCACTTATAACTGTAAGGACGGGTTTACAAATTAGTCTCTATTAACATTCTATAACTAAACAGTAGAGCTATTTCGTCATTGTTACAAGGACTGGTAAATACATTGAACTTTGTCGTTTGTATACAGCTTTGAGATACATAATGATTAGGCGCTGTTTTATTTTAAGTCACGTACAACATGTAATCCGTATTAAATGAGTTGGATTACATTCCCAGGTACACTCAATTTATAGTTCTTATACTTCCTTGTAGAATACCTTCATCACGAATATCCAAACGGGCCATGAAACCAATCAACACGAACGAAGGAAATATTTTAAGCTGTATGTCACTATTAAGCTTCCTTCGCGATCTTTGTCTATGGGTTATTATATTTATTGCAGTAACGCCGCTATGGGCACGATGCGATGAGCCACTTGCTGGTGGCGTTGGCTCTGTTGACGGCGGAGGCGGCCTATGCGCAACTGCGGCCGGCCGACGCGCCGCCGCCACTCAACGACACACGTGAGTGAGTTATATATTATAGATTAAATTCGTATTAACGCAATTATTAACACGTGCTATTATTGGCGCTGTGCGTGCTGTTCCGGGTTGCTTCAATTATACGTGAGCGCGTATGCAGGAAGTATCACAGAATGTTCAGTGATAGGAAACGAGAGACAGATCGTCTCAGAATTAAGACGTACTCGGTGATTTTCCTGAGATTTTTGTTTTGTGAAAGTGCATGGTCCATATGTCATAGAACTATAGTATTTTTTCCCGATGCTACATATTCTATGGTTTATTTCGTTTTCTTTTGCTTCCTTTAGAATACAAAATCATAACTTATATTTTTTATCAAACAAAAATATGTCCACAGTATTTATTCGCAGTATTCACTTACTAAATATCAGGTGTATACATAAGCATTATGTTGTAAGATTTTATATTATGCAGGTTTCATTGCAAATAGATCGATTATTAAGTCATACTGCCTTACATTAATTACATTAATAACATAGATCACGTAAAGGTTGCCTGCATAATACTGTCGAAGATTAGGTATCTAGATAATATAAATAATAACTTATACAGAATATAAAGTATAATGTGATTCAGGTAATTTTAATGGATACAATATTTTCACATTAAATATGATAAAATAATTCATGACATCAAAGTATGAAATACGAATTGTGCTATAATTGATGTAATAAATTAAAATTTAATTTACTTCTGCTTCGTGTGAATATGTTAACTAGTGTTTCGTGTTATTTTACGTTAAAATAATTATTGATACAAGTGGTAATCATGGTCAACTAACATATGGCGTCACCAATCGGTTTTTGCCATTTTAGTATTAATGAGAGAATGTTAAAGGAAATAGTATATATATCACCCTTATAGTTTTACAATTAGATAGGAATTAAGAGAATATAAAGAGCTAATAGTTAAGTACTTGTAGGTTTAGTAAACAGTAATTAAAAAAATTATGTAACAAAAAGGCAGACTAAATGTACTTTAAAATTAAAAAAAAATTAATGTTACGCAAAATTTTAAGTAAAACTTTCTATTTTCAATGTATAACCGATTGGTTACGTTCAATAATTATATACCGTAATCAATTCAGCCACATAATATTAATTTGCACATTAAAATTTAAATTAAAAAAAAAACAAATTACAAGAAGAAACAACGAGAAACAATACGACACGAAGCATATCAGCGCTACCGGTTCCTTTCATTCATATAACATTGAACGGTATAGTTAGCATATTGAGATTACAGTTGGCTCTGTGATTGCATAGTACCGTTAATTTGACAGTGACTTACTAATCGCAAAGCATTCGCTTTCCCTTTGGAAAGTATTGTGATGTTGAATATTCAGTACTTATATATTGGTGGAGAATGTTAAGGACATAGACAAAAATACTTTGGTGTATGATCTCTAATCGTTATTTAAAACTAATGTATATACAATTGATGTTTAATTTTACTACAAGGAACAAGTCATACAAGGCGATGGTACCTACCAGAATAAAAAGTTTCAGAATAAAAGGTGACGAATATGATTTGCCCATTATTTCTTCTTGTGTGTGCTTCTTCTGTGTTTAAAAGAGAATGACTGTAAATATATCCGGAAAAATTATAATACCAACCAATAGATTAATATAATATAATAGATTAATTAAAACACTGTGTCCACAAACATGTCATTATATCTAACCAGAAGCAGTTTGCGTCTATTACGTAAAGGCTATTAAGGTAATATTTTAACGTTTCTACTTATTAAACAACAACTTCCCTTTTCCGTGAGAAATTTTTATATACCTAACAACGTTTGAGGCCTAAGAATTACAATTCTGGTCAGCTTTTCATCGCTTGTAATGTGAATGACCTTTAGCAGTTTTAAACTTCATATGACATAGACTTCAAACAATGTTTACTTAAAATTATCAATTTCAGGGTGCGGTTCTGAATGCGTGAGATGCTCAGCTGATGGATGCATCAAATGTGCACGACTTCTCATATGGCCAGGAGGTACGTGCACCCACGAATGTCCATCGGGGACTCGGGAATCTTGGGCTCACGATGACCAGCTTATGGGCAGAGTGTGCTATCCGGGGCATGTGTATAACGAAGTAAGTAAAACTTTCAGGTACTTGCACAATAATAAAATAGCCTTATAAAAGTTGTATTCACGAATCCCCCCCGTAACGTCTTGTTAAAATACGTACCAAGACTAAAATCAGAATAGTATGGGTACAAATATAGAGTCGCGACATAGGGACAAAGTGAGGGAAGGATCAGAATAGCGTAGAAGAGATTGCTTATTAAAACTATAGACGTCGTATTGTTTTCTTTTTCTTAATACCTTTCACATTGTTATAGGGATATATGCCTACTATGAGTCCCTGACCTAACTAAGCTTAGAGACCCGAAATACATAAGAGCCCTTCGCCTTTGACTCGATGTCTAATATTTTATTTTGCAATGTATTCAATTACCATGTAGAGCATTGTTCCAGTTTTAGTTTTAACCAATTGTAGTGTTTTCTTCATTATGATTATATTTGTTCGCTATACGTTAATGTAACATAGATAAATGAATAAAAATTAAATCACTTATGAAATTCTAAATTTGATGTTCATTCCAAAAAAGGATACTTTGTATTTTTATGCTTAATCTGTGGTCGCGTATACTCGTATGATTACAAAAATTATAAAAAACTAAAAAGTAGTATCACTATATCGTGCAAACTATCATGGTATGTGAAGTCAATAAAAACAGTTGTTTAAATACAAACCGTGTATGGAAATTACACTATAAAACCAGATATTTATAGCTAAGAAGTAGGTCACAACGCCTATGAGCAAACAAACTCATCTCGTAAACATAGTCGTCGCTTTGATGCGCTTTTAATGAAGCAACATTACGAGATTAACCTCACTGTAATTTGAATTACAAATTCCTACTGCAAAATTCGATTTCAATATAGGAAAATTGGTTTGTAACGCTTTCGTATTACAAAAAGAGTTTTACGAGTTTTAATGAGTTATATTAGATGCTGAAACTTATATAATTAATTGATAAATTTAACGGATAAAAACGTTATTTATATCGACATTTGAAGCTTTTGTCTATTTGCTACAGTCGTAGTCAGCCAAAGACTGATATTCATTTATAAAACAAAGCGGGTAGAAGACTCACGTGATATAAAATGTGTGGCGGACACATGGATTCACTGGGCCCGCAATTTATTCGAAACTCGAAGGGAACGTCATTAACGTTTAAGTAATGTTATTGTAAACCATTTTACAGATATTGATTGGCGGTGCGTGTGGCGTAGCAGCGTGCATAATATTGGTGGCTGTTGGCGCGGTGTATGCGCGTTGCAAGAAAAGGCCGCATGCGCACCCTTTACCGCAACCGAATCACGATGATGATGCCCAACTAAGAGAATTTCACAAACAGCTGGACTGTTTACGAGTAAGTACATTTATGATCTAAAACGATAGCTGCCCAAGACTATGATGAGGATGAACCTCTCAGATCATGCTGACTAGTGTCAATTACGATTCCGAAATATTTTCAGGTGTTTCTTCCATCTTGTAACAATACAATATTTAGAAAACTTTTTATATTTGCATACTCGAAAGAAAACTAGAAAGGTCAAATGTGATTAAAACTTCCGTGGTAAAAATGCGAATAATTCGGAAATATTGTAATTTATAATGGTGGAAGGTCTTGACTTCACACCTCCTTGCTTACAACCTGCAAGCCTAAATAAGTACCCTTTGATGTGCTACGGTATGTCATCATAAAAATAAAAGAATGGTTTTTACGTTGTTTCCATTAAATATACATTTAAAATGTGCATAGCAATTAAGCCATTACTCGGTCTTTATAGTGTGTAACGAGGTTAGGAAGTGTAGGCGCGTGAAATCAAAGCCTACTCGAAGAGCGTGGATGTAAACAAAACGTTTACGTTAAAATACTCCCAATTACAACGTAACACTTCCGGTAGCGTAGATAAAACATGAATGAACCCAAAACTCTTGAACTCTTTATTCCCAATAGGACTATCTGTTAAACAATTTTATTGTAATAAAAAGTTCTTTTATGGAATCAGGACCACAATTAATACAATTATATTTTTTTAGACGTAATTTCAAATATCAAATTTATATTTTAATCCTTCTCAGCCTAATTTATAAAATAGACAATGTATATGCATATTTTTTAAATTCTCGTAACCATGGCAACGAATACGGCCATCTATAAATCTTGTCTTTTATTAACATTACTATTACTCATTAAAAGAAAACACTTAGTTAACGGATTCAGCTATGTACTGTTACAAAATTTAAGCATATTATTTTATTAGTTTCATATATTATTTTTTTCGTAAAAATTTAAAATAATATGAAGTACTTAAATTTTGTAAAATACATGACTTAATCCGTTAACAAAGTGTTTTTCTTTATATAAATATAGTAGTTCGATTTTGAGAATCGTTCAATGAGTCACGCGAGAAGATTTTTGCTATCACGTCTTCAATATATCTTGTTATGTTTTATTAAAACAATACTTTTGTCATTCCCACTGCTTTAAAATTGCTACGCCAAAATATTTTTTCACCTCTTTAAAACGACTCCAGATTTCCTTTATTTTTTCTCGCCATTAATTTACCGTGCTTGCTTCACGGCACGTTGCTGACAGTTAGATATTAAATATCATGTCGCTTTCAATTAAATGAAAATCACTTTCTACAAACCGGATGGGCGTTCGCTAATGTACTGTGATTAATAAATAAATTGGTTACTAAACAAGTCGGAGCGCGTGGGTTATTTGATGGTGGTTTCTTCTATTGAAACTTGTCCCTTGAATAAAAGTTTATAAAAGTATATGTTTAAAATGCTGAGCTGTTTATTACGTCTGAGCTAAGTGTGCAGCCATATGTCGCATAATCCGGGGGTCTTGCGACAAAAAAATGGGTCTTCTAGTGGCGAACGGCTGCATAGTTACGGCACTGTTATAGACGACATGTGACAACGAATGTTTTAAAAACGTTTGAAGATTCAAAAAATCAAAACTTGATGACCAAACATACCCATTCAATAAATAAGATACATATGTGCAAGACAATTTATACGGTAATTAAATTAAATAAGTTTCAATCTAATCCACTAGAACGTAGTCAAATATGTCATTTTCAAAATATTAAAAAAAATCCTTCATCATTTTTGCATTATGAGTCCAGAGCGAATATAAATGTAATGATTGTATTTTTAAGGACTTTGTATTATAGTATTATGACAATATGTTTCCATTATTTTGGTAATAAAATATTGTACCTATCCTTAAGTTTTCTGTGAATTACTATCAGAATTTTTCCTTAAGTGATACTATAGGTATTGAATAGTGTAGAATAATACTTGGTATTGTTTTCCAGTAACCATTACCAGTAAACATTAGGCCGACCAATAATTAACTCTCTATATTTTATCTATTTTCAGCCTCATGCATACACTCTGCTAGCTATACTGAACCACACGAGGCACCAGGTGCGAGAGCTCTACCAGCTTGGGAACAATGATGCTGCAATGGCTTATAGGTAAATAATATTTAACAATTTTATTATTTATATGCAGTGATCAGGATAATATTGCGCACTTATTTGTGTAAGGTTAAGTATAATTATTGTGTTAAAACACTGTAATAGATCAATATATTTTTACACTGTATGTATATATTTAATTTTTTACGATATATTAATAATATTTTCAGCTGTGTATTGAGTGATCTGGCGAAACTTCTAATACTGCTCAATAAACAGCAGATACCTGTGGTACCCGAAGAATGGCCTCGACTTGCGAGCTGGGCAGATCGGTAAATATTAAAATCTCTGTTATACCTCATCTTGCTAGATAATCTAATCCTTGTACTAATTCGCTAAAGTTTATGTTTCTGTCATAAAAAAACTTATATAGTTGACTTTTATCTGAAACATATAAATCTTTTAAATTTTAAAAATATCTACCCCTCATATAAAATCTTAATACGCCCTATAAATTTTTATCGGTTTATATCTCAAGCACTCTCACTTAAACAGAAGTGGTCTTGAGAAATAAAGATAAGGGCTTAACATGTGCTTCGTAAGTATCAAATGTCTTGATTTATTTAAATCTAGGTCTTAAAAGGTCATCTTATATTCGAATACGCAAATTAAAGTACCTAAACTTTACATTATTTAGTATATGTTAATTTTATAAGGTAATGTCACGCTATGACGCATCATTGTTTTAAATTTTAAAAAAATTACAATGTCATGCCTTATGGTTCTGGCGCGCACTAACGCCTCTTTAGTTTGAGAAAAAAGTTCTAGAAAATAAACTAGAAAGGCGAATGCGGCAGTGGAGGTCAATGTTATTACAATTACATATTATATTGTCGTACAAATAACACCAAACGAGCGCTCAAAAATAAAGTTCATGATGACCACTACGTAAACATACTCTACTGTCTACAATAATTAATAAACTAAATTTTATTAATAAACTCATTTCAGAATACTCAAACGCTACAGCCGTCTCGGTATCAAACAGTCATGTCAGCAAGCTCAACTCGTGAACTTATCCTCCCCACCGAGCCAACGGTCAGATGACACCACTCAATCATTCTCCACCTTCAAGCCTCCCTCATACTCCCCTTCATCCTATGATAGTCATATTTTAGATAAGGAAAGCCCGTGGAGTGGAAGACCACCCAGCTACTCTCAAATAGAATCAGAGTCGATAGTCCTCTCAGACCCTTGGGAAAGACGACCGATTGTAAGAAGAGAAAGTGTCTGGCTGGAAGACGAGTTATTTGAAATGACCAGGCGACCCCAAGACGAACTTACCACAGAATTGTAGTTATACTTTAGATTAAATAATATTTGTTAAAATATTTATAATTTTATGTTATTGGAAAACTATTGGTAACTTATATTTGTTATTATAATATGAAACTATTAATATTATTAGAATTTGAATGAAAATACAACAAAAAAAAACAAAATATAACCCTACAATGCAAGTTTGAGTAATGAATTAAATATTATAAAATATGTTACAGTACAAAATTATGTTATTACTGGATAAGTGTACCAATTGGAATAACTACCAACAATTACCTATTTTAAGTATTAAAATGAGATTTTTCTAATTGATACAGCAACAACCAACAAGGCTAGAATCAAAGTATTATATCAAAAATATCGATAGTCTCACATGCGTTTTGTTTATTGACATAGTTTCAAGTTTATCAATAATTGTGAAACCGAAGAGTACCTGTTCATTAATCTCATTTATTGTTATTTGTACTAAAAGTATGCAAGTAAATAAGTAATAATAATTTGTAATACATGTAAGTTAATAAAAATACGACCTGCTGACCTAGTCGTTTTTATTTCAAGTTTGATAAATTCTTGGAATCTATCAAGCCAGCTTTCTTTCTAGTTACGAATCATGAATGTGACTTTTTTTAGACCGGGGCCAAACATAAAATACAGTGTGTTTCCGTCCTTTAAGGGGGGTGGTACGTTCTTATTTTGAAGGCTCCCAAGTCGTAACGGCTCGGAAATACGCCTGACGCAGTTGGTTCCCCAAATTAGTAGTAGTCGGTAGAAAGTGCCTTAAAACTGCTCCATTGTAAAACTATGACTCATATCGAAATGGGTTAAAAGCGTAATACGGATAATACGGATATTTGAAAAGCGTGTTCTTTGTTTGACACCGTCAGTTTTAATTAACGCCTACTAAGTTATCGTTATAAAAAATAATCAAACGATAGAAAGTAGAAAAACAATCCTTATTCCTCCTTTTATAAATACTGCCATTTTTATTATTAAATCTGGCTGGGTACAAAATATGGCTCGACAATGAAAACTATGTTACTGTAAGAGATATTCGATTCTGTGCGAAAATAAAATCAAATTGACAATTGACCCAAGGGGATGTGGCAATGTCAAATTTGTTTGTCAAATTCTCGCACAAAATACAAATCTTTAATTAACAATTCTCAATTTTGTCGTTCGCATTTTGCAAACAAAAGAGGTCATTAACAAAAACATATATTTCTAATACTAATTTAAATTTAATTCTACGAGCCTTAGTGTGACTATCATATTAGGACCATTTGTAATAATTCGTTTTACATAATTGTGGATATTAAATTAATAAAAGAAAGATACGAGAAACAATACCCTTATTCAGTGTAAATGTAAACAATTCATTTTAATATTCACCTCATTTGAAGCTGTAATTAGATGTATTTAACCGGCGAGCATCACTCTTGTAAAGGGCCAGTAAGCTATTACTTCAGTAGCGCATCGTTTATTTCTAGTGTACAGAACAGTTTGTTGCAAATTACCAAAAAAATATTTATTACAGTAGGACGAATCCTGCTGTCGTAACCAGTGTGATAGCCTCAAACTTGGTCTGTGATAAATATGCAAATGAAATAAAAGGGAGCTTGAATTCAATTAGTGATTATAAGAATGAAGCAACTTACAGCTTGGTAAGAATGATTTAATATTATTCTTTAAAGTAATAAAAAATTTACTTAAAAGTAATTCAGTTGGAGATGGCTGCAACTTTCTTCTTAATAAGGCTTAGGGATTTTTATTAAAAAGTTATGATAATAACATTTACTATTTTAGGTATCAAAAGAAAATAAGTTCTTATGACAAAGAAGAATGGGAAACTATGGTAGAGCAGTTGCTTATGAGAGGCACTTATCGTCGCCGTATTATAGATTCATCATCACATGCTCGATCTTATTTAATCGATGTTGATTTAGTTAGAGGTAAATAAGCTTAAGCTTAAAATTATAACTTATGGTTTATTGTATGTAATGCCACATAATGCATAACATTTGAAAATTTAAATATCAAAGTAATAGAAAAACACTTGTGTTATATTGTTACTTGCAGTTATACAGTAAAAGTTATTGAATACCACATAGTAAAAATACTTAGATTAAGAAATTTGTTAGAATTCACTGATGTTAACTAAAATTAAGAAGCCATTACTAATTATCATCATAATTTGAAATATATGCTGTTTGATATTAAAATACAATTACATTTATTAACTGTGTATAGTAATTAAAATTTATATATATATATATGATATAATAAGAATTTTTTATTATAGGCTCTTCATTTCCCAAAGCAAAGCCTACACTTGGTATGCGCCGTGTTGTATGGTTTGCTCTTGTACGGCTTGTATTCTTGCCAGCTCTATATAAATGGTGGGCGCAACAGACCTCGCCTGCATGTGCAAAATTTCTTCTTTCTCTATGGTTCCTCCAAGTTATTAATATAATAATAAATTTTACTGCACCAGCTAATGTTGAGTTAGATGTAAGTATGACATTTGTTATTTAATTAAAAATAGTGTTAATTCTTAAGGTCCTTAAGGTCCTTTAATTTAGGCATACAAATTTAGCATGATGTATATTCACTGCAACTCAATAACAAAATAAAGTTATCTACACTTAAATGATGATAGTTTACTTATGTATTTGTATTAATAACCCTCTAAGAATTAACACACTTTAAAATTCTTGAAATAGGTGAAATAGTCATACTTATAAAAATTGCACTGAGTTAAAATAATGTCATTTCAGTCAAACTGCTGGATAGTGCCAATGGTTTTGATGGTAGTCTTAAGTATGGTTCACTCACAAATTGTGTGCACAACTGAGATGGAATTAGCTAGAGTTAGACCAAGATCAACATACAGAAGAAAGTTACCGCGGTATTTCAGGTAATTATAATTATTCATAATCTTAAAAAAGTTTACTTCACGCTACTAAATTTTACTGAAATTTCTCAATTAAATAAAATATACTTATTTACATTGAATTTCATCTGTACATAATGTTCAAAAAATATAAACCAACCACTTTTTCTATTCTCAAGACTTTAAAGTAACACATTATATTTCGGTAAATTACAGACGGTCTCGATCAGACTGTGATGGGGGCAGTGGTGTAGCGTCAGCAGAAAGTGGAGCAACTTCAAGTCATAGTAAAACCCCGCTTACAAAGCCAACCAAATTCCGGCGGCGCTTGTCTAGATCCGATATTGCTGATATAGGCCTAAGGTAATCTTTTATGTAAGATAGTAGATACATTTGAAAAGTTATAGCACCCAAATATTTAATTTTTGAGAGTGTATAATAGCAGTATAACTTTGGCGTTATTGTATTAGTTGCTAATTTTTTCTAATAAATATATAAATCAATTACAAAATTCGTATCCTTTTAAGCGTTTTGATATTTACCATGTTGGAAATCCTTGCTCTTGAACTATATTGTTGTGATAGTTAATTTGGTGATAAAGAAGATGAGGATGAGTACTCCGTCTTGATTTACATTATTTGTTCTTAGAACATTAAACTCTCTATTAAGGTATTAACTTTCAGAAAGAGAAGAAAAGAAACAAAAGACAGCCCAAATGATCTCCTACCTGTGATTAAAGATAAATTACCAAAGAAAGCTAAAGATTCTGATGATGAAGACTACATGGCATGGAAGAAACGCGACCCAATAGTTCCTCTTAATACAGCCGATGTTGCCATTCCCAGCACATCATATAAGCCAAACATACTAACAAGGAAATACTTGGAGATATTCAATTTCCGCCAAAATCAACAAAACGAGCCGAAACCATTTGCCGATGGAGATGACGGCTTCGAAAGCCTCAACGGCTATAATTCTAGTGAAGGTGATAAACCGGATAACCAAAAAGTTAAAAGTGAACAGAAACCCGCGACGAAGAAGGATTTGAATAACGTTGTCGATAGTGATAAGGGAAAACATGTTTTGGAGGAGAAATCAATTGAGCCAGATTCTGACAACGCTGTCACAAGCAGTCCCAATACGGGGAAGAGAGTGAGTGTCAGATTTAGAAAGTCGTGGTCCAAAGACAAAATGGCGATGTCTAGTGACGAAAAGTTTGCCAGAGTCAAAGATAAAAAGGTAACGAAGAATAAATGTAATTAACAATATCCTTGCCTATTTATTTTCTTTGCTATACACTTTTTAATGTAATAGGTACAGACGGGATTCGATCAAGATTTTACAGGTAGTTTGTGATGGCATGTTTTTGTATAACTGAGATTTTGTGTAGTTTTCATATATTTCAGATTTGTTTACTTCTTTTACTTTTTGTCTTTTACACAATTGATTTTCTACACAAGAATAAGGGCGCTCGATATAAACAACGGCAAAGATGTAGTTAAACATAAGCATTTTATTTTGGTAGTCACGCTGTTATCACCAATTCGTTAATGTGCTTAAATCGTAGTCAACAGTGTCCACTACTGCGTAAAGACTACGAGCACTTTTGACGTTTCTAGTGTAAGCGGTAATGTATCGAAATACAGTTGAAACTATCGTGCTTTTTAACATGTGAAAGCGTGCCACGTTTTAGTGTTGTCGAGTCCTTTTGTATAGAAGGTCATTGTGGAATTTCAATCGTCCGACGATTGTCTCAAACACATTATCACATTTCGTTTTCTATAAACATTTCTCGCGTTTTCTTAAAATTGGTAATATTTTGAAAACAACGTTTTCTGTTTGAGAAGCATATATGATGTTTTATGATTATATCTGGGACTATTGTGTACATATCACTTGAGTTTCTCCTTCTTAAACGTCTCTGCAACTAAAAATTACCATATCATCAAATAAATGGACTTCAAAATTTCACGTCCCGTATAGTCTTATCAAAATAACCATTATGTCGAACACGTTTTCATAGTTTTGTGTAAATAACTTGAGTGGTTTGTTTAGAAAATAGAAAATTACCAGTCGTCATCATCCGATGGGGAATGTTCTGCTTCCGCGCCATCAATCGCTCTGCCTTCGCACCATACCATGTCTGATTGGGTGGGCCAAATTACCAACAGTAAGACATCACCATTTTATATGCAGTTTAGATTTTTTAATCTGTGTGCGTTTTGATAACAGACTAAGCTTATAGTCTTTTTTGTCTTATTAAATTGTTTTTTTAATGTTTTTAATATTGTAGTAATTTTATCCTACTTCGATGTTATTGTATTAAATTTAAAATGTCTGTTAGTTATAAGTATACAGTTATTTTAAATATAATCATAACATACTCGTTTCCCATTCATACCTAGTAAATTCAAAAATATAGAAACATACATAATGTGACTTGAAACTCTTACATTGTCAAAATCATTATTATTAATCGTGAACAAAATTATTTTACAAAATAAAATTTAAAAAAAATGTTCACACATGAGTTGTTGGAGATCACTGTCATAACTTTCACATACGTTTTTACCAAAATTAATAGGAAATAAAAAAAATGTTTCAGGTGAGGAAAGTAGTTACGGATCCCAGTCCGAAGCTGGTCATTCAGATGTGGGTTTCCACTACACGGGTGATAGCTCATGGGATCCATTTGCAATACTGGATCCGTCTAGTGATACAGGTAACTTACAAATCGAACCTTTTTGTCTTGTATTTTATATTTACGAAAATAATCTTTAAAGAAAAAACACTTTGTTAGCAGATTAAGTTATGTATTTAAGTATAGTAAAATTTAAGTATAGTACATTATTTTAAATTTTCCCGACATTTCGCGTACTTTCCAGCGTGCGTGGTCACAGTAGATTTGGTAGAGTTAGACCGTCTCAAGGGCGTCGCCAAGTATAATTAAGTATAATATATATTAGTATAATATATATATAGTATAATATATATTAGTATACTATTGTTATGTAAGGCTCGTAGTACAAGTGAAAAGCTTCATGTGTTGCCGACTTTACCTACAATTCATACCGACTTTTCTCCTTCACAGAAAATGAGAATAATATGAATTGTTGTAGGTAAAGTCAACGTGCCCCCCCCCCCTGCGCCATGACTATTTAAAAAAAATTAATGAAAATTTAAAATAAACTTAAATTTTGTAAAAATACATAACTTCAATCTTTAAATGACTAACAGTTATACCAATAAAAGACTATTAAATATAGTTGAATTTCTTTTTTTTAGTAAAATGTACAATGTGGGAGCGTGGGTCGACCCTTAGAGCGGAGCTCTCAGCAGTAGACATAAGTTGGTACGTGGTAGCGCGGGCGGAACGGGCAATGGCGGACGGATGTCTGTACTCTGGATTTATTATGGCCGCCATCGTTGCGTTCAACTCACCAGTTATGAGGCTTATACAGGTACACGTTTTTCTATTATAAACAACTTTGTTACTGATGTACTAACATTCAATTACTGTATAAAATAAATGAGTTATTTTAATTATACTATCATATACCGCCTTTCCTTTTTAACTTCTATATACATATATATATATTTCAGGTTGCCTGGAAGAGATCGCTTGTTAGCGATAAGGCCGCCTTTTATTTATATACTAGTTTTTAAGTTGTTATATTGTTATTTTTCTCCCTTGATATGTGGTATATTACAATACAGTAATAAATAAATAAATATAAATGGAAGTAGCCAATTTTTTAATCCAATATCAGATTTTTTTTCTTATCCTTAAAACTTAAAATTGTAGTACTAGATCTACTATGGATAATAACTATTTATAACAAATATTGGAAGTTTTAATTGACTCTTATTTATTGATGATGTAGCGGCGCATCGCCTTTTGTTAATATTGTGTAAAAAAACCTCTTTGTAAGTACCGGCATGTAAATAAAAAAATGACGATCGCCAGCGTCTGTCAGATTAGACAGACAGAAATAATTGAAATATATTAATTTTTCGTGCACATTATTTTTTATGTTTTAAAAGTATTTTATTTGAATTGTAAACATTTTGTATTATATTGTAAATAAGAAAAGTGGGTTTATTCACTGGATTAGTGACCACTACCTTAAATTTAATTTTAGATGGCAATAGAACAAGACACAAGGACCGAAGAGGAACTCCAATCGCTGTCAATCCTTAGTTTTTCCTCAATCATTGGAAACTATACGCAAGGATCTCCACTCAACGCCTTCAATGGTGCCTTCGGGGATAACATCTGGTAATACTATTACCTTAGTAAATATATTTAACAACTATATAAAAGAATAAATAAAAATATTAAAAAAATATAACGTCTCATATAAGTGTCATTAGTCACAAGATTTAAAAAAAAAAATGGATTTTTTTTAAGATTCGGAAATTAAGCTAACTGAATTTTTAGATAAGACATGAATGACTTAATATAAATAATAAATTTTCAGGGAAGTATCAACAAACGCCCTCTCGTGCGTCCTCCGATTCACTCTGAGCGGACTCGTGTTCTTCCTCCTGGCCGTAGCCGAGCGCGCGTACAAACAACGATTCCTGTACGCGAAGCTGTTCTCTCATTTGACGTCCGCCAGGCGAGCCCGGAAGTCCGAGCTGCCGCACTTCCGGTTAAACACAGTCAGGAATATTAAGACTTGGCTCTCGACCAGATCCTACTTACGGGTATGTTTAAAACATTATAATGTACGAATAGCAGACATTTCCGCATCTGCTTTGACTAACATTCATTTGCCACATTTAAATGTCCTGTCCAGTAAGAATCGCATGCAAAGAGTTCTGTACCAACGTTTTAGAAAAAAATCTAGCATCTAAATGCGTCTTAACAATAGATCTGAAAATTTGTACTGCCAAGGTTCATCAGACCTGGTGACGTCGTAATAGGATTCCGTTTTTACGCCTGGTTACGGAACCCTAAAAACTTTGGTTGTATTCCAGCGACGCGGTCCCCAGAGATCAGTGGATGTGATAGTCTCGGCAGCTTTCGTCATCACGCTCACTCTATTGGCCTGCGTCAGCGCACAACTATTGAGGGTAATCAATACTTTCATAACAAACTAGGACATACGATTTTTTTTCAAAATTATTTTAATATTTCATTATTATATAATTATATATATTATTATAATATTTTATTTAAAATAAATTTTAAAATTAACTTATTTAATCAAAATAATTCATTTCATTTAACCGTATTTGGAGTGTAATAAAAGATAACCAAGGTTTAAAAAAATTTGCAGTGTCAAAAACACGTTTCTGTGGTTCGCTTAAAACGGTTTTGAGATCAAAACAGACAGGGATATTAGGGAAGGAAATACTCACAGATTAAAAATGACGAGGATTTTTTTTCAGGATTCAGTGACACTGGAGAGGGGTTGGCTCCTCGAAGCAATGGTTTGGAGCGGTTGCCTTGGAGTGTATTTATTGCGACTTTTGACACTTGGCAGTAATGTCAATAAGAAGTATCGGGGTTGCCTGTCAGCGATTCTGACAGAACAGATAAACCTACATTTAGCTATAGAGCAGAGGCCAGAGAGTAAAGAACAACTCACTGTGGCAAATAACGTGCTTAAACTGGCTGCCGACTTGCTTAAAGTAAGTTGAAAGTAATTTTATTTGAGCAAAGCACATTTTGTTTGATCATTTCTTGATTATTGTCACTTTTCAATGTTTACTAGCTTGTTATATAATGATAATTTTTCTACTTCAATATGCCCAATTTACTCGGAATAAGTCATTACAGGGAGTTATTAGAAAATAATTTTCTTTATCGCTCTCGAAGATAATAAATCTCAGATAAAATATCAGTAAAGTCAGGAAAGTATAGGATATATGTAGCAAAATCATCAAAAAATCTACTTAGAAAAACTACTAGAAAAACGAAAAGTAACTGACGCCCAACATATATATTCTATTCCCATGAATTTAAAACTACTATAAATACATTTTTTTTCAGGAATTGGATTCTCCCTACAAAATATCTGGAATATGCGCCAACCACTACTTATACACGATAACAAAGGTAGTCATCCTATCCGCATTATCAGGAGTGCTCTCTGAAATGTTAGGTTTTAAACTTAAACTTCACAAAATCAAAATTAAATAATTAAAACATAGCTTAGTATACATTAATATCAAACAGAACATTAAATATATTTCTCAATGTACAATATGGGCCTATAGTTTATGTAATTAAAGCGAGAACTAGCCTTAGACAAAATCTGACGAGTTTTTTCTTAGTATTTAAAACGCAAATAAGATTCAACCGCTAAAATCAAGTGGTCTCTTAATCTATAAAAACCATTAAATTTTTCGGATGTTGGTGAGACGAGTTTTTGTATGACATAAAACTTCAGTAAGTGAAATATCAATACTAATATATAGATGTTATATATATATTATAGTTATGACAAGGTTGCTTTGGTTTCTATATTTAATGTTATCTGTCAAAATGGCCATAATATTTACGAAATTATCCTTTTATTTCATTGTTCCAATGCCTGTGTCACAATTAGTTGAGAGTAAGAAACAAAGTTAAAAATGTCAAACGCAAGAGCAAATGTATTAAAACGTTACTCGTTTTAAGTTAATATAATCAGGTGTTAATTGCGATAGTCCATTTTATATACCCATTTCTTAGCTACGAATAGCGCTCAATGAGTAGGGTTGCGGTGTCGGCGCAAAACGTGAGTCGAATGTTTGACGGTTTTTTCGCGAAATATTACTAATAAAAAAGTTAATACAACTGACTCGTAGTGCCACGTTTATGTAATAATTAGTTGTAATAGTTAAATTGCGTCCAAATTATTTGGATTGTAGCATTTTGTAGTTATAAAACGGTAGTGGCGGTAGTCATAAGAGGCTAAGTATTTTAACAATTGTTTGGTCCTTCAGGCCGGATTTTCTTATACTTTGTAAAATACGCTTACAATGTTGCCTATACTAATTCAATCTTGTTTTAAGTTTGATCTCAATGTTGCGTTAATCTCAGTCTATATTACATTAATTGTACTTATCAAATTGTGTTATATGGGTGCTAATGTTACAATATTTTACGATACTGGTCTACGCGTATTCGGGGGCTATTTGATCGAATATAGCTTATATATGTAAGACTTGACAAAATATAGATTTATTAAAAATTATTGTTAGTTTCGATTTCGCGTTACAGTAGTAAAGGGTTTTAAAGTTTATATAAAAAAATTATTATATCATGGAAAATAAAAAATATTTCAATGTTATTATTTTAGAGCAATTAGTAAGTTATAGCGTCATCAAGTGCTGTATAACGACAATTTAGCTCTTCTGATATATTTCTCTACTTAAAACATAACACAGCGAATTCACTTAATAGAAGAATCAATTGAAACTGTGAGCTATATGTGTACACATTTTCCATTGAATTAAAGCACGCTATAATTTTTTCCATCATTTTTTTGTGCATAATAAAGCCTATTGTATATATACATATAATGTATGTATTTTATTATGTATACTATACATACTTATCAATATTTGAAATACAATGAATCTCTGGGTTGAACATGTTATAGTTTGGAATGGTTAGTTTATCTTTGCCATAGTAATTAGTTATTAAGAGGAATTAAAAGTAGCATAAAATGCAAATTGAAGTTTTATTTAGAAGGGGAACGACATTAAATTACAAATATTATTTGTCTTAAAAACTTAGGGGATAATTACATTAATTATTATAGACAGTTTAACAAAGAAATTTCATGTGTGAAAAGGTAGTGCGTTTCACTATTTCCAACATTTTCTACACATTGCTTTATATATATTTTAGATATGAATAGTAGTATAATCTTATTTATTTATTAAACGCCTCGTAAAATCTCACCATAATTAAGGCGAAAGCTTGAGAGCATGTGTGTATGTTTGTTACATCTACAAGCATAAAGGGCGGCACCACTTATTAAATTTAGTAAACAAGTAACCATCTGGATTTACACAAGTTTTATATATTACTATATATTTGAACTCCGAGAAAAGAACCATAAAATGTTATAATATGTAAGAGATTCTATAACTTATTATAAGGCAACAGATATGGTTTGACTTCTGGAGACCTGATAGATTAATTATTATTCCATAGGGAAGAATAGGGAGAGATTTTGAATAGTTGAGGAATAATACAAAATTTTCTTTCAATTATTTTATTTTAACACAAAGATATCATAAACTAATAAACAGTAACAGACTGACTTTCCTCTTGTCTCAAATTTATTGTGATGGAACTGGAACAAATCGTAAAAAAAAAGAAAATCTTTACATGTATTATACTAGGTTTAATGCAAATTCTACCAGTAATTAACACAAAAAAAAACATTTTTTTTTTCAAACGGTAAGAACTAAATTATAAAATACTTAAGCTTTTGTAAGGGTAACTTAAAACACACTTAATGATGGTTTTACTACTATAGTAAATAAATCAGATAATGTTATCTAATTACCATAAATTCATATTCCCCGTACTTTGACCCAAATTGAACTAGAGTATAAAATATCGTGTCTACTGAAATAAATATCAAGAAGGAAATGATTCGTGCTAGTTCAAACCAGTTTTTTCAACAACCCTCTGTGGCCACTTTATACAGACAGATGTCGTTTTACAAGTGGAATGTAGCTCTATCATGCGTTTGACAAAGTATTAAATCCACCAAGTACCAAGCAAGACTGACCAGAACTACTAATATTTCGAGCTTATTTGAATTTTCATATATTTTAATTGTATATTATTTTTTTCAATAACTACCGAAAATGACAGTTTTGATCCACACAATTGCCATGATGAATACACGCTATCCTTATAACATCAGAAGCGCCCTACAAATTTTAATAAATTGAATACTTTGTCAACAGCACATGATAGCATATCTACTGAAAACAATTTATTATAAATCATTATATATATAAACATTTGAGATTGGATTACCATGAAATCTTATACAAATAACACAGTATTAGAACTGAGGTACAACCTTTTATATATAAAATTTATGAAATGGAATTTATCTAATAACACTACTGGTGAAGTATGCATCGATATTTGTGTCTTAAGACTGATAATTATTTGTAGCGGCTCAACATTGTTTACATGTCTTTGTATACTGTGAGATTGTATTCCTGGCGCTGTCCAGATATAGGCATTTTGTCATTTGTGTGTTTAAGAACCTAAGTATAAAGTGAAGTCGACTATAAAGCTTAATGCCGCGCTTATTTAGTGTCTGCTTTGAAAATCAAATTTAAAATTAAAACTATTAATTTTACCACGGTCTAAATAGATCAGCTTAAATAATCAGTTGAATAGACTCGCGGCCTAAACATTTTGTATGGTGCTTATTCCCTCCGCCTTTCGCGTGACGAAGAGCGATACGAGCGACTGCGACGCGACTCTCTTTCGCGGCCGCGAGACTTCTCACGCGACTCACGTTTGCTCTTACTGCGTGATCTGGAACGCCTGAAATTCACACATTATTTGTATACGTGCTTCTCTTTGAGACATTTCTGGAAGCTTTCGAATACTGAAACATTAATTTCATTGGCTGTAGATAATAATTATTCTATCGTCATAGATATATATTCATTACAGCATCATATATGACACGATGTCAATTACCTCTTCTCACGCTCTCGTTCTCGGTCCCGGCCACGATCACGATCGCCACGATCACGCTCAGTGCGTTCGCGGTCACGCTCGTCCTTCCTTTCCCGAGGCACCTCCCTGTGTCGTCGCGCGCGTCGGTCCAACTCCCTCCCCCCGACGTAGTGCCTTCTCCCTCCGCTACGCTCACGCTCCGCTCCACGCTCTTCGCGTCGTTTTTCCACCGTTTTCTATTTACATTTTATAACTATTATTTAAAGTCAAATAATCAATATTGAGTAGATAGTAGGTTTTTTCTGTCAAGTCAAGTTTGTGCTGCAATTCATAATTCGTTTTTTCCTATAAAATTGTGCAACTACATTCAATTACTTTATGAGATTCTCTGGGAATCTTCAACTTTTACATTTGTGTTTTAAATATAAGTTGTTCAGATTCGCACTATATAGTCAGAAATATATCTTTCAAATGTGGTTGAACCACTTAATTCAACTTGCATGTTAAACTTACCTTTAACTCAGCAAGTTTCTCCCGAATGGTAATAAATCCCAAGTGCAGTTTGCCTCCGAAATGGTCAGCGAGTCGGCGATCGTTGTCATGGATACCGAGATAAGCGGAGCACACTTCACACACACGCAACTTTTGTTGTTGGTAGGACGACGCGGGCATTGAATTGCGATACTCTTGCTCAGCCACTGCCTTGCGTTTCCGTAACTCGTCAATCTGTAAAATCAGAATTAATGTAATTTAATGAAAAATGCATCTCAATGGAAGATTGGTCTTTTTAATAAAACTGGAACTGGATTTAGAAAAGCTTCGTAGCGTGAAAAATGATTAGAAGACGACTATTTGTTGACCGGAAATTATTGTATTGACGTATCATTTTGCGACAATGATAGTTGCCACACGGCTAGACATCCTAAAAGAATTATTGAATGTGAAAAACGTAGAACTTATGAGCCAAACTGCATGCAGTCACGAATTGATACTTTGTGACTTTTCCCAAATATTGAAGACCAATTACGCGGTCAATGTCAAGTTACAAGTTTCTGAGGTCTCTATGAGAGGCACAAAGTTCAAAATTGGTTCAATGAAATCGAAAGTACGTTTACGCAAATGGAGAATATTTTCAGAAATAATAAACTCATGTTTGGCCTTTAATAGAATTTTAAATTTGTAAAATATATGATATTCAAAATCTAAGGTAGTGCTACTTTTTACAAACAAGAAACTTCAGTATAATAAAGTTGAAAGCTCGTAAAAAAAGAGATCAATCAAATATTTATATACTTGTAGCAGTATATAAAGTGCACACAGCAGGAATGGCAAAATCTCTTACCTCTCCCATCAATTTAACACTTTCTTCAACCATTCCCTCCTCTCCCAGAGCTTCAGCCCTGGCCAACTTCTGACCGATCTGCTCAGCCAATTCATGAACAGAATTTGCCTTTTCTGTCACTTCTGCTGACAACTCTTCTTGTGTTTCAGCGAGTCGTTGTTTCGCTGCTGTCGTACGACGATCACAGTCTTGTATGAAAGCCTCTAGATGTTCTGTGGCCTGTAAAAATCAGATTATGAATGAAGAATATTCATAGTAAAACTTAAATAACTACATCAACTTCAAATATACAAATATACGGTTTGGACAATACACAGTAATTTCATACAAGATGTTAAATCTACTTGCAAAATATATTTTCAATTTTTAATAGCTATACAAACAATATGTTCAGCTTTCAAAATGAAATAAATTTCTAACAATTCCCACATCTTTTCCATTCAGTGTAGGGGAACAATGTTTTTACTATGTTATTTTAAGACATTAGTTAAAATTGTTAACATATTACTTAAATACTCACATCAATATCATAGTAGTAGTCTTTGGTTTTGGAGGCAAGTTCAAAGTCGGCACGGAGAGCCAAGTCATGAATTTTTGGACACTCACCTAAGTCCATGCGCTGCAATTCAAATCATTATCAATATAAAGACAGTCACAAAGTCAATCAAAGAAAGTTAAAATAGCCAGTTTTAATAACATAAAATTACGCCAGAAGTAATTTAATTAAGAATTACGACGAAGATTTAATTTTATTCTTTACATCAGTCCGAAAAAACAAGTTCATGATGCTGAAAGTCTTAAGTCATTAATTCAGCACAAATATTGTACACCGCAATTATAAAATGTAATTTTAGGTCAATATTCTATTCATAAAAACAAATCAGTCTCCTTGCATATAACTGTTTAGTGTTGTCTGTTTCTGTTGTATTGTGTTGGCAGTGTGGTTGAAAGAGACATTAATAATTTACTTAAAATATCACAATAATATTTTGAATATTGACTGATTTCTTTTTTATGTAGAATGGGCTTGATCTGCAACTTATGTCCATCCAGCCTAAGAGGAAGAAGTTTCATAACCCATACAATCTAATAACCAGTCCGACCTAAATGAAATGTAAAACATCAAACCCCTATTGACGCTAATAAATTTAAAAATACATACAAATTCACCAACACAGCAAATCCTCTATATGGTATCAGCAGCACTAAGACATATTTAATACTTACAAAAATCAGCAAAACAACCTCGTTAATTTCTTAACTACCTATGACCCAACAATAGATTAAAGAAAAATTGTTAAAATATATATAACTGAATGTACCCAATAAGGTAATACCTGCACTTATATTGCATTTAAAACATAATGCTAAAATACTAAAAAGACCAAGAGAGTATTTGGGAGACATTTTCTATTAATTGTTTAATAGGACATTTATAAATTTTTAAATTTTATTTTATAACATTGTAATATATTTAAAAAGGTGGTATTCCTCTATCTTTCAATTCATGCACACTTGTTTTTTTTTTAACTCTAGCCTCGTAAACAGCGCAGTACATACCCAATGGTGAATTTGAATCAGCAATATCCTCCCCGACTTTAAATTTTTAATGATTTTAACCATGTACTCACCACAGCAGCAATAGAAATCGAAGGACAAATTAAAATTTAAATTTAAGCTTAGTGTTCCATTAAATTAAACCTGCATAGCAGTATGAATACAATCAGCTAACTAGAAATGTTTTTATACGTACATCTTGGTACTTACAGAACAGCCTAACTCATACAATTTATCCCTCATCTGTTAAACTGTATTGGGATGAGCAATAAAGACTAGTGTTGGGCATTTTCTGAAAAGCATATTTCACCATAGTTACAAGCCACTCTAATAAAAAGAATTTGAGGGACTTTAGCATTATTATGCAAAAGGTGGTTGTTACTGAATTGCACATGTTAAGACCATTTTAACACAGAAACACTTAAATTAAGTCCTTAGGAAGGAATGGTCTGTGGACGTAATAATTTTGAGATCTTTAAAACCCATAAAAGCTACTCTTTATTACGCTTATATTTAATTTTCAAATACGAAAACAAAAAGGTTTAAATTGAAACACCCCAATAACCCACTACTGATTGTGAAAAATTATCTCACCGTTGATGATAATATTTCATGAGGACAGCACTGGAGTAAAAAGGATTTGCATACTGAATCATCATAGAACTTCACACCATGTTTGTCAGTTTCCCCTGAAACAATATCAATATAAATATAGCAAAAACGATTATGAATTAGATTAAATATTAAATTTATTTGACACAAACACAACACAGTCACTGCACATTTAATTAGACTTTGATAACAGAACAGTTACTATATTATAATAAGTTAATTAATATGTTATACCTGAGTATAGATTAACCACTGCAGGACCTATTTTACAGTAGATTAGAGAGTTCAGCTAATGTAGAAATTTATAAGGTATGCTCTTAAAGCTAGTAGTGTTACAGGCCTTGAAAACAATTAATTTTATAATAATTTAAATTACAAACCATTACGTGATGTTCCCATTAATTGATCCAACATTGCCCTGATTTGCTCGTGAGCAGACATGGTGTTTTATTCGTTTTCCCTTAAATAAATAACTTATATAACACTGAAAATAACTACAGACCCACTTAAGATTTATATCATTATAAATGTTGTACAGTAAGATTTAAATTTTATGCTCGTAGCTTTAATTTTTTATTTCGTAAGCTTTAGCATTAGCCAACCAAGCAAAATGGCGGACACCGTGCCCCATGCAAATTGCAGAGGCCAGCGCGCTCTCTGTTCTTGACACTACAGATGTTAAATAGAGCACAATTCTGTGCGTTTAAAACGTATTTAAAAATTAATTATCACCTTGTGTTTTAAAAAATTAATTACCACTAATTACCACCAAATTAATAGATTGGGGAAAGTCTTTTCGCATAAAGTATGTAAAGAAGACAATTCTAAATTCAAATTACGTAAATTTGTATTTCTTATTGTTAAAGTGTAGAAAGTAAAATATATGTAGAAATTCGATACATTTTAAAAATTTACTAAAAGATTAGAATGCAAAAAGCAAGCGAATCCGGAAGTTTTCGTATAAAAAATGCACGTTAACTGAAACCGAACAATTTTTAAGAAACTGATGAAAAGTGGATCTCGTATAACAACAACGTGAAAAGCCTGTGGCGAAACGGATGTAACTCGCAACAAGATAAAGCTACATGGTGAGATTGAAAGGGATCATTAGCTATATTACCCCCGGGCTGTATAGCTGAGAAAGAATTAATCGCCAGACACTATGACACTAGATTCTCTGCTGTATGGTAAAAGATAGCAAAAAGTTATCTAAAAAAATGGTATTTACATACTTTAGGCACATGTAAATGTACTTTATTTAAAAAAAAAAGATGTGAAGAATCTTTCTCAAACTTAGATTTTATATATAAATAAATTGTTTTCCGGAATTGTTTGAGCTAAATAATGAGCCGAACTTAGTCAAGATTCCATCCGCGTCAACCTGAAACTTTCTACAGGTTTTGAGAACCTACAAAATGTAAAAAAATGTATATGGGCTGCGGCATGTGCATGTCCTGCAAAAACAACAATCCGACAATCACATGTGATAACTAAGGTGTCATCTGTCAATGTTGAGTGGTGATTAACGGTTGACATCGGTTCATGGTTTAAATTTCAATTATTATACAGATATATTGATCAACAATTCTATACTTATTGATTGATTTTCGAGCTTAAATTTTTCTTTTGTATGCATTAATAACTCGATAGATATTGATCTGTTTATAAACATTGTTTTCTTTAAAAATGGAATATATTAAAATTCTTATACCTAACTTGCCTCAGAATGACCAAGGAGCAATATTAAGAGGTTGCTTTATTCGCGAAGACAAGTACCATTCCATTATTTATTTTACAGAGCTTTTTGAGATGCCACACATTCTTGATGAAAATCTATTATGCATTGAAAACCCTACGACCATCCTTGGTTATTTCAGTAATGAACCATCACAATCATCAAATAGTAAAACTATTAATAAAATTTGTTTATATAATTCTCTTAATCCTAGGGTAACTGAATTAGTTGTCAATGGTAAAGTTATTAATGGTTGTAAGTTTATACTTATATTTTTCGATATTAACAAAGTCATTAATTCAGAAACATTGAATATATCTTGCAAAGACTTTTTGTATGTCAGAGAATTAGTTAAAATAAAAAGCAAAAATTCTCAAACTATTTTGGAGTATGCACCACTGTTAAAAATACCACCTATATTATCTTCTTCAATGTTCGTTCAGCATATATTTTCTTGTATGAATTTATTAAATTGGTTAAAAAATACTGTCAGAAAAAAGGAAAAAGTAAGTGGATTATTTATATTAGTTTATCTTTTAAATAAAACAGGGGCAACCAGGGTGGAGGCTCATCTCAACCACCCCTGCACACCCAAACTGCTCTGCCCCTAAACCAGATTGGTCCAGAAATGCATCTATTGACTTACCTACTCAAAAATTCATATTTATTTTGTTTCTGTTCCTATTGTCAGTAATGTAAATTAGAGTTTTAATTTTCAGATATCAATAAAACAAGGAAACTTCATTCTAGCATTTGTAATTGATATTATTTTGGGTTATTACATCTTGGAAATATTACTGTCTGACAGGAAAGAAATAGCTGTACTCTTGCTTGGAATTTTAGAGGTATTGTTTTATTTTATTATTGGAATAATTTAATAATATAATTTAATAGTAGTATCTGTTTACTTATAAAAATACTACTTACTATATATACAAGAAGTACCACAGAAGTAAATACCAAAAAGTTGTTAAGTAGTAATTTTCCTGATAATTAACATTAAGTTCATGTTATGAGTATAAGTAATTAATATTTATAATACTTCAGAAACTGGTGAACTCTATGTATTCTTTATTAAAATGGCTAATGGGTGCCCCAGCAGGATTAAAGTTAAATAATGCATTTAATAAAATGCTAGGTAAATACTTCTCATACCATGTAGAATTATGGTGGTTATTTTTGGGTGAGTAAACATTCTATGATAGTAAAAAAATAATCTTGATTAAATATTCATGTATATGAGGGAAATGTAAAATAACTTTCTTAATAAGTATTTGGAAATTCTAAATTTGATGAAATAAAAATATGTTATATTTATAATAAGAAATATTCACAAGCATATAATAATTATAGAAAAATTACAGATGTATCAAGTGAAAGATTGGATTTAATACTGCATATTTATCAATACTTGGGTTACTTCGGACTGACATTCCAAGCTGCTATTATATCAGATATGCTTTGTGTTACAACATTCCATTCATATTGCATTTATGTTTATGCAGCAAGGTAAATAATAAATAACTCTAATTAATACCTAATCAGAATGTCATACATATAAGAAAAAGTAGTTGAGATGCAAGGTACATTTTTGCTTGCAATGTTTACCTCTACAAAAGTCCTTATTATATTAATTCACCATTTGTTTTTTATAATATAGTAAATAAACTAAACATAAAAACCTTGATGGCAAGGAAAGCTTATATATGTTCTTTGTACGTTCACTGAATTTAAACCACCCCTTTTAGAAACATGAAACATGGGTAAAATTACACTGTCTTCCATATAATTAAAAACATGAAACGATATTACCTTTCAGACTATTCAACTTACAAATATCAGGCCTAACTGCTCTGTTAAGATTGTTTGTTGGACGAAAGTATAATCCATTGAGAAATTGCATAGATTCATGTGAATACACAAATCAAGAGCTGTTCGTGGGAACCGTGGCGTTTACTATACTATTACTTTTACTGCCTACAACGCTTATGTATTACTTTGTTTTTACCATGGTAAGTTTTCCAAATGAACGTTATATTCGATTCGATAGCTATTATGAATATATGTCAATTATATCGCAATAAATAGGAAAAATCTGCTATCAGCATCGGTATCCATGGCGACCGTTGTGCGACAACCTATTTTGGGTCAGTGATAGTTTTTATTCGCATGTTTGCGCTCAAGCTTTGTTACGGACACGCCGTCATCAATCTTTCTGTCAAAGTCGAAAGAATTTGTATTTAATTTTTTTTTTGAGAATTTTTCATCTGTAAAAAATGGAATATTAATTAAATTGTATAACATATTACGTTGTAGTTTCGCGTGCTATCGCTGTTCGTGCAGTACGTTTTGGCTAGATTGATCCACTTCGTGCAAACACTTCCATTGTTTGTTATTATGTTATGGATAACACGCTCGCCGAAGTTGGCAGGTAATTAAAAGTAATTATAACGTTTGCTATATCGTCGAGGTATAAAAGTAAACGTGACAAGAAAAAATACGTTAAGTTACATATGGTTTAAAAAAAATCATTTTTCAGGGGAAATTTACATTGAAGAACAGGAGAGCAGCGAGTCGCATTTAATACTAAAAATGAAATTATTCAATAAACCGTTGAAAATACTTGTGAAATATTTTAAGCCTCCAGTTGAAATACACAAAGATGTAGAATGGACAAAAATAATATCAAGTGTGTTCACAGGAAAACAAATTATATGAAGAAATTAAAAAATTACAGTATATTTTTGGAAATTTCCTTTTTTATTCCAAACAAATCATTTCTCCAACTAGCTTTTAATCAAAATAGTCTTAATGATTGTCTATTATTTTATAAATTTCGCGGAGATTACAAACGGTGACAATTCTACAAATTTTTATATTTATAAATAGTAAAATTTATACATAATTTTTAGGTTTCTAATATTTAAGTGGTGAGCTAGGGTGCGTAGCGGAGTAGAATAACTTTAAATTCAACTAACCATGTACTTATACCTATATATATTAACAAAAAAAGCGCGTCAGATCCATATTAATAAAAAAAAATGCTAAAAAAAATAGCAAATTAAAAATGTACTATGTCTGTCTTATATTATTATACCCGCGTAACAAGTTTATTCAATAAAACACACATTCGCCAGAACTTATTTATTATACTTTGATATTATTTCCGCACAAAAATATAAATTGTGTTGTCACCACACGTGAATATAAATGCTAATAATTACTATTCGCATTAGTATTACAAACTAACGGTAGTGAAAAATAACATACAATTTTCGACATAGGAATTTAAATTTTGACCACAACAATTATCTACATAAACATATTAAGTTCATCTAAAAATTCATTCAAATTAGAAGTTAAGAAATGACGTTACAATTAAACAAGAAATAATATTATCGACTTATATTGAAATAAGTATTTTTAAACTAATCGATTTATTATGTTTATAATTAAATATATTTCACTAAGCTTATTAGAATTCAGATCACTTCGACATAAAATAAATGGCTGCAATTTCATGTTATAATTTGTACACGTTTAAGAGAAGTTATTGTCTAAGGCAAGAAATAGAACTTATTACCAACAACATGCTATTAGGAATGTTAAACAACGTTTGTGTTAAACAAATTTGCACTCACTGATGTTAGTCACAAAAACAAGTTATCTGATGTGAAATATTTTCGCTATACTCTTGAGCATACGATAAAGTTATATTATGGAGAATCATTTATAATGACTGCAAAGAAACTACAATCTACCAAATCTAATTCCTATATACATTTTACGGATAACGGTTGGTTAGCCTACTGTTGTAAGTTGTTTTTACTAACGCCCGAAAAATACTCTTATAGACATTATGTAATTCTAATTTAAATTCATTTCAATAATAGACAAAACCAAAAGTTACTTTAATACTGATATATTCAATCTGTATTTTGTAACTTTTAGTTAATCTTATCTGTTTTATTAAACAAAGATTAAATTTTTAAACTACATAATTAATTTTTGAAATATTCACATAACCGAACCATTATCCGTAAAACTATCGATTTTATCGTAAAATATATCAGTGCTAACAATTTCATAGTGCTATGTTATTTACATAAAACCTCCAATAAAAAATATACAATACAATATTCCTACATATCAGAACGATAGACTATCGAAAATTGTTTGCCCTTAGGTATGTCATATCGACTTGCCTGAATAACTATTGTGATGGTTTTCGTGACGTCACAAAGCAAAGCGTTGCTGTCAACGGTGGGTAGGCCGAATAACTTATATTATCATCACAGATAATAGTAAGGAAATGTGATTTCGATCACAGTACAAAGCATTCATATAGTATGATACTATAAATTAAAAGAAAAAAAACGGGAGATAGGCAAGTCTTAGTTCTTGAGTACACACCTGTAGTCCTTATTCACTTCCGATGTTGAGTTTGGTGAATGCTCTTTAGGTCTAACTGTACCACGACACGATGCTAACTTTGATTCCAAAGCCTACAATGAAGAAAATTACATATGAATGATGTTATTAGTATGAAATGATGTTAGGTGCTAAAGCCTCCACCTCAACGACTACTGCTATATAATACAATATTTATAAAAATACAATATACACAAAACTGTGATATACGTGGTACGACTAAAATACATTTCCAATTCCTGGATTACCATAGTGTAACTAGATAAACAAAATACATTGGTTACGTATAATTTTCGCAACTACCCTCTTATGCGGAATTAATATCTAACGAGCACCATTTGTACAATACAATGTATCTAAAAATAAAACAATCAAAACTGTAAATTCGTTTTTCCTTTCTCTTGTCCTTTCTTTAAGTTCAAGAAATTTTCCAGTCCCTCTCTGGACCGCACTATGAAGGATCTTCGTAGCTTGCCGTCGCTTTGTATGGACCTTTGAAATGGTTGATCAGAGGATCGTTGTTTCATAGTCCCTATATCCGGTTTTAAATCCGGTTTCCGGAATTCAACTGATTCAATTGAATTTTCTGCTTCCCTTTGGTCAAGCTCGTGAGGTGGAAAGCTTTGCTCGGTGATACACGCGCATTTGACCTTACCACATTCGCGGCAAAGAAACCTCTCAAGCTGCAAGCAATAAATACCATGCACTACAATGTACACAACCATGCAAAATAAAATTAGCTCAACTAAACTACTATACACGTTTTATGGATAAGCTGTGTTACATAACATGACGTTGAAAACAAAAGCGGCCCTCATACTTGTCACGTTCTATTTGTAAGATTTTTTGTTTATGTAATTATTTTAAAAAATTATACCATAAATCTCTAATACATCATGTTAACATTAAAATAAATCTTTAAATAAGTTTTTTTTGTCAATAGTTTTTATCAAGTTAAATTATGAGAATCACCTTTTTAAGAAACAATTATTGAGAACAAATTTTAATGGAGCAGATACTCTGAGCTATTTACACTTTTAAAGGCTACTTTTGTTTTCTAAATATGATACCCTAATACAATTAGAATCCATACATTTAGCATAATATCTGTATAAATACGTATCTGTACTTAAGATATAGTATACGAAACACATACTTACAAATATCAATTTTAACATAATAAACAGATGATTCAGTAAAATCAAAATGGCGCGGTGCAATTACCCTGTTTACTTTACGTAGCCACCGTAACCCTTAGATGGTCTATCAAATATTGATTACCATACATTTTTTATATATATTATAAATTAACAAATAATAAATAAGCTTAAATAAAAATAAAAATATATGTACATAAAATATACACAATATAAATAAAATTTACAATTAAATAACAATAATTTGAAGCACCTTGAAATATCACATTTACTTTTATCAAATAAAATTTAGGACAAGGATAGAAATAATAAACTATTTTTACAAAATTGTAACTACATTTTAAAGAATTAACTTAGGCAAACAGCAATGGCACTATTCTTTCCAAAAACAAATACCCAGAATGCTAAAATGATAAGAGTGCAAAGTACCCCTAAAGCTTTACTACTACTCACCCCCACTTTCCGAAGGAGATCTCCCACTAAGTTTATAGCTGTCACTCTAGATGATGGAGTCATTGCATTTCCATTTATTTCCCCTGTTAAATTGATAATCAATATTATTTCAAATATTTTTTCTTGTAAGACTTATTTTTTTTTAAATTAAGACTGAATTTATGTTTTTAAACCAGAGAGTTACAGAAGTATTCCAAAAAACAGAAACAGATTACAAATATAGCTCACTTCTTTGCGGCGATGATATTGCTGTTTGAGTCTCAATTTCAACTTGACTTCGTGCTGTAGTGTGGCCATTGCACACCTCTGGTGCACCTTCTTCTTTCTTTGGTACAGGTATTTTCTCTATTACTTTTAATTCTTGTTTGAGATCTAAAAGTATGTTAACACACAATATTTATTAATATTGTAGAAAATGATCTCATTTTTCTGAAAATCTAGAGTGTAATGGTGTCATGAAGTAGGCTCATGACTCTGTGACGATTTGGTAAGATATAATTGTTTAGTTAGTTATAAAGGATGTTTCAAGAAATATGAAACAAAATTATTTTCAGCTGCAAAATTTTATGAAAATTTGTGTGTAATGGTTATGTCATATCTTCAAAATAACACCCTAGAATAATATAAATGAATATTTAATCAAGAGAGAGAGATTTACCTCTAGCTTCATCATTTGCACGTTGCAATTTAATCCTGAGATTCTCAATTTCATCCACCTCACTTTCCAGAACTGCATTTCTTTCATAAGCTTGATTTAATAGATGTTCTATACATGCTACTGATTCTGATATGACTCTGTAAAAAGTTGTCACTGTTGCAAATTGTTAAACATTTGTTTGTATGACTTTTTATTTTTTCATAATAAAAACAAGTTAACTTATAATAACTTTAAAAACAATACAAGACAACACTCATTAACGCTGTAATTATCTTTTCTTTTATGTTGTTGTTTATACAATCATATAGACTATTTTCTCAATAATCTAAATTATAAGTAAAGACTAATTTTACCTCTGTCCCCGTTCTAAATCGTCATTTTTTTGTTCTATTTCTCTCACATAAATTGCTTGTTTTTCCTTTTCTTTTTTTAATGCTTGTAACTCATTTTCCAGGGCATTTGTCTCATGTTGACTTCTATCTAATTTATTCTAAAGGAAAATTAGGGTAATATTAAAGTATGATCTATTAAGAAAATAAACTAACAATGATTTATGGCTTTGAGCTTAAAAATTCAACCCAATAGCCTAGTTAACCATTCACCACATAAACATTTACTGAACATGTTTACATCCACATGTTAAAGGAGCAGAATGTTTTAAAAATATATTGCTTATTACTTAGTTACCAATGAATCATATTACTTCATTAAAATCCTTGAAATGAACAACAACATTATTTGAATATGTTGAGGTATTAACTTACCCTAAGCTGTTCTATTTCCATTTTAAGCCTTTGGTTTTGATGTTCCAAATCTCTGTTTTGTTTTTCTACTTGCACAAGTGAGGCCTCCAATTCTTTTTCGAGTTGAGCAGAATTTTCTGTATATTCGTCCAATTCCTGCTGTAGTTCGTTTGCTCTAAAGAAAAATTACCATTGAAAAGAATTTAATTATATTCAGTAATCGATTTTTGTATTGTATACTCACTTTCGTTCATAATTAGACGCCTGTTCTTTCCAATATTCTATTGAATTAGGATCTAACTGCTGTGAAGAATCCATGACTATACTTGTTAGTCAATGAATTATTGGTAGCTTTGTTTGAGTTGGGATCGTATAACTCAAACAGTAAATAACCTAAAGAAGAAATTCTTATCTCTAAAAGTTCCAGAAATACTAAGTAGAGCGAATTCACTCTAATTATTAAATATAAGATTTCTCAAAACGCAATACTAAATAGGAAACAACTTTGCAGTATAGATTAAACTACTACATACTACTATAGATTACATACTATTGCATACTACAGAGTTAGATGAGACTGCAGACAGTAGACCACATAATATTTTACTCCACAGACTCAATTCTCATAGACAACAATAAATGTCTCAGAAAAGACCCCAACGACTTTAAATTGACAGAAAATTTTTTTTTGAAAGATGATTTTATAAATTACAATTTACATCTGTATTTCACATTTGGAAAAAAGGAATGCAATTGGAATTTGGATATTATGTTCAATGACGTAAATATTTTGCTATTTTGATTAAAATGTAGTGATTTGTACGGTAGTATACTATGTGACAATTCTCATTTTATCTATTATTTAATAATATGCCCAATATTTACAATTTCACAAATTTTTCTTGGGCTATGCATTTTGATAAGTGATTGGGAATAACTTTACGAATGACGTGTAATGTTTCCAACGGTGGAGACTGAGGATATTTCTAGGGGCACGTCATTAGAACGAGAACAGAGTGTTACTAGCGATGAACAAGATTCTGGTGATAATTCACCAGTGGCTAAACAAAACAATAACAAGGAGCTAACTTTGAACATGCTTATCAAAGAAGCAGTGTTTTGTATAGCATTAGCTCTCACAACTTACGGTGCTTTGCATAATACGTAAGTATATGTACATGTCAAACATAAAATAAGAAATATTACACCCCTTCCATATAAAAAAAATACTTTGAATACCTCAATGTAACAAATATACTTCTTCCACACAAACAAAATTTTACTGAACTTTTTTTAAATTTAATATTTAAATCCAACCGTCTCATTAATAATACATTTGATATCATTAGATTCCTTGTATAATTGAAATTGCTAAAATTTTTTCATTCAATAACATAGTATATATAAAATTTAAAGTTTTGTTTTCAGACCAACGAAAATATCAAAAGTTCCTCATGCTGTAAGATTTTTTAATACTGATTTAGTAAAAGATTGGTATAAAGGCCAATTAAGTAATGCTTTAGCATTAATTAACAAAAATGATATATCATTTGTTATGTACTATGCACCTTGGGATGCGGAGTCACAGTATGTCCGAGGAGAGTTTGAAAAAGCAGCTGGTGTATTAAATGATAGAGTAAGACTAACCTTAGCTTGATAATCTAGTCATATATATATATTTCTTTTTATGGGGAGAGAGAGAGAGGATTAAATGCAAATTAACATTGTCTTGTATAAACTTAAACCTCTCAGACAGATATTATAAGCCTCTATTATAAAACTCCTAATAACATAAGCATTTGGCTGCATAAATTTGTTATGCTTAAAAAAATTTACAGACTGACGCTTGATTATTATAGTAAAACTAAATATTTTTAGGTTCATTTTAGTGCAATAAACTGTTGGAATCCAGGCAGTGAATGTAGATTGCAACATAATAAAATTCCATCTTGGCCCATATTGATGGTGTACACTGTTACATCAAGAGGCATTTTATACAAAGGTAAGCATCTAAATGTTGTTAAAGTGATAATAAATTAACATAATTTAATTATGATTTAAAAAACAAAAAAAATATAATACTATCAATAATATTTCTCAGGGCCAAGAAATGCAGAAAGTATGGTGAATTTCTTACAATTAATAATGAAACCATTAGAAAGGGTTTCTTCAACAGAGGATCTTGTTAATTTGCTCTCCATCTGTGACGTAAGTATGTTTAAATTACATTTTTTTCCTAATTTCACCTTTATAAGAGCATATACAATCCATTGAATGGTGGGTCAGACCAGTCCTTAAATATAGTGTTTCAGTTATTCAATTTATATTTCAGCAATTGACAATTTAAATAAAATAGATTTTTTGTTATACAGTTCAAGTTCTTTTTCAGGCAGTTGCTGTTGGTTATACACCGTTATCACATACATCAAAATATTATAACATATGGTACAATACTGCGATAAAAACGAAAGATTTTGACACAATTGGGGAAGTTTGCTTTGCAGTTGTCACTTCTACAGAACTAGCCGTGGACCTGGGGATTGATAGTGTACCAAATGCTAGGTTTATGTTGTGGAATGACACTAAGGTATGTTTATATATGTCAAAATTAAGGAATATAATCATTGGTGGTTGCCAAGCCATGTTTCATCTGGTTTTGATTACAGGTAAAACATATACTTCAGTACACGGAAGAATTACTTTGTACATACTTAATAACCATTAATCCAAATACAAAATAATATATATATTATACAAATATATCTAACTCTAATGGAACGTCATCATTCAACGAATGGTTGATCTATTATTTATAAGCAAAGTTTTCATTTAAACTCAAACAGAACTGTGGTTATAGGATTACAAAACTGAAGGTGATAACCGAGCTTGGAACGAGTCATCCCTGGTTCCATGGATATTGGGAAATTTCGTCCAACCGGTTGCGAGAATTATTCCAATGTGGAGGAAAGCGTTCAACTTCGAACGGTTCGCTGATGGCAGTCCGATGTTGATATTGTTCACTCCTATGAATCCGCTCTACGAACAGTTACCTTCGTATTCGTTGGTAATTATTTTATTTATTAGTAAAACAGGCAACTCGAGTCATACTCGCGCACGAAGGGTTCCGTACCATGACTGTAGTGGGAAAATCACGTTCGCTGTTATAGCGGCAATAGAAATTAATCATTTGCGAAAATTTGAAATTTCTATACCGGTTCATGTGATTTTATTTTTGAACGGAACCCTAAAAAATGTAGATTTCTACAGTACATGGCAAAAGTTTTAAATAAAAATAATATATTTTTTTCATTTATGTTTTTTTTTTGAAGACATAAAACTTTAAAATACCACCTTTATGTAATGTGGCTGCTGTATTCGAAATTGTACCTTAATAACTGAAAAAAAGGGTAGTTTAAAAGATGAAGAAATTTAATTTTTTTAAACGGTTTGTTTAAAAAAAATTTCATTTTAATGTTATTATTAAGTAGAAAGAAAAGAAAATGGTCAGTGAAATGAATAAAAAAAATAAATAAAAATGAAATCTATTAAGAAGCTTCTATGATTAAATTAGATTTTTTAATATTTCTAATAGAATTTATAATCCATGAAATTTTAGATGCGGGAAGTAGCAATGGAATATTACAATTGCAAAAACAATGAAACCAACATGTGGACAACGGAACTAATGAAGTTGCAACAAATACAAAGGCTGCTTTACCAACAAAAGAATTTCCACAAATTCTGCCAAGAGCACACATTTAAACCCACAAAAAGGCTGCATTCAAAATACAAAAAAATAGTTTCGCATAACAACAAGTATCCTTGGAACAATGTCACCGAGAAGAATCAGAAAAATAGTGCAATCAATATGATAAAGCAGGGTCTGGCCGTCTCAAAGATTATAGGCAGTGCGAATGACAATGAGCTGTGGCCCAGTGATTTCATACAAGCATGCGGTTTGGATTCAATGCCCGCGGAGAAGAGCTATTATAACAATTACGAGCAATGTTCGTTCGAGGAACATTTGGAAGATACTGAACAAGAGTAAGTATGGTGAATATGTTTTTAAAGTGTTTTAATATTCTACAATTAGTTCAGAGTTGGTAAAAGTGATAGTCGAGGTTCAAGTCTGATTTACTAATATGACCTGTATGTATTGTGTAGATCTTAACAAAAAATATGCATTTCTTTTTATTCAGTCTTATAGCTGTGTGTAAAATTTGTTTGGGTAATGAACTCCGAACAACTGACTCAGCAGCTGAGAATTAACATTAAGAGTTTAAGATTTTTGTTAGTCTGCCACATATCCTAATATCAGTAACACGTGACGCGCAAAACAGGCTCAACAACAATCTTTAAGTTTCAGTAATAACAGTTTCAACGATATAAGCAGTATATCAATTTAACAGTTTTTCTCAAATATATTTTAATTTAACCCAATATTGCCATACGGAAGGTATGTGTGAGTATGTCACATAACAAGTGACGTCACGTCGGGCTGACACTTGAAATAGTTAAGTTTTAGTTTAAATAGTTAAGTTTTCATGTAGTTAGTTTTCCATCATCGGACATCGAGGCAGACTACGAAATTCCATCGTTATCACCCCGATGTCCGCTGTTACACAACTCCCGCTTTACCAGCTGCAAAAGAGGCATTTCCGAACAAATAAAACCTACATCTACAATATAAGAGCGTATATGCATCCTAAAGGCCGGCAACACACTTGTGAGCCCCAGCGAGTGTCGTTTGCCCCCTGTATTATAATTTTTTTTGTTATAGAATCGAGATGGCAATTCCTCCGTCGGAAGACGACCCCCTGTCCGCAGAAAATTTAGTACAGGAGAACATAAAATGGACATGCAATATATTGCGATTTGCAAATAAGGTATACCCAGCAGTGATGCCGGGGAAAGTGGACGGGAACGTATCCCATATCCGCGGCTTGGCCTGTCAAACAAATCACACGATGAATATTTTAGCAGTGGATAGTTTGAGGAACTATCACTTTGCCGAAGCCCTCGGCATTGATGTGAAGAATAAGAAAGATATGACGGCCGTCGTCATATTGGATAGCAAGGTTGGTTATATCTTTTAAGATTAATCGCTTGGTAACGCCGATTACAGATAGTACATGTGACATCCGATAGGCGATGATTGAATTGTTATGGATTTGTTTCTTTGCAAAATTTGTAATTTATGCACAGACTATCACTCTTTAATATAAAGACGTTAACTTACGAATGTTATAAAAATAATTAATTTTTAAATATGATGCTGTTTTTGTGAGCGTAACGATGCGTACAAATTATTTCCTTTCAAAATCGTCTTTTGCGAACAAGCGAACTATCGGCTTCCAGCTGAGATCTGTGTGAGATCAGCTGTGATTTTTCTAATTCTTTAAAACTCCTAAAAGCCGGCAACACGAACACTAAAGTTTGGCCGCCATTTAAAAAAATTATAGTATTGGATAGGTTTGGACATTACGTAAGATTTGTAGTCTAGTATTTTTATAGCACGAGAGCCAATACGTAATGTCGGAAGAGTACAACGCCAAGTCCGTACGAGAGTTTATAGCTAACTTCACACGGAAGCAACTCAAGCGTACGCTGCGCACGCATGTTGAAGATGCTGCGCACACGCACTATTTCGGCTCGAACGGCTCTGAGGCGAGAGAAAAAGATTTCGATATCATAAATCTCACCACAAGAAGTTTCAGAAGGACCATTAGGATGCCTGGAGTGGTAAGTAGGTTTTTCACTCGTCATTTGGCCACCGGGTTATTCCTTACGAGCGATTTATACCAGGCAACATGGTAATAGAAAGAATGACGAAACATGCGAAACTGCAGTTATATATTAATGCAAATATTATTCAGAGTGTGAAAACAATTTTACAAAAAAACCGTATGTTCTTGTTAGTATAAATTAATTTCACCTTCGAAGACACAAATTATAGATTATGTATATTTTTTCAACGCATAACTAATAGGGCAAAGATAAATATACTAATTAATAGTTTATCAGATTTTTTATCTAATGAATGTTTTACATAGTTTTAGTTAGAGTCACGTTTGTAGTTTTAAAAGTAGCCATTATGACTATTTGTACATTAAAACTATTTGCTTTTTTACAATTAATTGGTTTATAAATATATAACCTTTAAACAAACCGAGCAAAAATAGACGTTAAGGTCAGGATTGAAATAAAAATTATGAGTAACTTACGTGGTCTACCGTGACCACGCACATTGTAAAGTACGCGAAACGTCGGAAAAATTTAAAAATAATGTAAAATATATTTGAATTTTGCAAAAAATACATAACTTAAATCCGTGAATAAAGTGTTTAACTTATAACTTTTATTGCAATCCTCACAAAATCTTTAAACAAAGCATCGATCAAATATGACAATATAAAAATCTCCAGCTATCACTAGTGGCGGTTTGCGGTGGGGCATGTAGTGCCCACACAACAAGAGCTCTGTCTGAAGCCGCCCGCCTTTTGAACGAATGCGGAATACGGACGCAAGCGGCGCGCATAGATGCACTAAGGCATGACCTGCCCTGGCATTACACATCCAGCGCCTATCCGACAATTCTCGTCTTTTCACCGCATCGGTAAGTTGTATTGCGACATTTGTGGTCGTATCGCAAACAAATCGCATTTGACTGCAGATTGGTGACGGTTAACATTGATGAGCATATCTGGTTTATAAAAAGTATCAGTTGAGCTATAAGTAGTTTAACTTGAACCGTGTGGAATGTGTCCCGATATTGAGAAAACAGTTTGAGAATTAGACACTTTGGAACTCCTTACCTCCTGACTCCTCTCTTCACCTTTAAAACTCGTCTATTTCCTTTCAATTTTGTATCCTGGTGGATAATTCGAAACTGGCAAAATTAACCTATATTTTTAATTTGTCTAAACTGTCCATTTGTGCACGTGCTCCATTTACAACCGTTTTAATATCACCTTCGCCGTTTGCCTTTAATATCTCCTTGGGTTGCCTTGAAGAGATCGCTTAGTAGCGATAAAGCCGCCCTTTACACTGTATATATACATACAGTTACATGCAGTTCTTGATGTTGTGTCTTAAAACTATGTAGTAGTTGATTTTTGCGATATGACGCAACGTTGTGCACTCGCCCTATGTTTTTTTCTTTTTGCAGCAACGGTGAGGACAGCCGCGCCTATCCACGAGACGCGCGCATCTCGTCAAGTGGACTTGTGGCGTTGTCCTTACGTGCGCTCCCCACGCCTTTGCATCTGCGCGTGCGACTCGCCTTGTGCGCACGAGTTCGGGTTAGTTTGATATTTTTATATGGACGTAGTGGACGAAGTCCCGATGGGGGGGACAATACTAAAAACTATATGAACACGCAAAATACCAGGATGCATTTATTTTAAATCTAACGCCTGAAGGAAAATTACATATATTAAATATAGATATTTAAAAAAAGACAAAATATGAATATATAGCTTTACTATAATTGTATGCAGAAGAGATTATTTATACATTTAAAATTTTTAATTCAAAGCTACAGAGTAAGTGGACAGATGGTACTGAGCAATTTTGAGAACCGCTGTTTTAGAATTAGATTTTAGTTTTTCATTCCATCTAAGGGAGAGTCTGCTATGAAATCGTAAGTTTTAGAAGTAAAAGAGTGCAATTAAAACATTCATCATTACGGGATCTGTGGAATTTTGAACCATCTAAAAAATAAAGCATTTGTATGAAAAATATTTAATGGTTGGTAACAATTCAAACTTCCTAAATCATGAAATCTTTGTTATACCAGACGTAGAAGTATGACACTAATTAATGATATTAATTTACGCGCATATTATAATCGTTAACTAATCATACTTGACACGTATTCACAATATCTCATCCGGAGACTGAATTAAAATTACCCGTATGTCGTAGTTTGAACGTAGAATTGACCATTTTATGAAATTTTTGGCAGTTGTACGGAATAAAACTATGGCCAGTTTAGGCTGGCGATATCTCGAAATCTTCAGAGTAAATATTCACTTTATACGTATATAAATGGCTTATAGCACGGATACTTTTAGACATGATCTGACAATCAGCTTAGTAATTATTAATAGTTTAGTTAATAATTAATATAAAAGCTCGTGGATACTGAAATAAACATTTCGTCTTGGATGTAATATCGATCGTTGACGATTCAACATTTGGGAGTTTACCCGGCCATTACGTTAAATGATACATTTCTCGATCGAGCTACGCCACATATATGTCTATAAAACGTTATACTGTTATCACATGATATAATTAATACCTTGATAGATTTAGATATAATCTTCAGATAACTGTTTCGGGAAAGATTTCTGATTGTAAGGGGAAATGTTACCGTGGTAAAAAATACCTAACACATAAGAATACATTATTGTACTAGATAAAGAAATATTGGAAATAAAATCCTGTTTTGTTGCAGGGGGTGATGGAAAAAAAGGCGTGCTTAAAGGATATGAGAGAGAATGTTTTGTCTGTTATTGGAAGGAACTTGAAATATTGGCGACAAACTGAAATTGAAGAGTTGAAAATATCATTAGTTCAAAGACTACAACATCTTAACCAAGTCTATTTGAATTTATCTCTATTACACACAAGTGATCTCAAAGAAACTAATTGCAAAAGGAAATTAGTTTTAAAGTCATTTGACGATTTATCCACGAACTGGTACATAGACCTTTCATCGATCTTAAGAGAAAATGGCCCGCAGTCTCCTATAATTAGATGATATTAACAAATACCCTGTAAATATTGTATATATATTATTCTTTTTGTATGTAATTATATTATTTATTTCAATAAAATGTTATGAAACGCACGAGTAAATTTGATTAACGTTTAAAATAAGTACCTTCTAAGGATACATACCAAAGATAGTTGGACAAACGATTGTCGAATTAAAAATTAAATTTGATTTTTATGCTAATTTGGCTCCTAAGATGTATTAAATAAATACGAATATGTTTTTAAATCACTTTATTAACTTAAATTGTTCTAACATTTCTAAATCAGAACTCGACGTCCTTTCCAAAGAATGAAAGTGTATTTTGCTTTGTGCTACTCCGCCAGCCTCGGACTAAACTCAGCAAGGCTGTTATTGTTTTCTTTACGTAAGTTTCTGAAACATTAAATTTCTTTAACATATGCCAAATATTTAAATAGAAGCAGACTTAATATTATTTTAAACACACGCCCTATATCCCAAAAAAGGAAGTGTAGTATAATGTATTAATTTAAATATTATTTTGTCCCTTTCCATCAAGTGTATTATATATATGGGACAAAATATATATATATATATATAATATTTCTGTATTAAAATATATATATTGTAATACAGAAATATTTATATTGACTCAGTGCAACTTAGTTTGGTTAACTATAAACAACATTCGAGGTTTTGTGTTTTATACGGATGGTTAAAAAGAAAGTTTAAGTTTCTCAAAACATAACATAAATATATACATTTATTTTATTATATTAGTACAATAGTTTTATTTTCTTTCCTTATTCATTGCTATAGGTGTGTTTATTGCAATTAATTAATTGAGGCCAGAACTAAAAAAAAGACTGCTAACTAAATAAACCTACATAAGTATGGATGTCATATTACCTAGAACAGCCGTATCCGATATGTTTGGATACTTTGGGTGGTAAGGCTTGACAAGAAAAACTAATTCAGTTCCCAAAACGCCGGAAATATAATCGGTAAGAGAACCCGCAACCCGACCATCGTTGCTGTTCTGATGAACCTGAAACATTTAGTTACATAATAAGTTGGGAAACCTTAGGGTGAACTTCCTCCCAATGCAGCCATTCCCATACAACATGCGAATCCGAAATTTATTAAACATTCACACTATTGTTCGAACAATTCGAAGGAGTTTGGTCACTTATTGTTTTTTGGTACTCCCATAAAGGACAATCTATGTAAAGAAAGTTGATAGGAATTTTGGTTGCAATTTTAATCCCAATATATATTCGGAGCATATTTCTGTAAATTTGTACCCCAGAACTGCGGCTTCTTTATTGCTTCAAGTATCTTAAGTGCCTTATAAGATAAAAAGTAACTTATATCATGAATAACCAAGCTTTTAAGGTATCAAATAAATAATTATAAGAAAAATATTCTTACCTCGTAAAGACGACCATCTGGTAACCTAGCTTGACGTGCCGCATATTCACCTATAGCCTGCAGGGTCCTTCCATTGCTTGGTTGTCTTAGCGTGTATTGCCAGGGGTATAAAATGAATTCCTATAATATATTAAGTAACATTATTTTTATGAATGTAAATGCTTTACCTATTAAAAGACAAGCTACTTTCTTGTAATAGGTACTGATATTCTAAAAAATACGACCTTTTTTGGGACAAAACTTGCTTCTACATGGATGGCTAAATTTATAGCGTCTCCCAGTTTGTGAATATATCTATGTAGAGCTTGGGACTCGGGTGCTGAGAATGGTTTTGGTCCCGGATAATACTGGGAACAGTTTTCCGGAGTTTTGTGGACGTCATCTGAAATAATACAATTATAATAAGGTAGTTATTCCGAACGTTGGTGCGATATACATGTGTACACAGAATAACATGGTAAATACGAAAATAGCTATAAATTAAACCACTCTATTACTTTAATAATCTGATAAATTATTCGTGGTAGTTTATTCCATGCTACGTAGTAACGTAGACAAGCTTGCTACGATTTTCGTAGCGCCCTACGATACTGCATTCTACATTCTGTGGTCCTATGAAAGAATGAAAATAAATCTACACTAATATAGTAAAGAGAAAGATTCGTATCACTGCCATTACACTTAACAACTGCTAAGATATGCGAAGATACCTTGCCAATGATATGCGAAGTTCCGGTTAATATTTGTACCAAAACATTTTTGTGTCTTATCTGAACCAATGTTCTTATACCACTCGGAAGGCTTTGTGTAATTCCTGGCCGTTACATTGCGAGCCCATATCATGTGGTTTATTGTTGGAAAATACCGAAGAGATTTCGTGAAATTTAGAGCATCTGGGTTGACAAGTGGAATAAGGTACCTGAATTTACGGTACGATAATTATGGTATGAAAATTTTATTTTATATACTTTATAGCTAAATCCAGACATATTACCAATCGTAATCATTGAAGAATGGGGTTTGATAATTTGCATCGTACAATAGTTTTTCAGCCAATTCTATGATCGAATGGGGCGCTCCCCAGGCCATTCCGTTCAACGCTTAAATCAAAGTAATGTATTAGTTGTGGATAATCTAGTTGTGGCGAATCTTGTGCATTGGGGAGTTTTTTTTTAATAAAAAATGTGGCCTTACTAGTATAATTTTAAGCTGTGCATAAAAAAATAAAATTTTCTTTTAAGATACATTTTAAATTTGATGAATATATTTGATGCGAGTATAATTTCAAAATTAGCCCATGAGGATTTCCTTGAAAGCATGATATTATGCTCCTACATGATATTATCTTTAAATAAACTGTAACTCTTGGAACATGTTCAATTTCTAGTGCCTGCTTATCACGCTCGTAGTCCTGCCTTATTCCACGTTCTCCGTGCAAGGACAACTTATGCATACAACTTAACAAGAATTTCATTTAAGGAGGCTAAAGTAAAAAACCGCCCTAATACTTAATTTGGGCACACCATCACACTCTCATATCCACCCCACACGCACTCACAAGATACTCCACATCATTTGTAGTCTTTTATTATATGGCTTTAGTAATAGCATTTAGATTGTATACTATATGTTCGGTTGCGCTATTTGGGGTAATAAATAAAACACTACTTTGAAATTCATACTGCCTATAACTAGGATCCCCGGCTTTCTGCTGTGCGTATCACTGCGTAGTTCCAAAGCTACGATGGTGTTATTATATGGAGTGTGAGGCGACAAATGAACAACATGCACCATTTCTGGATCTTCAAGAGCCATTCGATTTGTGACATCTATAATGCTCCTTTCATTAAAATACTCCACATATTTCAAGGAACTACCTGTGCTACGGACCTTTCTCATTTTAGCGCCAGATCTAGAATATTAAAGACAGTTAGCCCCTTATTTACTTAGTTCAAACAATGCTTTCTTTTAAATAAAGTATTAAAGAAGAAGTTTTTACTACAAAGTGATCAGTAAGTTTAGATTTCATATGGTGAGGCCACAACACGGCATTGCCTTTACCATCGCAAAAATCATACAAAGAATTGCCTTTTAAGTGTTTCATAGAGTCTATCTAAAAGCTTTACAGAAAAGACACTGCATCACAATGAAAGATGTAAAATAGTTAGGTACATACTGCTCAAAATTCCTGGGCGGAAAAAGCAATATAAACAATATACCAAAGAAATATAACATTGAAATCATATATACTTTCATTTGTAGCAACATTTTGAATATTTTATAGTGTAAAATAAAATCAAAAACAGTTGTCATTTATTATAATATCAATGACAATATTCTGACGCAATCTTCTTGGTTTAGGTATATAAACAACTTTAACAATAAGCTACGACTTTAGAAATATATCATCTTGTAGCAAATTTTTTTATAATTTACAATAGTATAGCAAATTCAATTATATGTAGTATATAAAAAAGATATCGAAAACAAGTGTTTATAATTAAAACGAAACTTAAACCCTGGCTATTAGCCCAATTCTTCTTTTTAATAACTGTCATTTTATCATTGTATTATGTCAAAGAATGATAAACAACAACAGCTATTTGTTAATATGTATTTTAGTGTTTTTCTATTAATATTTTCTTTCAATCACTTAAGCCTTGTTAATTCCGACAATGGCAACTCCACCGAAAATGGAGAGTGCTCCTTGTGCACAATATCTTGTAAGACGAAGTAATAAAAATATAAATTAACGTTTTTATTTTATCAATAAATGATTATTTTTTGTCAGTTTTTCGTCGAAAACGTGCTCTATCTGAATATACAAGATGGCGTTCTAATCCAGAAACTACTCAAGAATTCATCATAAAAGTGTCAGAGGATGATATTACAATGCCCCAGACAAAACAAGTCGTAGCGGTTAACATTAAACCCAATAGAAAGGAAGAGGAAAAGATAATTGTTGGTGCTACACTTCTTTCTACACCTGTATCAATCACAACTTTAGCCGACGAATACACTCGTTTTGTACCTCCCACAACATTAAAACTCACTCGATATGAAGACATAGTCTTAGCTCCTGTAACTTCTAGTATTCCGCCGATTAAACCTAAAAGTAAAGGTAAATTATATATATTTAATAAGTGAAATATTATATTTGTCTTATATAATAATTAATCATTTGTAAAGTTAGGAAAGGTGAGCAACATATTGGTCCTATTATAAAATTTTCTGGTGATCGATATGCCCTTCGAGATGAGAGCCCACCCTCTGGTCCAAAGTTTATTCCTAGAACGAATACTGAATTCCAGTCACAATATGCACCTATCGCTCCAGTCGTGTTTAGTCAAAAGACTACTTTTGGACCACTAACACCACGCACTGTCGAAAAATTCGTAAGTAGCAAAATAACGGTTATATTCGATGTATAAGAGAGAACTGATTTTTACTTCTTTTAGGTTATGTATAAAACGACTGTGCGACCTTCACGTACATCACAATTTCTAGACGCTATTACACCTGTGAGAACTCCGGATTTTCTTAATATACGGGGCTTGGTTGACAACAAAAGGAAACCTTTTCTATTTTCACCTACTCATTCTTCCATATATCCAAATGATACAACTGCTATGATTACTTTTATAGACGACAATGATGATTTATTTAAAACAAACGGTGATGACGCACATAGAAGAAAATACAACGATGAAAAAAAGACCACTGAGAAAGATGCCGACGAGTTATACCATAATTTTATGATGTACGATGATGACACTGACGTCACAACTAGAAAAGTCTACCATAGTTTTACCGACATTTATGAAGATGCCTCTGACAAAAGTAGACTACATGAGACTACTAGTAGCACTAACAGTCTTTCAACTGACTTAGAAGAATATGATAATACAACAGAAAAAATGGATTACCGTGACGATGATGATTTACAAAAAGGAACTACATCAAAAACTGTAACTACAAGAAATACTGAAGAATTTTCTTTAAGAGCGACAACCTTTGCAAAAGAATCGGAGAATAATACAAGGAGAGCCTGTAACCTTTTAAAGCTGCGACAACTATCGTTTAGTTCGCCACGTACATTATTTGAGGTTGAGTTTTAATTTTACTTTGTATGAAACGGCTTTATGATTTTGCAAACATCTGATTACAATTTTTTTCTAATACATCAGATAACCACCCAGTTAAAACAATGGGCGGAAGAGAGTCCGGTTGCAAAATGGGTTGATATAACAAACGGAAATTACACTGTAATGGAAAATCCCATTTATATGATGATCGTGGATGATCCTAGTAGTGGACAAATTATGTCAGCAAAACAAACAGTTATGATTGTTGCGGGTATGTATTTTTAATTCGACAATACCAACCGAACTTATATGCAAAATATTTTCGATATTGGAAGTCTGATGATGGTAGTTAATATCTAACTTGTAGTTTTCCGGTGGCTTTTCGTTTAATATGATAAGATAAGACATATATCACCATTGTCATTAGCATTTTTATCAAACCGTCAATCAATAATAATAATAATCGAATAGCGGTAAACCGTATAGGTATGCGTTGACCAGATATTGAATCAGTTTCTTTTACCGTTTATTTTTTATAGACAAGTGATGAGGCTTCTGTGCCTTAATTATGCTCACGACGATATATAACTATACTTATTGTAAGAGAAAACATTGTTGACGCATATATGAAAATATTCCATTAAGCCATTCAATCCTATATGTCACAAGTTTATAATTTGAAATATATATTAATTACACAATTTTTGAACAAGTAATATAGTAAAAAGAAATATGTATTATTAATTGTACGATCTTTCCTGATTTCTAAAATGTAAACTCGCGAACCAAACCCTTCCTTAAAGGCCTCCGTAAAAGTTGCGAACTTGATAAAGAACGTCGTGTTGTCTGTTACTGTTTAGAATAGGATTTAATTAAAAAGCAAATAGAAATAAATTAGTAAGTCTTACCTCTACAGACGATTTACGTGATGATAGGATGAAGCAACTACAAAGATTACTTTTCCTTAGGTATTCAAGGAAGGGACCACCACGCGGTTGCAGCAGCAATGTATGTCCTATATCAATTAATTGAGCGGACTGATGCTCATTCAGATCTCCTAGTAAAGTATCGGTTCTGGATTATTCCAGTATTTAATCCAGATGGATACGACTACTCAATGACGTTTCCTCGCGTAAGTAACTATTACAACAGTATCATATATTGTTAATGTTCACGATATTAGTGGAAAAGATATTGTTTTCATAGAACACACAAAGTTCGATTCCTTTCAACTCTCAAATTATATAATATTTACAACATTAGACATTCATAACGCCACGCACCCTGTAGTCAGTAAAAAAAGTAATTATAAATTAAATCAGTGAAAATGAAAATCTTAACTATTCAAAGACAACCTACCATGTACCATCCAATTAGCTTTTAACAAAATAGCAGGTCTTGACCATGACAATAAAATCATGTGTATAAATCAATTAAATATTAAACATATAGTAGCGATCGCACTTATAAATAAATAAATAAATAAAGCCTTTATTTCTACTATACCTAAGCTATTTACACTTTAATTACAATTATAGTATATACACTTAAGCTAGACAATTTTTTTTTTACTAACTATCATAAAGCTATATTAATTTATTGTTCTAAGGTAGTCGCCTCTGCGGCGTAGGCCTCCCCTAAACAGTCCCATTTTGTTCTATTCCTTGCTACGGTCATCCAGCCCGGGCCACACTTCTGCGAAAATACGTCCCTCCATCTTCTTTTTTATCTGCCTTGTTTACGCTTGCGGGTGAATGGGGTCCACTCAGTCATGATTTTTGCCCACCCATCGTTCTTTAGCCTGCACACATGCCCCGCCCATCTCCAGCGATCGCACTTATATATTTAAATTATTCTTGTGTGGAAATTGGCAATTAATGAAACAAGAAACTCAATAATAAAAACAAACATTAGAAAAAAATTGCCCGCATCACACCTTAAAATTATTTAAATTTGTTAAAAATTAAGTTCATTAATATCCTGGAATCCGAACGTTTCACTTCTATCTCGCTGGACCCTCTCTACACACTTTATCTAATGGTTGATTTGCGTTTTATCTGTCGAGTTGTTGAGAGAAAAAGTGTAACCATAGGACGTTAGTATATCATGGTACTACATAGTAGTTTAATATACTCGTTTGTCTCTAATTCATCACCTGGTGAATTGTGCTTCACACAGCGACGGGAGTGGACAAAGAATCTACGCCAAAACTGGGACTCGTGCAAAGGCCGTGATACTTGCGAAGCGTGTGAGCAGTACGGCATCATGTGTACTATTCAGCCCTGCTATGGTGTAAACCTCGACAGAAATTTTGAATATCAATGGATTCCACGTAAGTAAAGACTTCATAACTTATCTTAATTTTATTTCGCCTCAGTTTGTAGAAAGATGTAGGTACATACTTATATACTGTCAATACTCGAACCAATACCTAGCTTTGTATAGATAGATAGATAGATAGTGCAGCTATTGGGTATTCCTTGGTCCTAAATAAAAGTTAGCATACCAATTAAGAAACTCAACAGATGTAGGATGACGCATTGGATAACTTTATAATTTGGTAGCCTACGATGTAAGGAATAACATATTCTTATTAGAATGTACGTAAACAAAGTTATAAGCAGACGTTTTATATTCTAATTTTCAGCAGAAGAATTACGTTCAGAACATCCATGCGGAACATTGTACGCGGGTCCAAGACAGCTTAGCGAAGCCGAAACTCGAGCGCTCACTCACTTCCTCCACGAACAGAAAATTCCTCTTTACACTTTTATAGCTCTTAAGGAAGGAGAAGTTCTGGTATGCAATTCAATTCATTCAAAATTTTTGTGCATTTTTTCACCTTTTTTATATCTTATTAACATTTTTATCTATAGGGTGTTATGTATCCGTATTCACACACGCGCAAGAGAAGAGCATTCGATCATGTTTATGTAAGTATTTAGCAGCTTTTACCAATTTAATTAAACCACAATTGTTATTCAACTTTAAAGGGTTTTTAAAACAACTTTCTAATAATTTATATTATTTCAGCGACAGCGGGCGTCCCTTGCAGCAGCTGCCGCTTTCAGTATTAGTGGTCGACCTTATACTGCTGGACAAACGTCTGAATTTTTACGTAAGTAATACAAACGAATGGTAAGGATGTTTTCGATGCAAAGACAGGGTTTTGTAATTAAGATGCATGAAGTAGTGGTTTTCAAACCAGGTGTTTGAACTTATATTGTCTCATAAGAAATTATATGTGCCGATGCCAAGACTCAACGTATAAAATAGAATCGTGAATATTAATAGAATAACTTTAAACCGCTCAATTAAGGATAGGATTTCGAAATACGGAGTTATTCCGAAGCAACAAGATTGTATGACCATATTACACAAATTAATATTTTATGGCTTGTACCGATATTAAACATTCGCATCACAAGAACTTCATAATTAATAAATTAAATAATTAACACTAAGCAAATTAAATTTTCATAGTAACGCAAGACCGATTATTGGTACATTCTGTAGTCGGATTTTTTTAATAATTTTTCTTTCAATGACAATATTTCAGCACTTTATGCTGGTGGTATTGAAGACTGGGTAGATGGCCACTTGGGTATAGACAATACCTACACTGTCATGGTGTTTCGACCCAGCGACTCATATAACTCGAAGATTTTAACCGAGGTAATTGATAATATTATTGACAGATAAATAATTTATCTCGTCGTATCTTAAATCTCTTTAGAATTTTGCTCACAAGTTGAAAGAAAAAAAATCCATAGCGTCTGGTAGATTATCCTAACATATGAGTTAGGGTATTTTATAGAATTAAAAGCAAATGGTTTTGTTACAACAAATCAGCACTTGCAATATATGGAATAGACAGCAAATTTATGATATCGTAACTTGTCTTTTTCCTATATAATAAACTTGTTATATATTATAGATGGCTGAGAATGATTTATTGTTACAAATTTACTTTAGTTACTCTAATAAAGCATCCAATTTGACTGTGTATGTATGAAGTTCCATTAGCTTGGAATGTCTGTAATAAATGATCATAGTTTGCATATTTGTATGCGTGACACAGCTTATCGAACAGACATGCACACAACTAGAGAACTACAAAAAGAATATTTATCAATGTTTGGATTTAAGATATTGTACCTATCTTGATATTTTTCGTTACCGTGAGCATAACCAAGGCTTGAACGCTCTTTGTTAAGATGCAAAATTGAACGCACTACCTACAACTGAAATAGACGATATTTTTGCAGCGCGTCGTACATGAAGCATTCGCCGCTGTGGATACTCTTTTACTCCAGAGTACTGGTCCTTTGGGACCTCCACCAGTAACATTAAGTCGATCGATAGCAGTTGAATTGAAGCCTACATTTAAAACATTCATTATCTTATGTATACATGTTAAATTGTTTCGTAAAAGTTAGGATGTCGTTTTTGTATCTGATTTAATATGATATAATTTGATGATGGTCATACCAACATTAATGATTGCGTAAAAGACATCTTCGTCCTAAATCGTAAACACCTAAGAAACGGTATTGCAGATTATCGTTAAATGCAATTTCTAAGTCGTGTTTTATATGAACAAATTGCGTATAGCGAAAACCTTGTGGTGAATTTTATAAACGCTTTAGGAGTTTCGCGATAGATGTCTGAAAGGTACTGATACTGCGGGTTAGAGTTCCTCTTCTGCCTTAAGAAATCAGAATATCATGAAACGCACGACATGTGAAAACAATTTCCCTTAATTGATACAGTTAACCTTATATAGTGATGCAGAAGTTAGAGCTGCTTATTTTTAATACTTTAGTTGTTTGTGTTAATAAATAATTTATTCATGGTTAACCTCTTTTATTATCAATTTAAGAAGATAGATACAATAAAAGTAAATTTATAAGGACAAAGAGCAAAGTTAGGGCAACTGAAATAATTTTTAATGAGTGGCGGAATGGTGGTGGATTATCTGTTGACGAACTTACGTACGACAACGTATTAGGTGTTACACACTCACGGCGAGAACCCTCAAGACACGTGACGTTTGCTCCCTTTCTCATTCTTGTGTCTTCTCGGTTTATCTTCGGGTTTTTAGCTCCTCTCCAAGGGATTTCTCGGACTAGAAAGAACATGACGTCACATTCATTTTTGAGTAGTTTGAATTCAGTATGTTGTTAGCATTCAAAGACGCCAGACGTATATATTATGTTTAATTACTCTATTAAAAATAAAATAAAAATTAAAAATGTTTTACATATGTATTCCAAAGTTTGTACAATATGATATGAACAATTGACGATTAATTGAATTAAACAATTTAAATTACGAATCAAACGTCACAATGTTTTCATATAAAATCTACATCGGGAAACAGCGAGAACTTATGTAAATGAGTACAATCAATAGTGCACCTATGTCGTACTCCACTCCATAAGGCCTATATTCAACTTTTACGTCAAATAGTTGTAAAAAAATGTTAGTATTAAATAAAAATACAAGCGTATTACATTTGCCTTTAATGCTATTTAGCAGAGACTAGAGCTACGAGCACTATATAAAACTATTGTAAGATGCCATCCCATTTGTCGTTTAAATTTTATCGCTTATCAACGCAGAATAGCGATTCTTTTTAAATTAATGTATTCCATTTTAATCATGGTTATCATAAAGATATCTTCGTATATAGTCCTTCTTTATATCTTTGAATTAAGATAAATTATCATAAATAATCTATTGCTTACGAATAACAACTGTTAAGCAGGAAAACATTTCGTCATTCTTTGTTTTTAAATTTTTCGCAATAAACGATGCTATATTATATTTACATGTAAATGTAATGATTAACCACACGAAATGCATTAGAATATTTGAGATTTAAGTTAAAAACTTTAACAACAAAGTCACCACAACCTTTTTATGTTATTTAATCCTTCATATGTACTTCAACTTCTTTGTGAACTTGCAAAATAGCATGTGTGTTTCTTTTGGGTGTTTTCAGGAAAATAGCATACATAGCTCAAAATACATAAAAAGTAAATCGCTCAATCCTATCGTTTTTGCTAACACTCTTATATTACTGAATACAATGAAAGAATGATATAAGAATATGTATCTTTTATGAATAAGCCTCGTCATTTTTGTCCTCTAAAAAGTCTGTACCAGAAACGTTTCTAATTTTTGGGTTACGCGGTAATGCCCCGGCGAAACAGGTCCGATTTTTTATTGAATACATGCACATGCGTGCAAGAAGATGGGCATGCCAACCCACGAACCCATAGCACCACAATGTTTCATCCTTCCATAAAGAAAAGCTGACTCTTAGTATGACGTTATTCTATAACTGATGACATATAGATAACTGAAGCCTAATTATATAAGGACAAAATACATCACTTCTATTTAGTGTGTCGTGTCGCCAGCCGCGATACACAAATACTATATATTGATATTAAAAATGGTAAGATAATGGTGCTAATTCTGGTATACTCTTAAACTAAATACTCTAGATTTTTGGATGTTATTTTTACGTTATGGTTAAGTCGAGTAATTTTTGTCTAATTTGTGTGTATCAGGTATAAACCAGTGATATTGTTGTGTTTTAAGCGTATGTGACAAAGCTTATTTTAATGCTTGCTTTGGATAATGCAAGGGTAAGTTCGGTGTGTTTGTGATTCCGCGACTAACTTTAAAGTATTTTGGTACGTCATAATGAGTTTGTTTTTATGAAATTTAGAGAACAAATAAGTGTGACCGTAGAATCAATGGCAATATGATAAAGCAACGCAACATGAAAGGATAATCAGCCTTTAACGATATAAACACGACTGACCGTATGTTGATAATATGTAATCTTTATTCACAGAACTCAACTTTTCCATACATATTTTAAACATTATTTTTCATGATCGACTTCAATAAACAAAGATGCGTGTATTGTTATAAATATCTGATACGAAAGTTAATACATTCATCGAGTATATGCTTATCAGAGCAAAAAAATATTTTCAGGTAAAAAGTAGGTAAAAATACCGTGACCGTTGGATTTATTTTAAATAATAAAAATGAGTGATTAAATAAAGGACGAATATCCATAGAACACAAGCGGACAAAGATGCGTGTTCTTATGTATTTAATTGCCGCGTAATTTCAAATAAAATAGATATCAACCGATAAAATTGATTATACGTTTATGTGTTCTGATGAACAAACCCATGAAATCTGCGAATTGCTCATTTATTATAATAAGAGAGAGAGATATGCGTTTAAATCAACGCACGCTTTAAAATTTTGCAAGGAACAAAAATTACGCATAAATTTTACATTCAATCCATCATTCATTAATAATATTATATTTTAATATAATATTGTACCGAATACAAATAGTAAGAGTCCAGAAAGCCATGACCATGGTCGACATAGTCGCACCAAAAAGTATTGTAGGTATTACCATATCGTATCGACGGAATTTCCTAAAATTTTCTTTGTAATCGAAACTTTTATCGTGTGACATTGTAAAGCAAGTTTATTTAACACGTGCTAATTTCATATCTTTATATTTATATTATTGAAATAAATGTGTGCTATTACACTTAATCTTTTGTTCTAATCAATGAATATTCATGGGCTAAGTACATCATAAAACGCATTGTACAATTCATTTATGATTATTGATTATTATTTTGAATTCATTCCAGTATTTCAAAGCAAAATAAAATTCAGGTTTTACACCATACATATGCTTTATGCTTTCTGTGTACGACAGCTTCTTAAATCTCTTTTGGTTCATTAGTCGAGCGCAGAAGTATTCCGATTGGGATCCCGGATTTAAAAGTACTATTGGATATTCACCATAGTCTGGAACGCTAAATAAAATTTATGTTTATTTGTATTTTATGTTTAATATATTAAATAAAATATGTATTATTCCACTTAGTATTTGGTGCAATTATATTTTATTAATTTTATATCCGTTACAATGCACTTTACTAGAAATGATTATAGAAAAGTATTTAGGTAAACTATCGCGCGAAAATATACGCATTGACGCGATCCGACATAAATGTGCCATGTAAAAATACAAAAAAATATTTCGGATATATAAAAAGCATATTTGTTTTTGTGGCTTATGTGTGCTTGTACTCAACTAACTTATAATTTTGGAACACTATTTTAAAGAAACAAAACAGTTAACTAATTTTTGTAAATAAATTATCATACAAGACCTAGATTTTTAGTCGGTTAGAAGTAAAATTTCACATTAATTTCAGTCGAAATCGAATAAGGATGGGTTTGACAACAATGGCTTTAGCGAGGCAGGAAGTGACCCACCTAAAAATGGACAAGATACCAAGAAGGTGAGGCTACATTTCTTAATCTATATTATTTTGCTAATATTATGTATTTAACGTGAATTATCGAGAATTATTTACGCATAAATTTTAAGACTCCTTTCTTTTTTCCTCTATACTGTACTTAATTGCATTTGAAAGTTTTATCGTTAATGTTGTTATCAAAAGTATCATTTAGCAAATAAAGAAACGTGACATAATTTAATTTATTTTCGTCTTCATATAGTGATCAATCTAAACTAATATTATTCAGCTGGAGAGTTTGAATGTTTTAACACGGTAAATTAAGGTCCTACACTGAAATGAAGTGAAAAAATATTTTTGCGTTTACCGAACCATTGGAAAGAGTCAATAGACTAACATAAATTGTTTCTTCTGCGAATTATGGACTGCACGGGTATTTTAATTAAAGGGAGTATATACTGTATATATAGACAGAATAAGGTTATTAGTGTAGTCGTCAATTGAGTAGTATTAACTGATACTGTAGTATCAGTATACTAGGAACACGACATTGTATAGATAAATTTGTATTAAAGGTATAAAATAAAATGCACAAATTCCTCACATTTAGGAATAAGACATTTAAATAAAAACTACAATAATTGTGTATAGCGCTCATTTGTTGTATTGATAACAAAATAGATAAAATTATTTAAGAATTTATATAATCTTTTATTATCAAATTATAATACCTAATCAACATTCATAATATCTATCTGTTGTCTATGAGATTAAAAAGAAATATCAACTAACTAATAATAGTTATGCACGATAACACGATTTTAATGTAATATTCTACTATGCCAGGTCGATATTGAAGAAGATGATTCCGAGCGGGCTGTTTGGGGAAACCAAATTGAATTCCTCATGTCTTGTATTGCCACTTCCGTGGGACTTGGCAACGTTTGGCGATTTCCCTTCATCGCTTACCAAAATGGTGGTGGAGCTTTTCTGATTCCTTACATTATTGTCCTCCTTCTCATCGGAAAACCTATGTACTATCTGGAAGGTGTTTTGGGGCAATTCAGCTCAAGGAACTCCATCAAAGTATGGTCTATGGCACCGGCTATGAAGGGTATCGTTACATTAATAATAATAATTACAGAAATAATTAACAAAACTTAAATTTAATCTACCATCAAATTTTGTATGAGTACGCTACGAAAAACATACAACAATAAATTAATATGTAATTGTGTTATCCGAAGTATGCTAAATGATCGAATCGATTATCCTTGAAGATTACTAAGGCCATCATAAACACCTATGAATTATTTTTAATATGTATGAAGATTATATCACAAAGTTGCCCCTCATTCGCGTCTGTACGCTTAAATTTGTAAAACACAATGTAGCCTCTATAAAGATTTATTAAGTATATATAAATAAGACACGAAGAGTGACTCAAGCGTCATTAGAACTGTACATTATTAGCGATTAACTTATACTATGTAATATTACTTTACGACTAGAAGTGGAGCGTCTGTATACAATGCAATAATTACGTGAAAACTTAATGGAGTATGATGCATAGCCAAAAAAGCACGTCGAAGAGAGTTATATAAACTTTTCTACATTTCAGGTACTGGATATGCGCAGGCACTCGGTACTACTTGCATTCTATCCTACTATGTGCTTATCATAGGCCTTTGCTTGTATTACTTGGCAATGAGTTTCACCTCAACATTGCCTTGGGCCACCTGCCAGCCTGAGTGGGATAACTGTGTTCCTTCGGGGCAAACTGAAAATATCAATACTACCGCAAATGGAATAAGCAGTGCTGAATTGTATTTTGTGTAAGTAATGTTGAGTTAGCCATCATTTTCAGTCTAGTTGCGTGCATTTGAATCCTGGAATTGAACCAAAATTATTGTCGATATGCAAAAATAAACGTTTAGTCACCGGTGAAGCCAAATGCCGAGAAAATCATAATTTTTTTTTATTAATTCATAGATGTCACATAAAGAAGAAAATTATCAAACATACAAATGGAGTAAATGTATAATGGTTGAATTAAATATTATTGTAACCAAAATTTATTACCTACAAGTAATTGAAGTGACCAAAGGTAGCGTGTGAAAATCAGCAAAAAATATCTATAAGTCAATCCCGGATGATACAACTTATCTAATCTTTTCAATAATACGGACTAATTAAACGATTGGTAAATTAGTAATGTTTTTACTATCTATTATTTAAAAATATGTACTCAATTTCAGAAAAACTGTTTTGCAAAGAAGTGACGACATCGATCACGGAATTGGTGAGTACTTATTAAAAGAGCTTTTATAAAACTATAATATAAAGGCCACATTCAAATTCCTAATACCTTTACTAAATAATTCATTAATAATACCAGGAATATTCTACAAGAATTATCAAAGAGTTTGTTAAAAGTTCCATGATAGGCATGTAAAAGCTCATTTTCATTAGCTATTATTAAGATAATCGAACCTAACACCTTGCAGTTATAACGACGACGCTATGAAGGCGATCAGGGAGACAAATTTCTTGTAGGAACATTTAGTAAAATTCAAACACCATATAGTAACATTAAACATAATTAATAATAATTTTGATCATTAATTTCAGGCCTACCGATTTGGTATCTGGTTCTATGTCTGCTGGCATCATGGGTTATAATTTTCCTCATCGTATCGAGAGGAGTGAAGAGTTCCGGGAAAGCTTCATATTTCCTTGCGTTATTCCCCTACGTCGTCATGATCATTTTGATGATCACGTAAGTAAATTGCGTTAATCATTTTTCTTCAAATTTCATAGCGATATATTAATCACCGTTCGCGGACTTGATACAGTCAGTTTTAGCGACGGCACATTTAAAATAAATACATAGATATAATAGATAAAAAACTTTGAGTAGGCGGTTTTTTACATTCCACAGAACCGTATAATAACGAAGAGACAAACCCCCATACATAGACTCATAACAAATCGTACGATAACAATGGTTCTTAATATGACTTGATTTAACAATTTACCTTTAAACGAAGTTACTATTTTGAACTGACAAAAACAAGATTGAAGATTACCTTTAAAAATGAATCATATTTCAGTACTGTTATACTACCCGGAGCAGGCGACGGAATTCTTTTCTTTATAACACCTCAATGGGAAAAAATTCTAGAACTCAAGGTGAGATCTATATAATGTGTTTGATTACTATCCATTAGACGTTTGTTTCTTGTTAGTAGAACTGTTCCCAACAGATTTTAACAACAAGATAGCTGCTAGGCTGATATTAGGCTACCTTTGAACGGTACGTTTCCTTCAATCGTTAATAATTACCTTGCCTAGCTTGGAGACGTTATTTAATCACTACAGTATAATTATTTAACTACTAATGAACTAGTCTTGGTTTTTATTTAATAAACTAAATTTTAACAGCGATTTCCTGAACAAAGCATACCGCATATATTACGGAGTGCTAAATAATAACAAAACGTGTAAACATATTCTATAAAGATATTTACATAAAATATGAATGGTGAGGCGTGATTTCGCTAGAATTGTATTCATAATAACAATATTATGTTGTATTGGCTCACCAAGATTGCATTACTGCTAAAGAAATTATAAACATGCCATTTATACACAGCAGATTATCTATAACCGTATAAAGAGCTTTTAAAAAGACGGTATTAAATTATTGTATACATTAGTTCAAAAAACTAAATTTCTTTTAATTTTTAATTTTATATAATATCATTGATTATAATTCATTTTCAGGTGTGGTACTCCGCCGTAACTCAGGTCTTCTTCTCACTTTCCGTATGTACTGGAACCATCATTATGTTCTCGTCTTACAACAACTTCAGACAAAATGTTTACAGGTTAGTGAGGGTTTAAATAGCATTTCATTTGTTACGACAAGGACAATGTTTTTATTCGTTTGAGAGTTGCTGCACAAACCTGAACAAACCACAAAAATACAGATTATCGATAAACGCTATATAAAATATTAAGTTTAATTGAATTCGTAACATATGAAGACTTTGAAACCTACATTTTTCTCATAAATATATTACATTATAAGTGAATTGACAATATATATACTTTACACATTTATTATATACGTACACGTAAAATAAATCGGTGAAATTGACCCATTTTAACTAAAGAACTCATCATTGTCTTTGGCAATATTCATTGAAATAGTGCCTTTGGACTGATTTAGTTAGTATTAATTATGAAACGTTGTTCAACATGTTTAATTATTTGTTTAAAATTTTTAACTAAAATAAACGATGTTAGTATTAATACTTATTGTAACCGTGTTTTTATTTTTTAGAGATGCCATGATAGTAACGACATTAGATACATTTACAAGTCTACTGTCAGGTATTACAATATTTGGAATTTTGGGCAACTTGGCCTACGTTCTCGATAAAAATGTTGGGGAGGTTGTCGGTTCAGGAGGTACCGGTCTGGCCTTCGTTTCATATCCAGATGCTATTGCTAAGACATTCCAGCCTCAGGTTAGAAAAACTCTTGAACTATTTGATTATTTAAAACGGTCTGCCAAGTATTAAGTACATTGATTTCGATTGCGAGTTATTTTTAATTAAACATTGTAGCAATATTGAAAAAAGGGCCTTAAAATGTAATATAATATTTTATATTGTTTGTTACATAACAGACAAAAGTGTGTCGAAATGAAGTTCTATTCACAAGGTCACATTCGTAATAATAAGCTAATATCAATAAATATAACAATGTACAATTTCTGTTGGATACTCCATTTATCGAGCAAAGCTTTATATCTACGAACATAAAAAACATAATAATTGAATGATTAAATGTACATGCCTACAAAGCGTAATATTTCATTTTCAGTTATTTTCAACATTATTTTTCCTCATGATGTCCGTTCTTGGAGTGGGATCGGCAGTGGCCTTATTATCAGTTATTAATACGGTGTTGCTGGACGCCTTTCCCCGTGTTCCCGTTGTTTATATGTCAGCTATTTCGTGCACTGCTGGTTTTGCCATCGGTCTCATTTATACAACTCCTGTAAGTAATTTTTTTCATAAGAGGCCCGATGAGGAAGATTGCACGATTGATGATATCCTCTAAATTCAGAACACTTATACATACGACAAATTTACGAGATGGTACAACTTTGTTCATAAAATTTAAGTCATTGAAGACATAATAAAGGCATAAGGCTGTTTGTCTTTAATTTGGAAAGACACTCCTTAGGGATAGCAGGACTATAAGGATGTTTAATTTGACTTATATTTCAGGGTGGACAATTCATTTTGGAGCTGGTCGATTATTACGGCGGCACGTTCTTGGTCCTATTCTGTGGTATTGCGGAAATCATCGGCGTGTTTTGGATATACGGTAATGAGATGTATTTATTTCAAACGACAGATAAATCGTCCAACAAAATACTCGTAAAATTTCGTCTTTAACTGTCACACCTACTGCAATTTTAAATAGGTCGGTTTCAAAGATTATATTTAAAGTAATCAAAATAATATTATTTAAGTAACATTTTCATCATTTAACCTAAATTATGCTATTAATATAAACAGAAAATTCTGCTTAGGATTTGAATTGGTAACGTATACGGTACCTAATCTATGTACATTAATTTTATAGGCTTAGAAAACATATGCCTGGATATTGAATTCATGTCAGGAATAAAAACTTCAATATATTGGCGTTTCTGTTGGGGCCTGATCACACCAGCTCTTATGGTTGTCGTCTTCATTTACGCGCTCGTGACAGTTGAAGCCCTCGTCTTTGGCGGATTTTATTACTACCCTACATCTGCGTATGGTGAGTTTCTGATTTTGTTCGTAATAAATCCATGTGTTACGTCGGTCAAATGTTTTTTGCGACAAGATGTGAGTCATTACAATGTATTTAAGATTTATTATTAAGTTTTGAGTTGAATATATTTTTTCTTTAACTTATTATATGATAAAAAACATACTGTTATGTGTTTTTACTGCGTAATTTGTAAAACATCTATTTTGTTAATATTTTGTAATTGTAATTGTTTGTATATTTCAGTTTCCGGCTACATGTTGCTGGTCGTGGGGATACTCTTTATACCCTTATTTATGAGCTTCAGTATGTACAAAAACAAAACTGGGGACTTCATGATGGTTAGTTAACAGATTTTCTTTTCCGAAACTTAATATGAATATTAGTCGATCTCTCTTTTATATTTATTTAATTGTATACTTAGAGCGTACATTTAACTAACAAAAAGCATGTAAACCATGCGCTTAAAGATTATTTGGAAGGAAGGCTTTATATGTATGAAACCTGACTCCGACATATTGTTCACTTTGATTTTATTTTGTACTATTATTTTACATTACATTGAGAGAAATGAAAATAGAACCGACTGCAAGAAAACACCACAAAGCGTAAAATAAAATATGATTTAATTGTGTTGATTAATTTAGTTATATAGTTTGTTTTATTACAATCAAATTTAGTGTTAGACATTTTATTTATATACAAGGGTTTCAATGTTTTTTTTTACAAAAATAATAATGGAGTCGGTGACTCAAAAAACTGTAAAGCATTTCAACTAGTAAGCGGGTGTTTTGACGTACCAGAGCTTTAAGTATTTTAAAAACGAAATCTTTATCATCAACCTAATTATTATATTAATTATAGTAGACACCGCATACTTTTACCATAATTAAGTAATTAATTAATTTTAGACTTTGAAGAAAGCCTTCCGCACAAAGGACTCTTGGGGACCGCGGACCGCCTCTTTACGTCGAGAATGGGCGGCGTTTAAAAATGATGCTAAAGACGCAAGACTGCTACAAAATACCTCAAGACTAAAACATTTGTGGCTTAGCTTATGGGGAGGTTACAAAAGGCCATAATTTCCAACATTTGTATAGGGAGGCGAACAACAATTGTTACCATGGTTACGACGTTTTATCCGTATAAATCGAAGTGGTAGCAAACACGTTAGGTCTTTATTCACATTTTAAAAGGCCGCAATTGTTTTATACCTTTATATTTTTGTATAATCGGTTTCCATCGTATGTAGTTTGGCATTCTGATCAAACATCATGGTGCCTATATTAGGTACGAAACAAGATGGAATAAACTCAAACTAATTTCCGTTGTAATTCCTGTAATTTAAAGAAAACTTATTTTAACTTAACACTTTATTAACGGAATTAAGTTATGTATTTTTGCAAAATTTAAATATAATTACGTTATTTTAATTTTTTCCGACGTTTCACGTACTTTACAGCGTGCGTGCTCACGACTGACAAAAGGTGTTGATTGTCAAAATAAGTGTCGCAGCTGCAGAGAGGTTGTGTGTTATGTGTATTTATTGCCCCGGAGTTGGTATCAAAAATACATAACTTATCCGTTAGTAAAGTGTGTTTCTTTAAATGAGTAATAGTAATGTTAATAAAAGACAATATTATATTGCTCTAATTTCCCTGGGAGTAATGATAAAAAGGTCTTGTGACTTTTGCATCATCAGTATGTTGTATAATCTTGTAAGAATCTAATTTTCCACATGAGGAGCCATACAGGACTTTAAGAAACCACAGCAAATAAAAATGCCATACTGTGTTACATCATAGGTTTAAGAACAAAAATTTGAATAATAAGTTTAGAATGCTTTGTAAATATTTTTATTAAAATAAAACTCAATTATGATAACCTTTGTTTTCTTTACCCGCTGGAGAACACTTTAACACTGGCTATTTTTATTAACAATAAAGTATTTTATTTTGGACGGGCATTGAATGATTGGACAAAAAACTTACAGTATGCTGGTATTTTCCTGTTTTTATTTTGCCTGATGGTGTGTCTTTGATGCGATACACATCACGTTGAATACTGGTTGATCAAATGTTTAACGTATCTTGTCCAGTATTGTTTTTATTGCGAACGAAAATAAATTTAACACTATGGATATGCTTTAAAATAAGAAAAAAATCTGTAAAGATTACAAATTGTATATTTTTAACAAATAAAGACAAGTTAGGTCTTTGATAGGCAAATGTCAAGGGTGGGTTCGTTACCAAAAAAAAATTTTTTTTTTTTAAATTAGACCGCTTTATCACGGTGAAAATTAAATATATATTTTAATTTGTCACTTCCTTTACTTAATAGGCTAATTCTAAACGTCTTGAATGTGGATAAATTACCTTGAAAGCGACAGAGATTGCGGTATTTATTATTAAACTAGTACCAAATGAATAAAAAGAAGAGATTGCTAAATAATATTAATTATACTTTATGTAAACAGCATGTTTTATATAGTTGCATAAGTGTATTACTTAAGTTACTAACTTTGTAAATGTCAGCAAATAAAGGCTATTATTATTATTATTTAATTCCTATAGGTAATAATTCCTAGGACATAATAAGCATAAGACACATACAAATTTAAACTTTTACTTAGTAAACAACTATGTTTACTTAGTAAAATATGCGAAGAAGTATGACAAATACTAATTTGTCATACTTCTTCGCATATGAGATGCATCAGCTATAATATTATATGTAAAAATAATTTCATATCACTCATATTGTATTGTAATAATGTCTTCAAACCATTACTTGCATAATAATTATCGCTTAATTGGCCGCCGTATCTGTTATTGTATCAAATAACCTTCCTTACAGATCTTACGAAATTATAATTAATATAACTTACCAATTAATTAACAACGCGTTTTAAGTATTAATTGGTGATTATACCGTAATAATTCGTGAGTTAAGCTGTATAAGTTATTAAAGTTTTTAACTTTTCTATTCGCTCGTGTCGCATTTAAGCTGTCGTCCTCTAGGACAAACGTCGGGATGCGTGCGCAAACACAGGATGTATAACACCCTCTGAGTTGGACCGATTCCAATGGTATTTTCAACCTGGAAATTTGAAGAGTTCCCGTGGAGGGATTTTATTTTTATTTATTATAAGAAACACAACAATCATATAATATTTACACACATACAGTTAAGTCAAAGATATACATATGCGTTCTTAAACACGTTTCATAAAATAACTAGAGTGAATAATTAAAGCCTATTACGACACGAACAATGACGTAAACTTAAACAAAAAATGAAAAATACTATTAAATGAAAATTAAAATAAAAGTTTTAGCTTAGAAAACAATTCGCACCTGAAATAATCTGTGCAGCACGAACATATTTCTATATCTAGGAAAAACTTTTTATAGTTACACATTCTGTGTATTGACGCACGCAACCCGATGTTTGTCCTAGAGGACGAAAAAGCTGAAATGTTAAGCTTAAAAATAACACGAGCGAATAGAAAAGTTAAAAACTTTAATAATTTATACAGCTTAGTACACAAATACAAAGCGAGAATTTATAAATAAAAATTTGATATATACGAGTATAATATATGCATTGATTTGTTTTTACATACTAAAGTGGAATTGTTTACGCATTTTCAAAATTTAATTGAAGATGAAAATCATGATCATGACTTCTAAAAATATAATATCTACTTGAATCTATCGTACATTGTGCAGGTCACATAATTGCCTTTCACAAAACGTGTATGATAATAATCACCTATTTTTGATAATATCACCAAGATTATATTATTTCTAGTCCTTCGCCAAGCCGTTTAATCGAGACCAAAACGTGCGCGTGAGTGTTACGGTTCACTAAAAGCAAATGAATTTTTATGATATAAATGAGAAAGGATGAGTTCTGATCCAACTTTTGTGGAAGATGGGCAATATAACAAAGGGTTTGATCCTCACCCTGAGGCTTTAAGTCAAACCAAAGAATCGGATTTGGAGAAAAAGTTAAGGGTGAGTTTTATTGTAAATCTTTAAAAATCGTATCATATATTTTTCTAACAACTGTTTTTTAAGATAACCTCGGGTAAGAAGGGATTTTTGTTTTTTTTTATCAATACATTAATGAATATGTAGATCGATGAAAAATACAAGAATTTAATAAGAATGATGAGTTATGTATTACCAAATTTACTAAGAAGATAAAACAAAATTGTGTCGACATACCTTCCATTTGAGGCAAAGCACAAAGCACCTTAAAATATACGAATGCATAATTCACCACTAAGAATAAAACAATTACTTCAATCTCATGTGTATAAAAGATAAATGAAATTTTAGCCGACGGATTTTTTTTCCTATTAATTAAAAAGTGCGTACGCATAAATAGAATCAAGCGTTACTTTGGGGAAATCCATAGTATATATTTCTAATAGACGAATTTATTAGAAATAAGAAAACCCCTCAAACTCTAAATGCACGTTTCGTTCCGACACCTGAGCGTCCACAGGATGCTACGTCTACGAACAGCGTTCTGAATGAACGTGCGTCGTATCTTTCGAGGGGTTTTTCGCGGAGTATTGCTAATAAATTGGTCTATTAAAATAGTAAACTGCGTAACTTCATGTTCGAAGAAATGTAATAGTTAATTAATTTTTTTCAAAAAAAATGTAAACAATAAAATATTAAAAGAAACAGTAAAAAAGTACGATTTTTTATGCAATTTAAAATGTTGACAATATTAAGCTTGTTTTTCAATTAAGCTTTATTGGTAGGAAGACTTTCAGAAAGGTATCAGTGGCTTTATATAGGTACTGACAGTTTATCATAAACTCTTTCCTTAAGAGTTTGCTTTTCAAAATTTCACATTGTCAGAAACACTACAAACTAAATAAATAATACCGATTTATTTTTACCAATAAAGGAAATGTTTTGTTTTTATGATAATAAATAAATTTAATATAATATAAATGTTTATAAGGGATAAGCTTTTTATGTACTTAGATAATATCGATTAAAATTAACATTTACAGTTATTATTACCTACTTATCGTAGCCATAGTGACACTAAAATGATATCACTTAATTAAATTATAAACGACCTTATTTTCCATCAAAATTTATCGATTCAAAACCTGTAATTGCAATTCGATAACACACTTTCATTGGTCTGACAAATATTCAAAGGTAAATAATTAATAAAAAAATAATAAAAATAAGGCTCCTAGAGACTTATTTTAATTTTTGTGTTTAATAATTCCTGTAAATAAATAAATACTTTACCAAACATATATCGAGTATTAGCTATATAACGCACGCACTCATATTTCACGTATGCATAAAGCAGGCATAACAAATCCAACGATCATACGCAATGTTTTTAAAAAAACAAGCACTATTTGACAAAAAAATACTTTTCTGATGATGTCCGAGTTTGAGCCTTAACAAGAAGTGAGTAGTCGCGTCCGTGTGAGGGATGAAAATATATTCTCTCTCAATAAAAGTCGTCGGAATTGGCAGAATGTCGTTTGTAACCTAACTTTCCATTCCATTTTTTTTTTAATTTTGGCGCAAGTTTAAAAATTGCATGTAATTAAAGATTTAGCTCGGGAAAACAGAGATAACAAGAACAACAGAGCATCGCTCGGCTTCAATCTGCTTTTACCTGCTATGAAATTCTCTCATCCTTAAACATACGCAAATCCAATCAATTTTACTTAAACATTTGGGTGTGAGAAAGTTATGTTTGCGATGGATCCCCCCCAGTTGGACCGAGATTCAAAAATTCACGTCACATGGTGAAGTGGAATGGAATGCCTACTTGTTTCAACGAAGGTGCGTCAATATTGGTGTGGTACATAGTAACACATGGATTTATTGCGATAACAAAATAAAGCAACAATCGAGCATGTGGCTCTTTCAAGATAAGCCGAAACCAATCAACGCGCATGAAATGTGTATAAAGCTGGACGATTGCTTCCATTTTTTTATAAAACTGCTATTGCTTTAGAGAATCATCGTAAAGTGACTGGTACACGATTATTTGTTATCCAGAAATTATGGAACTCCGTAATATATAACCGTAAACGCGGTATCACCTTGCACCGCGACAATGCCAGACAGACAAACGAATTGGAAGTGAAAAACATAGAACTAATGAGCCGAAAATTACGCAGTCAACTATTTTCATCACCAGAAGAGGAATGAATGTTGAAGAGTATGAAAAACTCGTCTCTGACTTCACCACGGAAAACTCAAAAGTATTCAAACTTGGTGTAGAACATTTACGCATTTATTGAGAAACAAGTTCTCAAGAAGATTTAATTCAAATATTCTTGAAGAACTGAGAAGGATTGGAGGTCTTAATACAATATTTTTCATATCGGAACAGAAATGCTACAACAACACGTTGCGAGTTAGACGAAGAATATTAGGTCATTTCTATTCTCATCCTCAGGAAAAATTTTGTTCACTCTGCGAACGAAAGTATAGATGAGTATATTAGTCAAAACAGTAGTGTTGGAACAATTCCATACATGGAGCGTTCAAAATATGTAACAAAAGCACAGCTGATAAAGTGAACAATTTCCCAAAATTTAGTTCTTTATTACAGCGATTTAAACTTATTAAGATATACTATCAAATGATTAAACGGATAATTAAATGTATAGTTGTAAATATGTTAGATATACGCTTTGTGTGTCTGTTTGTCCCTGCTGATCTAACGAACAGCATTAGCACCCTTGGATACGGTTTTCACATTAAGTCATTTTTCTGTGACGTGAAATTCGGTCATTTATTGGAATCGCTTGATAAATGAAAAAAATGTGTACGCAATCACGTTTACCAATTAAATAGTTAAATTTATCTTTTAGTGTTCAGTAAAATATAGAATAATAAATAGCTTCTTAAGTTTATTAACATGATATTGTTTTAAAAATACAGATTCATAGATTTTTTTACGTCTATCGTATGTATTTAGCTCTTATTTGTACCATATTTAGTTGGGTTCAGCTTCAGCGTGAATCAGTCCAGTATAATATTCTAAAGTAAAGATCGTAGTAGTAGTATAAAAAATAATATCAAAATTCAGAAGCAGATCTTATAAATATGTTGTTTCAAAATACGTATTTCGATCGTTACGTTAAAGCATTCTTATAATAATCCAGATAACTACCATTATCTTTTTTAACTTATATTTCACATTAGATTTTGATAACGATAAAATAATCATAATTATTAGTGAACATTGATAACAATCCTGCATATTTTCGCTGAAGACAATTTTTTTTTTTTTCAGTTAAAAAGTGAGAGGATCAATAAACGACCAAAATGGGACAACCAGCTAGAATTTCTAATGTCATGTATTGCAACTTCAGTTGGATTAGGAAATGTATGGAGATTCCCTTTCGTTGCCTACCAGAATGGAGGGGGAGCATTTCTAATTCCATATATTATTGTACTTTTATTAGTGGGTAAACCTATGTATTACCTGGAATTAGCACTAGGGCAGTTTAGTAATAGCAATGGTGTTAAAGTATGGGCTCTCTCACCAGCCCTCAAAGGTAAGTTTTTCAATCAAAACAAGAATACGTAAATTAATAATGAAACTTATATACACGCTAATTTTTGCTTGAAAATATTATAATTATGAAATTAGATTATTTATCAGAGACATATTTGTCTTCAAGAACCAGTTGAAACTAATAATTGATAATTTCAGGGACCGGATATGCACAAGCCTTAGGAGGTGCATACATAGTATCCTATTATGTCCCTATCATTGCTCTCTGCCTTTATTACTTTGCCATGAGCTTTAGTTCAACCCTGCCATGGGCACTCTGTGATGATTCTTGGGACAACTGTGTACCTTCAGGACAAGCTGTGAACGCCTCGCAAATACCAGGAGATGCTGTCAGTAGTGCAGAATTATATTTCACGTGAGTTTGAATGCTTACAACTTTTCGAACGTTCTTAAATTTTTTTTCTTTTCCAAAAAAAATTGATTAAATGTTTTATTTTTAGAAATCTGGCATAATTTCTTATGAAAGTAAACAGTAGAATGAAAAAAATTCTTTCTGTTCGTCGTTATAGTGAGATATTTATATTTTCAGGAAAGTGGTACTACGACAATCGAATGGAATACACAATGGAATTGGTAATATTTTTATTAAGCTGGAACCATTGTTATGTAAGTTTAGAAAACGTTATAAACATTTCCAAAATTAAGATTTTGTCCTCAGGTCTTCCACTATGGGATTTGACTTTATGTCTCTTTGCATCATGGTTAATTATTTTCATAATCGTTGCCCGTGGAATCAAGAGTACGGGCAAAGCTTCCTACTTCCTTGCTCTGTTTCCTTATGTCATCATGATCATACTGCTTATTAGGTAAGTTACCTATTTCTACCTATTTCTAGCTCAGAAGTAATTTAAAATTCACCTCCCTTTTTTAAAAATATTTGTTTTTATTCCAGAGCTGTAACTTTACCCGGAGCTGTTAATGGGATATTGTTTTTTGTAACACCTGAATGGAGCAAAATTTTAGAAATCAAGGTATATATATTAATACGTACTAGACCGCCTATAGAACGATATTAATATCTATATTAGTGCGAACTAAAACGATCTACCGGTGACCTTTTATTTCACATAAAGTAGAAATGTTTCTTACCTACTAATTAAAAAAAACCAAATTAACATAACAATAGAGCGCTATTTGTGGTTAGGTTAGGTTAGTATTTAGAATATGTTTCATAAACAGATGGACTTAAGTCGTTCTATAGCTGGATCCTAGACCATATGTCGATTTATTAAAAACACATAGACGTTGAATTATATCACGCCTTCTTCGGTTACGTTTCCTTTTTTGTTAAAAAAATAATGGGCTGAACCCTGAAGGGTCATCAGTTGATATGTAATACCGCAGCCCATGGTCACTCACATTGTCAGAAGGCAATATTGTGTTGTACAAGTGCGTTGCCGGCCGTTATGTATCGTATCGTCGTTAATTAATTAGGCTCTGATAGTCTCACCCCACAAAACACTAGTAGGTACAATAAGTCAAGTCTCCACTTTACGCCGCCTGATCTTCTCTAAAACAGTGGTACTGCGTCGGTCGTGACTGCCTATTTAGCTGAAGCTTTTATCTTTACAACACCGTGGCATTTCACGAGAGTTGACCAGTCGACGATGTGATCGTCTCATCCCGATGCTTGAAGTCCCAAAAAGGTGCCCATTCTTCATACTATTCCGCAATAACAAATTTGTTTAAATTTCAGGTGTGGTATGCAGCCATTACTCAAGTATTTTTCTCGCTATCGGTTTGCTCTGGGGCACTTTTGATGTTTTCATCATACAACAATTTCGATCAAAATATTTACCGGTAATTTTTTTCATAGGCTAAACTTTTATTATTAAATTCAATAAATCCTGTGACAATATTTGTGCATCTAAAATTCTTGTCTATTTTTTTTCAGGGATGCAATGATAGTCACAACACTAGACACGTTCACGAGTTTACTATCAGGGTTTACGATATTTGGTGTCCTTGGCAATCTCGCTTATGAATTAAACTACGACGATGTTGGTCAAGTCATTGGAGCTGGTGGTACTAGTCTGGCGTTTATATCATACCCAGATGCCATTGCTAAGTCACCTTTTGTGCCCCAGGTTTGTGCAAAAGGCTTCAATTAAATCTATTAGTATTTGTACGTATTTTCGAATCTTACGTGATCAAACATGTGACGAATGAAACATTTTTTCAGCTTTTCGCAGTTTTATTCTTCTTGATGATGGCTGTATTAGGAGTTGGCTCCGGCGTAGCTTTACTCTCTATGATAAACACAGTACTTCTGGATACATTCCCTTCAGTTCCTACTACACTGATGTCAGGTTCCGTTTGCATCGTAGCATTCCTGATTGGACTGGTCTACGTTACCCCAGTAAGCGAAAAATAAACTAGCTAAAATGAAAATCAGACTTGCAAACTTGTTCATTTCTGATTCAATTTATAAATAATTGTAGATTCTTTAAATGAAACACGTTATTATCACGTGATGGGAGTAATCCATGATTTCCTTCAATACTATTAAGTTTTAGATTTTCATCTAAAAGAACTCACCAAAACCTACATAGTGATAAACTAATTTACATTTAAACATTAAGAGATCCTATAATAAATATTACCAACTTATTACTAATACGATTTTCAGGGAGGGCAATATATACTTGAGATAGTTGATTTCTATGGAGGAACGTTCATGAGACTATTTTCTGCGATCGCTGAGACCATTGGAATCTTCTGGATTTACGGTAAAGTCGCCTAATTTACTTTTAATACTACACCGGTTTTGCGTTAATCCAAATGTTTTGATTAGATTCTGGTGATAATAACTCTTCCGCTTTCGAAGCACAGAACAGCTACTTGCCATAAAAAGTTATATATTTAGAGTTGTTATTGTATGTTTATGTCCCATGCATCGTTCTATATTTTTAAGTCTTATACGACGCAACGCTGCTGAACGAAATGTTGTTGAACTCATAATAATAATCTCAGCTTATAAACGTGAAATTTTGCGAGGTGGTCGAACGCGCAGGAAGGTACTTTGAGGGTAATCGAGAGTCTGAAGTTATGAAAATGGCGTCATCAGCACTGCGGCATAGACAGTACAAATCTTATAAAATTCAGCAGGTTTCAAGTAATTTTGGAACACTTCCTGTAATATGACCTAATGGTCATAATTTACTCATTTATAAGGGAAATATTATCTACATTATTTGTATATCGGTATAATGTGTCGTGGATTTCTTTGCAGATGTTTTAATTGAAAGTTCTAGTCCATTAGTTTTGTAAATTTTATCGAAGTACAATATAAAAAGGTATAAATATATATACTAAATGTGAAACTGAGTATAAGGTTTCTGCATAAATTGTATTACAATTGGTGTAGCCGTTTGCGCGTGAGCAGACACCTGAAACTTTCGTTTTTATAATTTTACTTTATGATATTAGTAAGATAAGATTTATTTCATTTATCAGTAAGATTATTAAATGCAATAAAATGCGGATATAACACCCAGTGCCTGCTTGAAAAAAATTAAAAATTCTTTAATTAAATATATATTATAGAACATTAAAGAAGGCACTATCTTAAATGCTTATAGTAATATCTCTGTTTCAGGTTTAGAAAATATGGCTTTAGACATTCAGTTTATGTTAGGAAGAACCAGTTCATTCTACTGGAGGATATGTTGGAGTATCATCACACCACTATTAATGATAGTAGTCTTCTTTTACGCGATGATTACCACAGAAAAACTCAAATTTGGCGGCACTTATGTATATCCAGATGCTGCTTATAGTAAGTTTAATGACAATAATTTATCGAGATTACTTTGTAGAGTATCGACATTTAAAAGTTAAATTAACGCTTCGCACTTTACAAGACTAACAGTTTACAATAAATAGATATTTCAATCTTTTAAATTAAGGCCAGATAAATCAATTTGGTGCATAAATAATGCCAGTTTAAAAATGTAATCCTCTTTCTCATTCAAACGTTACACTAAAATTACTAGGAACTCATATTAATCATACATTTCAGTTGCTGGAAATTGCCTTCAATACATTGGTATAGCTCTGATACCAATTTTCATTATCGTTGCATTATGGAAATATAGATCAAACACCGTAGTCGAGGTAAGAAAATACCTTTAAATTGTAAGACGAACACTTACACTTGGTCACAGATTTCATTTTCTTGATATGTTTTTGTAACTAGCAGAAAGGGGAAGTATATTTTAAGTGCATTTTGTCATGATGATTTAATGTTTAATAATGCTCACATAGATTAAAAAACTCTACGATACGCCAACAGGATTCGATCGAACGACCAGCATTGGGTCGCGTAACCACTACAAACTACAGTAAAAACTAATCCTGAACATATTACATATATAATCTTCCTATCTACGACACAGTGAAAACCTAATAGGTATATTGTGATATATTAATATGCTCATTCATGTATATATACTTTTTCAGACTATTAAAACGGCGTTCCGAAAGAAGCCCACGTACGGACCAGTGGATATTCAAAAACGAAAAGAATGGCTAGAATTCCGAGCAAATGCGAAGCATGATCGAAAAATGCAAAATAAAGGATGGTTCCAACACATCTTTATTGTGCTTTTCCGCGGATACCAAAGATAGTTTTAAAATAAGCATAATCCAAAAACTAAATTATTTTAGCAGTAATTTGTATGAATAAAATGTAATCTAAATACAACTGTATTTATTGAACTCAGATATCCATTAGAAATTAGTATTGGTAAAACGGTTGGCACTAAATTTATTTTTAACTAGACACAAAGTCCCTGGTAGTCTCCTTTATTTCTGCGAAGCCGTGCTACATTATACTCCCTACAGGTCCTTCAAGTAATCGACTTTAACCTCATATCGCTTATTCAGTTTTGGTTATAAATAAAAGATCACAATTATTTCTAAGTAAGCTGTATTCATCAATTTTATCAGTTTAACATATGACTACAACACAAATACATAATATATTAGTTTGACTTTAAAATAATCAACCAAGTCATAAGTTACCCGATAATAAAAGCGACGCAATTCAAATTGCGTTTTATTAATAATTTCTTAAGGATATTTCAAACGTTACTTATGCTTAGATTTCTTCTTCTTCTTGCTTGACTTTTTCTTATGCTTACGTTTTTTCTTCTTTTTCTTATGCTCGTCAGAACTGGAATCTGACTCACTTTCACTATCGCTTGCTGCACGTTTCTTCTTCTTCTTAGTTCGCTTCTTTTTCTTCTTTCGTTTGCGATCATCTGACGAAGAAGATGATGATGATGAATCAGAACTTGAAGACGCACTATCTGTGTCTGGTCTCTTTTTAACGTTAGTTAGATCTAATTTAATGGTTTCATTTTCAATCTTCGGTTTCTTTGTCGGTGTTGGGCCTGGAGACGCGGAATGTTCTCTTTTCTTACCAGACTCTTCTTTAGTCTCGGTTTCAGATTCTACATTTTCGTCATAATCTGGCTCAAAGTGGGCTTCATCTAGCGTCGACTTTTTGCGTTCTTTTTCGTTGGCTGCATTGAATTCAGAATTATCAGTAGTTTTTGTACTACGACTGTATTTATCATCATTATGTTTTCTATCTCCATGTGCTTTTTCTTTCTTTTTTTCTTGGTCACCTCCCTTCATATCTGCTTTAAGCCGTCTCTCCATGTTACGGTCTTTCGACAGAACACTTCGAGTTTCTGATTTTCTACTTCGCTCTTTTTCTACCGTCACCCTGCGGATTGAAGGAGTTTTAGATCTCGACTTAACACGTTCAACGGTGCTATGAACGACACGAGGTTCTCTTGCTTTTTGAATATTTTCAACTTTTCCACCTAATCTGTCTTTCACGGATATTCGAGGAGGTGGTGTTTTGGAATTCCTACTTTTTCTATCACTGGATTCCAAAGATTTTCTCTCTTGTTCAGTGACTGGTACAGTTATTTGGATATTATTCAATGCAGGTTTTGGTTGTTCATCCCCATACAACTTTACGCGGTCACTACTAATCTTTTTTATTTCTATTGGTCGTAAAGAATTGATAGCCTTCGCAAATATAGCTTTTTCAGCCCGTTTAATTACTTCAGATGTGACTTTTTTAGAATCGGACTTTTCATCAGGAGAAGTTATTTCACCAGGTTCTTTTGACTTTTCTTGGTGGTCATCATCGACTTCCCACTTTGAGAGCTCCGGCAATGGAGCTAATACCTCTTTATTGGTATTTGAAGAAATCTCCATATCAACCGCCAATTCATCAGCAGCCGGTTGTAATTCAATGCCATCAAAGGGCTCATCCTTAGTAGCAGTATCCAATTCTTTTATTTCCTGATTATTTTCCTCTGATTTTACATAACTCTCTGTTATTTCTTTATCCACAACTGAAGCTGTTTCGTCTCCATACAAGTCAACTTTGACATCAGTAATCTTTGGACCATCTTCTTTTTCGTCAGACGAAGGTTGCAAATTATCATTTTTCTCTGTGGTTTTCTTAATTTCTTCCACTTTATCGTGTTCTATAAGTTCAGCTTGTTTTTGTTCTTCATCTTCGTCTTTTTTATTGTCTTTATCTTTTTTTTCCTTCTTGTCACGCTTTTTCTTCTTTTCTATCTCTCTTTCTTTTTCTCGCTTTTTCTTCTTTCGGTCTTTAACTTTTTTATCTTTTTCTTTATGGTCTTTGCTCTTTTCAGGAGATAATTTGTCCCGTCCTCTGTCTTCTTTTCTATCCCTTTTGCTTTCGCGCTCCCGGGACCGACCTCTTGATTCACTGCGATGTTTTTCGCGAACATCACGAGAGCGTCCTTTCTTTTCCTGTGAACACCGATCATGACGATCTTTGTCATAATCTCTTACTCGATCATAGTCACGTATGCGATCATCGCGAGATTCACGTGTCTTTTCGCTACCTCGAGGTCTGTCTGTTCTCTCTGGCATTTCACGGCCATCGGGATATCGTTCTCTAGATCTATCTTTTTCTCTTCTAGAGCCACCCCTTCGAGATGAATTATTGGAACGTAATCCTTGTCTGCCATCACGACTAGTATCATCTCTAAAACCTTCGCGATAGTTAGGATCATGGAAGGGTGCAATTTGTTCTCTTGGGTCAGCACTCGGTGGCCTAAAAGGTAGACCGCTTTCACGGAAATTGGGAGGAATGTTATCTCTATAAGTTCCATCCCGATACGGTGCCCCTCTGTATGAAGTTTCACGAAATTGTGGTGGTCCACCTCTAAAGTTGCCTTCGCGATGCGCCACTCCTTGTTCCCTGTAAGGCTGTCCATCCCTATACGGTACCGGTCCACCTTCTCGATAAGGAGCACCTCCTCTAAAGTTATCTCTATACCGTGCTTGGTCAGGATGTAGTGGTGGTACCTCATTCGTTATAGAAGCTACATTCGTATCTCTGTAACTTCCAGCGCCATCAACGTATGGTGGACGGTAAGGTTCCCGATAGTTTGGTGGCGGCAGCCTATCGCGTTCTGTACCAGGTGGACCAAAAGGTGGTTTTTCAAAAGGTGGTGGCTCGAATCCAGGTACAGGTGGATCTACCCCGGGAGGGATATCGTCAAATGATGGATCAAAACGGCCTCGATAGCCAGGGGTAGGTACATCAGGCTGAGGCTGGAGATTAAGACCCATGAGGGGAACAGGTTTAGCCCCAAGTGGCGGGAACGTAGGCCCGACATTGTTTCTAGGACCATATCTGCAAAAAATATGACATGTTAGCGTATGTTTAAAAAAACTTATCAAAACTGCGAATCGAACCTGACGTTCATCAATAAATAGCGGAATTTGATTCAAATATTTAACATGTTTTCTTTCAAGAAACTTCATTCAATAATATTTATATTTGAATTCTAAGTAAATAACATTGTTTTGTGATCAATCTATAAAAAAATCCAATCTGTATCTAGAGTATCTCCTTTTTGCTTTTCAGCTAAATTATCGCTATAAGTGACCTAAACATTTTGTGATAAACGTTAAGTGTTATACTGAAAATTGAGTCTCATAGCTAGTTGAAACTCTTTTTCGTAGATAAACCGTTCCGAGGTCAATGAAGAAGTCGTTGTAAATAAAATGTCCGATTAAGCCGCATCAGTACAGTTGGATACTTGCGAAACTCGAAGTAAACCTAGAAAATAATATTATTTATAAATTAAAGGTCTTATTGAAACCAATCATTAAAAACAATGTTTTATTACAAACAACGTACATTTAAAAATCAAAACACAAAAAGAACAGTTTAAACATTGCATTACACAGTTTATATCTAAATAGCATATATATATATATTTTCTATCGTAAACTTGTACATATGAAACGGATGCATTGAAACAATTACACAAATCATATATTTAAAAGCCTCGTGAGGTAAAGTCACTGATTTAAACGGAATCAGATGGTCGAAACAAAACAAATGAAAGTATTATTTCCGTCTTTTTGATCAACTATTTACAAAACATTTACTAAAAAAACAAAGCAGCAATTAAGCGCAAAATTAAAAAAAAAACAACAATAGACAATACACCTCCAACGACATCAATTAAATAAAAAAACTTCTTTAACGATTATAAACGTCAATTTAATACTGAAAAGGATTGCAGCAATCGAATACACAATTTATCTCAAAATTTATTTACTTAATCAGAAGCCAGTGACGTTTATATCCCTTGAAAAAGTATTTCTTTTCCTCGCTAAACGTAATGTAAAATCATAGTAAAATATCACAGTATACATTAAAATCTTTTACAATTTCAATTCGACACACATTCATATTTGTTTGATCGAATTGTACGGTTAAGATGGAGCACGGTGCTGGGAATGTGCGTCGACACACATCGAACTAAGTTTGCAAACTTGTAAACAATATAAATACCTAGAAAGACCATTACTTCAAATTCATGTGGTAACCAGACAAGGCTGTGAAATATCTAAGTTTATGTGCGGATAATCAAATAAATTTTAATAGACGCCGATTATTTCTAATTCGCCCGCGATATTTCACAGCCCGAAATTGTCTTCTAATTTTATTACTTTCCCAATAATTTAATAAAACTATATAATAATTCGCAATATATCGTAAAGATATCATACAACTATTTCGCTGCTACGGGCGTTGATAACAAAGACATAAATAAGTGCAGGAACTTAATAAAGCTTTGCGATAACACACAATTACTACAGAGAATAAGCAAGCGAGTTAAAGTTTTTTCTTCATTAAAATGTTAAGTCATCGTGTCAAAATTTGTTTAAACTGCGATGAAACATAACAGGATTTAAGTTAAATAAATAAATATCAAGACACATTCCACAAGGTCGGATATAACTCGGTCGGTATAACATTGCTCGAATTTAATAACACTACGTTAAAATATGTAGGAATTAAGTTATTTTATAAGCATTGTAACGAAAAAGAAAAAGATGGTAGAATATAATAATTTTTCTTGCATCTATCAGGTACGCAAAATGTTTCAAAGCAGAAATCAAAACGAAAAAATAAAAACCACTTTTATGAATAATGAAATTCACAGAGGTTTATGTTATATATATATAAATTGATACAATGTTTTCTATTGATCATTTTACGTATTTACAAATTAATTTTTATTTCAATTATAAGTATGACCTTGCAAAATTAACTAATCTATCACCTAATCATTTTTATCATAATACCCCTTATAAAATAATAAACAGAATGTTAATATTATCACATCAATAATTAGTATTAAACCTACTGTAATGTACTATATTATATCGTGATCACAATCCAGACAAATATGCAGTGGCACGCATAAACTTTTAAGACACCCAGTCTTAAAGGTTTATGCAAAATTGTAACAACTATACTATAATTGTATTAAATAAGATACGTTGGGAAACGCGAATTTATTACATTCTTTAGATAACACAGCAGAAAGTCTTTAATAGTTACATAAATACAAAACAACAAACAAATAATATAAGTCAACCATAAAATTGCAGTGGACGACTATCAAATACTTGTAATTATTAGAGAGAGAAAACAATACGAGCAAATAGTAATGGTACTTAATTCATGTACGCATTCAAAAAACTACTAAAGTTGAAAGGTTTGCAACATACTTTTGGAAAATGAACAATTGTCACATCCTGCCTTTTTTACACACAACACTATCGCTACGATATCCTGCAAGGATTAAGGAAAACTGGGCCTTATCGAATACGAGCTCGAGCCTATGGTTTTTGTTATTTTGCTTCGAGTTAAGATAATACTTGTTAATTTCTCACAGGTGGACACTATTATAAGAGTTTTCAAGAATTTTAAATTCAATGTTAATATCTTATATTACTATTTATTATTTCTGAGGGGTAAGTGGACTGCAAGCCACGGCGAATGTATATAAAGTGGTATACCACTAATAAACAACCACTTTAAAATATTTAATTAATGCAGAATTAACTTATAAAATCAATCATTTTAAAATAAAAGCATAATTTTAAAATCAATGGTAACAAAATTTGCAAAAGCAACACTTTTAATTTGCTCACTTTCACGTTGCAAAAGCAAACATTACCTATGTTTTGCACATCACATAGAAAATAAACAAAATATACTTTTTACAAACATTAACAATGAACACATAAACAATAATATTTGAGCTGAAAAAAGTTAAAGAACTAATAAACACTTAAGTTTAATGAATTCAAAATTACAATAATACAAGGCAATTTTATATAGTAAATACATATTATAATTACATCACGCTTAATAACATCAAATAATTATAATGTAAGCCTTCGTTAACGTAAGCGTGGATATATATTATACTAAGAGAACGCGTCATAAGGCAATATCGTGATTTTTGTCATCTCCTATTTATAATAAATAATGCTAATGCTTTAAATAACATTTGAAATAAAATAGAACATAAAATATATTCATATTTAATATTATGTATTAATTTGGTGTTACAATAGTAATTATCACAGTTTTTCAGTCTTTATGAGTTACTTAAAATTACAAAACCTAAAAAAATTTAATACACAATAAAATGTTGTATTAGTTTCAAAAATGTCATTTTTTCTTGAAATAGGGCTAAAGATATGAAATTCCTTGTCTCAAGAATACTTGTATTAAAATATCAAATATAATTTCACATATTTATTTTTTTCATATATCAAAATTGTTAAGTGCAAAAAAAACTTTAATTTGTAGAGTTATGTTCACATTATATTCGCATTTTCATAATATTTACTTTAAAAATATTATTTCAACAACCTCACAGACTGATTTGCATCCTCTTCAAAAACCTGAAACTCAATCACAACAGCAATATTTTTGTTGATATTGAGATAATAATTTCAGCCAGAGCTTATACAATCCAGCTGATTTCAGTATTCTAAGAAGATTTTTTAAAGGCAAATAAGCTTCTGATAACTAAATCTCGTACTTGCCGGATACGAAGATTTCTCCATCATGGTCGTGATAGCAAAAAATTACCATTTGCAAAATAAAAGAAGACTGGTTCTGGAATCGGATTGGTTTCAGAACCAGCTTCAAAGACAAAATATCTAAAATTTTACATCTGAGATTATATAGTAGTCAGATAATAATAGCGACAAAACACCATTTTTTCCGGATTTGTAATTTATCATTTACAAAGACTTATTAAAAAAATATAAGGATAGAAGAATGTTTGTGTTCACATCCCTTTATAAATATATTATATGTCCATGTTGGGATAAGAATACGACACATTTCACAAACGGTCGGTTATCTATTTATGGCTTATGTAATGGTTGCTAATAACATATATATTATAATAATAATTATAAACACAGGGATTACATACATATACTACTACACCACTAAGAGCTAGCTCTTCACTCAAATAATGATCGTACGGGGAAATCGAACCCTCTCTTCTGCAGTTCGGTATGGTGACCATCGCGCCATCGCGACACACACACACAGTGAAAATCTACAATGTTTTCATCGATAAATATTATATTACACAGTAAAAAAGCTACTGTAATATATAAATATTTTCGGTAGAAAAACTGCTCTAAAGGGTTTGAAGTGACTAGCGATCCAAATAACGTCGTTCTATCCTAACTGTGCACTCGAATTGGTCAAATTCATATAAAACATAATGCTCTATAATACACGATATTCGTTTTATTTTCTTGTAACATTCAGTTTTGAGAATTTATTGTAGTGACGTTAATTAGTACTATCTATGTATTCCACTACTAGATTTATATATGAATACCTATTCACTTAATATAATTTTCTATACATAAAAAACACTTTCATCTCACAAATTAATGGTACTAAGGAAATGAGAAATAAAAATACGAATTTATTCTTGTAACAATGTAAGGCCTTCCAATTCCTCATTGACTATTTCGTAAATTAGCGTACCTGCTTCAACTTTCACATATTCGTTATTAAAATAATGATCTACAGCATTTCCGTCACTGTATTTTATATTAAGTAATATATAAAGAACTATAAATATTGTACAATTAAATCAAAATACTGTTGTCGCTCATTAAATAATGGGACCATATCGGGCAGATAAACGTTTTTCGCCCTTGCGTATGCGCATAGGTCGACCGACCGGTTATTGCTGAATTTGTAAGTACTTAAGAATTATATGCTAGAGATAGTAAGAACATATAAGATACTAGCTCTATGTATTACTTTAGTAATATTACACAGTTATTGACGTGCACTTTTAGGCCATTTTTTTACGAATTTAATAATAAATTAGAATAAATATATATATAATTTTCTCACTGTAACTAGTACCTATGTGAAGTGCACGCCGCTCAAGATTATTACACGGTCCTACTGACATTTAGAGGCTCCTATGTGGTCCAGTATCACCTGATTTAAACGATTGACGATCGTTTCCTAATATAACACATAATTACTTTAGTAAGTACTACCTACATGCCCATGTAAGCTACATTAAGAGTTTGGCGCATCCTTTAGTTAATAGGCTCCCACACGTCATATGCTACGAATAAACAATTTTTCTCTTACTATGCGATAAATCCCGCACATGGGACCGTCTTCATATTCTCGAACAATCCTCGCAGCGCCGCAGCATGCTTCTCCAAACAACACTTACAAGTAATACCAGAACAGGTTAAAAAGATTGAATCGCGATGTCCGCTTTCACTGATAAACACGGGTTCAATCCGAAATGCGCAATTTAAACTGATATCGTACCTGCCTCCGAAGGATGGCTCACTACGACGCGGCGGCGACAACAGTTCGTCGTAAACACCCGTGTATCTGCAAGGAAACATCACATTAGTTCCTCTTATTTATTAAGTCTTAAATTAAAAACACGGCTAAGTGTTTTATATCATCGCCTTCAATGTTACTTTTTAATTTATACTCTATATGTACTGGCTTAAAAAACTGGAGGTTATACGGTTATAAGTTAAACGTTTTAATCAATGATTGGGACTAATCGTAGAGATAGAAGACAATTCTAGTCGTATGCGTAAAATCGACAACCTTTTGAATTATCATTTAACAGAAATTTAATTAGATTAAATTCATGCATTTTGCAAAATATATAATAGAAAAGTACTAAGGCGACGGGTAAAAGGCACGCAAAATGAAAATTGTTTTCCCTGCAATAGAATAGTTAGAATCACAGCCCACCTATTAAAACTGTTAAACAAAATAATTTCCTTGAATGCATACCTATGCGGAGACATCTGTCTTGGCGGCGAGCGACCAGCTCCTCGAAGCGGGGAGCGGGGCGGCGATCGGAGCGGAGAGCGGAGCGGAGTCCGCACCACTGAGCGGAGAGGTGATCGGCCAACAGGCGAGCGGAGAGCCGAGCGGTAGCGCAGAGGAGAGCGGACTCGCCGGCGCGGAGAGGGAGAGCTGCAATTTACAGTAATCGCACGTTAGTGAACTAATAAATAAAGGAAGTAAACTTAAAAGCCTAAAGTGGTTACATCGTGTTTGAGTCGTTACCAACCGAAATTTTAAGCTTATTGGCGGAATTACCGGTGGCTATATTAAACACGAAATTATACTTTAACTTTATATTCTTATTAAAAGAAAAAAACTACTATAAAAGTTAGACATACCGTGACAATGACACGGATCGGTCTCGTGAACGTCTTCTACGAGGCGACCACGGAGAGCGGCGCAAACGTCCACGCGACAGTGATCTTGACCTGAAATGAAATGTAGCAGTGTGAAACAATTATTTTTGTATTAAAGATTACTAATAAAAATGAATAAACGTTATGCTTGATTTGACTGGACATGCAAACTTATAATGGAAGCTGTGAGCCAAAATCTACATCAAAAGCAAGCCTATAACCATCACCATAGCCATGCCAAACTAGAGAGCAATGTAACGAACCTAGAATATCTGATGCGACTGGAGCCGCGGCTACGAGGGCGAGCGCGAGGGGAGCGGGGGGAGCGCGAGCCCCGCGGAGGGCGCGGCGATCGGGAGTCTCTAAGGGGCCGAGGGGAGCGGGATCCCCGTAAAGGGCGCGGCGAGGGGGACCCGCGCGGCAGTCGGGGAGATCGGGACGAGCGCGGCAGACGAGGGGACCGCGATCCCCGTAAGGGGCGGGGTGAGCGCGACAGTCGGGGGAGACGGGGCGAGCGCGGCGACCGCGAAACGCTCCGCGAACCCGATTTCACTCGTCGCCGCTCCTCTTCCCTCCGTTTCGCCCGCATCTCCTTCTCGCGGATCATTCTATTGAATGCCTCCAGCGGGTCCTCGCTGCGCCTGCACCAATACACGACACTATTATATTCGGTACCTTGCCAGATATATAGCATAAAACTGTATGATTAAATACGCATTCGGCCCTACTCGAGACACGGTAATTTAGTTTAAATCCAAACAAATTTATCCGAATACTATCTATTATTCAATTTCTTGGGACATCAATGACTGTAAAAAGACTTCTGAATTTCAATAAACGAGACAAAAGTTACGAGATCGATCGAGATATAAAAGATCCATACTTAAACATTTAGAGTTTTAAAGAGATACATTATATATATAGAAAATAAAACCTCAACGACTGCTAATTTATCGCTGAAAGAAAGTGTGTCTACGTGTAGATTTATATCCAAATTAGTCCTGAGAAACAAAAATTACTTACCCATTTGGGGAATCTTTGATCCCTGGCGGTGGGGGTTGGTACGGATCGTGATGTGGGAAGCGATCTGGATATGGTCTCCCTATTGGCCTGCCGTAAAGAGGCGGCGCTCTAAAGAAAAACACGTTTATATAGCTTCACTCGTATTCATAAAAACAGTATATTTCGCTTTTCATGGGGCGTTAAAACAATGTCACAGATTTTTAATTTATCTAAATATTTTTTTAATAATAATACTTCATTTACAAAGAATTACACCATGCAATAGAATCCCTGGCTTCTCAGCTAGGTATTACCTGTATTTGAGAAGCCAATTTTTTGCTTGATACACTACACTAGATTTTAATACAGACATTTAAAAAAGTAATAGAAACGTTATAAAAAAATGAAAACATAAAGAATAAAATAATATGAATACCAAAGATGATGTGAATGCTGCTATATTATAATATTCGTGTAGTATTTTATAAGTTGCTCTACTTCATATAGTCCAATCTCAACAACCAGATACGAAAATTATTTTTAAAATAGTATTTCGAATCTTGACCTGCTATATTTGAATGTTAGTGTTTTGTTATTAAATATAGCCAGTCATTTTTTTTTCTAGAGATTTTCTTAAGTTTCTTAGAATATAAACATGCAATATTTACCCGTAGTGAGGCGGTGGTACACCCGGCATGTAAGGTGGAGGTCCTCGATTGTACACCCCCTGTAAACACATGATTTTTATTAGTTATTTAGAAGGAACATGTCAGAAGATTGCGAATTGTGCCAATCACTTGATACAACAAATTAGCCATCTAAAGGTTGCCAGTGTAAAATACAATGACTATTTAAAATGCTGGTTGTGAATCATGTTAATATTTTTACAACGCAATAAGATTAATATCAAGTACAATATTCTTGTCTACGCTAATATTTTAAATAATAAAGATTTGAATGTTAATATTATAGAATATGCTCCGAAACCACTAGACTGATTTCAAGAACTCTTTCACCAATACAAAGCTGAATCTTCACAGAGTGGTTATTTTTTTGTGTTATTTTTTATTAATAATGTTTTAAAAGACTACGGCTACGACAGCCAAATATTATGTCATGACATAGACCATTGTGACAAACGCTCGACCATATCGGATTATCGCCTAGACACGCCAAATTCCAAATTTGATTTTTTTCCAACAACCATTGAAATGTTTAAAAAAAAAACAAAATATTGAACTAAGTAACACATCATATATATATATATATATATAAAATATAAAATTATTTTATATATATATATATAAAATATAAAATTATTTTTTACCTGTGGCGGTATATTCGGGTCTCTTCTTTCGTCAATAGTTGGTGTGCTAGATCTTTGCTCATCCTTTGATACCTATTAAAAATGATGGGATTTATTTTTTTATCTAGTTTAGTAGATTGATAATATAATTTGGTAAGGTTTTTCTCGTCAATTTCTGGTAAAAAATAATAATATGTGTATAATATTTTTTTACTATTAGTGACATCATAGAATAACTTAAATTTCTTAATTCTTTGTAAATGTCTTGTCATGAGATGTTTGTTTTACACAGTCTATTTTAAATGACCTATTAAATACTTACTATGGGTGGACCATCCAATTTGGAGCTTTTAGGTGGTCCTGAAACAATTTTATTTACCATTAGTAAAATAAAAAAGGCTCTTTCGGTTGTTGGGTGATAAATTATACATAACAGTGCTATAAACCTGTAAGACGTTAATATTATATATATTTTTGTAGAGCGATATATTCCAAAATTGAGGCGTTACAACACATGCCATGTAAAGAATATAATCATTCGAGATTTCAGTTTTCTATGGAGCTTCATATAACAATTATAACATATAGACAAAGAAAAATATGTTTAATTTCCTTTAAAATTTGGCGTATTATATATTGGCATCAATATATAAATATTATTTGTGTTTATAGAACAATTACAAACATCTGTTTAGATGTTTATAATATTCTGTAGTTCAATGAAAATTTACTTGTAAATGGCAATTACGTTAAACATTAAGCAGTTACTACAAAAAAAATAAATACAGCTTACATAAGTAGCAAATCCATGTACTAATATTGTCTTTTATTAACATAACTGTTACTCATTTAAAGAAAAACACTTTTCAACGGATTTATGTTATGTATTTTTGCAAAATTTAAATATAATTACATTATTTAAATTTTTTCCCGACGTTTCGTTTATAGCGTGCGTGGTCACGGTAGACCATGTACTATTTATATAATAGTATATTCACAGAGTCTATTATTATTACCAGTTACCTTACCAGAATGAAACTAAAACCCATTACTTAAACAAACGACATATCCCCTTTGCGTCATAGAACTCGACATTTTTTACTCGTAGTCGAGACGTCAGTTTCCGTAAAATGTAAATGATACAAAGGCTCGAAGCTGTACGAAGTTTGCACGGGCCTACATACCATTTATTAAGAATGAACACTAGATATTGTTTTTGTAATTTTTAAATTTTACCACGGAAGCCCGTTACTTTAAAGCATTTATTAATACTAACACATCGTTGTTTTGGAAAGATGAGGAATTAAGCGAATTTTGAAAGTTGTTCTGTACAAGTACTAAGCTTAGTATATACGTAATACCGTTTTTTATGATCTCTTTTCCTCTTCTTTAAACAGTTTTTGGCAATTTCGTCAATGTATTCGATCTCTACAATTCGATCGACCGATTTATTTCGACTATTATTATATGACGAATTAAAAAGATACATATCTATGGTTATCTGACTGTCTGTGTAACAGTGAATTAATATAGACTATATTAGCCATATAAATGTTGGTCCTAAATGTTTATTTCTTCAATGTGATTTAATAATTTAGGCACTTATTGTAATCTACAAACCATTAAAATTGTACCAACTCCGAGCAAGCACGATCGCTGAATATAAAAATGCATATACATAATTATGTCGTATCCTATTTATTCGTCAGTACAATATCATATTTAAAAATAAAAATCGATTGAGCCACAAACTACAGAACTTAAGTACATGCGTTATAGGCGGTGGAACGTAAAGGACGAGCAACATGCCTACGGTTATCATGCAAGCGTGAGGTGTGCGCATGCAAGGCTATTTATACCGTATCGTGAGCGATGTTCGTATCGTGGTCGCGGAGGGTTGGGGCCCTGCGCGTGCGCCGGTGGCACGGTCACCGTAATGTTGTCGTCCGCCGAACCGTCCGATTCGTCCCGTCTCCCGCCCCTTTCCTCTACCGCGTCTGACACACACGTTACACCACTCAACACACATGGACTGAGCAATTGTTTATGCTTTTGGTGCGAACGCTTTTTACTTTTACGCTGTAGTTAATATCAATATTATTTTCGTGTAAACCACGCACTACCGTTTATTAATGCCATGTCTTTTTGTTCTATAGTCACCATCGTAAAGCGTGGACTACAGGTTTAACACGATACTTTCTATAGTCCACATTTCATAAGATTGTTCTTGATTATGATATGATTTATGATACCACCATACCCGATGTATAAGATCATATTAACTTTGCAAGCTTAATGTAACTCATACATTTTTATCACTCAGTCCATTACTGTAAAACACACAATTAGTTACAACAATAAGGATTAAAAGCGGCTTATTACATAAAAAAAGTATTATTATATTATATTCACCATTGGCTGGAGCTTTCGGTGAAGCTGAAGCTGCTGGAGGTTGATCTGTAAGCGGAAAAAATATACATAGATAAAATCTATATAGAAGTAGAAATTTGTAACAAATTCCTACCTGAACCAAAATATTTACATCATTAAATTTATTGGATATTTTAAATTAAAAGAAAAATATAACCACCTACATAAAAAGATTTTTTTTTTCTTATTTACAAATTTGATGTATGCATAATTGCGGAAGTGACCGTCAAATTCAAAGATTCAATGAACTCACCTATCTGCTGCGCGGGCTGAGCCGCTGAAGGCCGATGCGGAGCTCGCCGACTGTACCCGGTCTGATTACGGAAAGACGATACAGAGTTCCTCAAAAACCTGTAGATTATACAAATTAAAAGTCAATTTTCAAAATGATTCAATTTTACGCGTTTATTTAACAGCAGATAAAAAATATAGTATTTTATATAAGATTTCACTGTAAAGATACTACTTCTTAAGACCATATCATCAACATTGTTTGAGTAAAAAGTAGTCTTAGCATAATGACCACCATACTAATATGTAATTTAATTATAGGTATTAAAGTTATTTCTACACATTTTAAAAACGACTGATGAAATGCTAATGTTTGGTTGAATATTTTTTTTGGTTGAAAAATATTATCCTAAACCTTTCAATATATGGAAATAATCAGGAATTAGGTTAGAATTTTGTTACCATTGAACTGTTAATTGCTAAATGTACTTTTTCTTACCTATTGGGAATCAATGTAGTAGGTGCTATTTCTTTTTCACGACAATCTGGACATTCATGGTCTTCCGACTCCAATAAAGCTCCACGGATACCTTAAATTGGTTTTGATATATTGAAAATATTATGAATTTTTTTTTAATCTGATAAAGATGACTTTTAGTGGTGGGTGAGAGTATAGATAAAATATATAAGAAAGAACTAATAAAATTAGAGAACTGTTTTTATATCAAGTTATACTTACATTCATCGCAAAATGAGTTCCCACAACATGGTATCATGACTGCATCAGTTAGGAGGTCCCTGCATAAGCTGCATATTAACTCATCAGGTATTGTTGGTTCAGGGGCAGCTGGAGTGTTAGGCAATGTTTCAGGCCCTACTGCACTTTCTGATGCTAAGTAGGCCTCACTGAAATGATCAGTTGATACTTAACATAAAAACCAAAACTTTCCACCATCTAATTGTAGAAAAAAATGGAAATCCATTTAAACCCTAAATACATATGCATAGTATTTCTTATTATTATGAGTACTATAAAAACACATTGGATGCTAATATTATTAAATAATTTTTAAATTCACCGGTCTACAGCAGGAACAGCAAAAGTTCCACTTGGAGTCATCATGGCTCCTGGGGCTTTTGGACCATCCACTGGAACCATAAAACTGCGAGGTATCCCTGAACTTCTTCTTATTTCTATAGGATCATTCTGAAAAAATGTAACACAATTTATAAATATTTAAAAAACCTAACCTTGGTATATTGTAGTCTTAAATTAGATATAGCTTTTTTTATATTAACATGCAATTGAAAATTAAAATGTACTCCTGTCAAAGATTATTACATTAGTTTTATTTATTTGTATGCCATTACAGGGACAGGCCCCAATGCCACTATAGCTAACTTAATTCTACTTAATCTCAATTAATCTAATACATATGATGTGATAACAATTTAAGCATTATTTTATGAAGCTTATCCTTAAAATTAACAAGCCAAAGTTATGTCATTGTAAAACTTAAACATATTTTATAAAGCAGCAACTAATTAATTAAGATTCATAGTGTACCAAGTTCCTAAGTACAGTACTCTTTCTCTGCAATGTACTATTATCTAAAAGCAGTTATAGCTTATAACATATAATATGTTTTTTGCTAATACACCCAACGGACAATTTTATAATAATGTGAAAATTAACTTACGCCATGTTAAAAAATAAAAAAATAATTCAAGATCTATAATACAGAAAAAATACTTACAGAATTTGCTATTGGACAATCTTTAATCCAATGGCCTCTATTCTGACATTTGAAACATATATAGTTACTTGGAACTGCACCTCTTTGATTTTGCCCTCGTAACTTCTGGTAACTGTAATAAAGTATGATTACCGTTTAAGTTTAAAGCTAAATGTTTATATGTTATAGTAAGGTTTTACACATTTTATTGATGTATCTTTATTTAATTGTAATAATTATTTAGGTCATCTGCTTGGCCTGAGTTCCATGGGAAAATAAAGAGGTACAAAAAAATTATAAGGTAGTACATGAATATATCAATATAAACATTTAAAGATGTTCTTATTATTATTATCAATTGTAGTATTTCAATCATTAATGAATTTGCTGATCAGCTTATTATATATTAAACAACAGTAGTCTTAAATGAGCTTTCTAGCCAAAGCTTCATCTAGCCAGGGACCCATCATCAGTCAACATCATAAATATTATGTATTTCTTACTATTCTATTTTTCCAAGGTTGGCTAACAAACTACTCACTTGCTTGGGTCATAATCAAAAGTGGATTGTGTAATCATAGCATTAATTTTGTCCTGCTCACTTCCCTCCATGCGAGACAGATCTGCCACCCCCTTATTAACCGAAACATCTTTTACAGGTACTTGACTGTTATTATTGTCCCACTGTTTCTTTGGCTGTTGAGCTAATGGAACTCTAGCCACTAGTAAAGATGTATTCTTGGGAATTAATGTACCATCATCCACATACACTAAAATAGAGATATCATGTTATTATAATAGAAAACTCTGATATGGTATTAAAATGTTTAACCTTAAAAAATATAATGTGATAAATCTTACCTTCTTTGGTCTGAGCATTAGTAATCTGAAGATCAAAATCAGAAGTTTTCCCAATACGCTTTTGCTGCGAAATAGCAGCTTTTAAGTCTCCTACCGATATATGTAGGCCATCAAAGGTTACTGTATCGTAATCCAACGCACTCTTAAACTTGTAATGCACAGACATATCTGTTTATCACAATAATATAGAGTTATTTTATTTAACATGACACTGACACCTTTACGATTTTCATACACTGAATTCTCATTGAAGCCGACGCACTCAAAAAATTATAACCACACAAATAAAATATCTTACACCGGTTTTATGTCTTTCTTTATAGTGTAAATATTTAAAGTGTAAGATTTATTCAGTGCGTATTACTCAAGTTATAATTAGTACAACTTAAAATAAGCACTTAAAGCAGTTGTTTGGTATGTTCAAATATTCATTGACGATTGGAAGTTCCAATTAATGTACGCCAAGCGGCCATGATGAGAATTAAAAAAAACCAAACCAATATATTTTTAGGTGACGAATAACGATTGACGTTTAACCATCGTAACTAACGTAAAGTCCGAAAATATTTGGCAGTTGACACATAGTTTGACATTTTTTGGTATAAGTTGCTAGCCAAAATGTATTCGAAATTGTTTTACCAACAAAATTTTACTAAATTTTTTGAAAATTTTCGATAAATCATTCGTTTAAATAATATATAATTATATTTTTAAGCTTGAATAATTGTATTATTGGCTAGAGACTTTGGCTAAGTTCTTTTAGGTAAAACGTCTAGGACAGATATGGCAATATACCGGATGTAGTCATTTTTATCTTAAGCAACTTATAAATTGTTCTCATAAACTAAATTATATAACTAAATAAAATATATTATGCCGCTATAAAAATAAATATTATTAATATATTTTTAAAAAAATCGTTAAAAATAGAATTAAAAAGAGTATTTTACTCAACATAACTTATTTGGCAAATTGCCATGAACTTCCGGTGTGTGAGATAAAGACACACGCGGATCTATCGAGAAAAGAACGCGAATTATTATTAAAATAAGTAGTAAAGCAGAAGACCCTAAATATTAGCCTGCGTTGTTTTTCAAAATGTCCAATAACGGTGCTCCGGATTCATGGGAAAGTCAAGCTGAAGTTGTGGGTGAAAAAGGTGCAAATGATTCTAATGAAATGTCTCCGAAAAAATTTTCCACGTTGAACGTTAATGCCGTGGAATTCGTGCCTTCTTTTTGTACTAAAGCATCTCAGGATGAATCACCTACAAAGTCACAAAAATCAGAAAGTAGCCCTACGAGCTCTGATGGAAGTCCGGTCATTAATGGTATGTCATGTCATTATTTGTAAAACCTGGATTTTATTTGCATTGAATTTGTATTCTTTTCCTTTCTGTTATCTTAAATGTGTAAGAAATATTTACTTGATAATGTTTTAACGTTTTGTTTAACTTGTGTGTGATGACTATTTTTGCCGAATCCAGTTCTAACGGGTTATGTCGAGACACGCGGCGTGACTACTATTACATTCTTTAAACTTTCTCTTATTGATTTCGAAAATAAATGAACTTTTTATATTCAGATAATGAGGCCTAAATTGAAGGGGGCAGTTATTCTAGACTACTCAGTAGGGCTGTGTTAAACCTTATCATTCAGATAGTAGTTAACAAGTTGATAATTGAAAGTTATCAACTTTTTGTCTTGGTTTTTAAATAAGATATTTTATATCTGAAATCTCCTTAAATCATACATTAAGTAGGCTAAGTTAATGCAAATAAAAATACAACAACAAATAATGACCAATGATTTCAATTATGTGTGCTCATTTAAGTTTGTAGTAACAGGTCTTGCAAGTATAGTCATAATACCTTACCTACGTCTAGATTTCCTAGAGCTTGTAGCTGCTAACTTTATGCATGTTTTTTTTTCAAGTTTTTACCATTTTCCATTATTTGTGCATACCATGCATTGAATAGTATTGAGATATAGTCATATTTGTAAAACTATGATATTGATTAATAATGTGCCTTAGTTGTGTGATATTATTTGATTACTTAATATTCTGTCTATCAAACAGAAGTATATATAAGTACAGTGGGAAATCTAAGAGAAATAAAAAATATTATGTTAAAAGACATGGCTTTTATTATTCTAAATTATTTTTATGGAAGACTCAGAGTTGACTATATCTTCTGTAGATGTTATGTGTTTGTCTTATACTTATTTACTGAAAAATTTAAATTTTCAGGATGTGGAGAAGGTGACAATGGTGATAATGTTGTAGCATCAGCATCTCCACGTGTTGAAGAGCCCCCTCCTGTGCCTCCAGCTGCAGCAGCAGCACCAGTCCCTGAGGTCCCACCAGACGACAGCTCACCAACTGCTGACAGCTGGGAAAATGAAGCTGACAATGCCCTGCTCACTGAGGAAAACAATGAACCAGATGAAGAGGAAATTGAACCACAGGTGGAAGTCCCTGTAATAAGCATGAGTTTATTCCTTTTCGAATTAACAAGAGTTGGAGCATACCTAATCTAATTTTTATTTTTTTATTCAATGGCTTGTTGTATCTTATGCTCCATGCTCAATTCCTAGAAGATTATTTATTTTATCTATTATGGCAAAAACTATGTATTTATTTATTAACACCAGTACACATATGAAGCTTTACCTGTAATTAACACATCTTACAACTTACTAACCATATTAACACCTATAAGTTAACTATTAGTTAGTGTTTCTGTGATTTTAGAAATGCATTTGACCTGACAATTTAACCATAAACTTTTTAATTGACTACATATCTGTAAACTGGTGGCATGGACCTGAATTATTGGAAGTATTATTACATTTTCATATAAAGAATATACTTTAGAACTACAGCGCATCTCATTATAAAATATTATTTTTTTAACACTTCCTTAAACCTTGGTGTCCTTGCCTTTTATTATGAGTTTACATATATGTCAGAAGCATGTTTAATCATCTGCCATTGCATGGTAATAGATCATTCTTCTATAAGCTTTTGTTTGCATAATGACTGTAAAGGTATTTAATATCAAACCTATTATGTGTAAGTTTAACCGAAATGATATACTATATGAATAAAAATTTTAAGGAGGATGGTGAATTGGCAAAGAAAGTTCCTAAGAAAAAACCTCCACGGGTGGAGGATACGCGCAGCAAAAAGGAACATGTTAACGTCGTATTTATTGGACACGTAGGTAAGTGTACATATATGCATGTATTTCATCTTTATAAACAAATCAAAATAATTTTTGTATATGATTTAATACAGTTAATTGGTTTAGCGTGGGGGAATATGTGATCCTTCAACTTCCGTGTTATCCCTTTGCAACAATACAACACTTTTGATGTTAATGAGTTTATAGAGAATATGCTAAATTATGTACATGAAATACATTAGTACGTATAAGTATGCGCGACTATGGCTATTATGCTGGTTAAATGTGTGATACTAGCGTTGATGAAAAATGCAAATTCTAATATTATAATATATGATATTTATAATTGATTGCTTATGAATAAGATGCTGGTAAATCTACAATTGGTGGACAAATCATGTCGTTGACTGGAATGGTGGACAAGAGAACATTAGAGAAATATGAGCGTGAGGCAAGAGAGAAATCCAGAGAATCCTGGTACTTGTCCTGGGCACTTGATACTAACCAAGAAGGTATGAAAATGTTAATTTGGCAAATGTGTTGAATGTTATTAAATCACCATATACAATATTGTGATAGTAATTTTATAGGAATTTAATTTTTAAATTAATTGTTAATATTAATATACTTTTATATATTCTTTTAAAAATTACAAACATATTCCAGTGAGTGTTTGACATAAAATCCAGTTATTATTAATATTATTTATTATAGTTGAGCAATTTCAAATAAATAAATTTTAAAATATAGAAGTATTTGGCACCTGTCTAAAGGTTTGATTACACTGTATGTGGCCATGATGGATTATGTTTCTGATAAAAATATATTTTTTATAATTAAGAGAACAATTTAATCAATAATGTTTTAGAACGTGACAAGGGAAAAACCGTTGAGGTGGGAAGAGCGTACTTTGAGACTGATAGAAAGCATTTCACAATCCTGGATGCACCAGGACACAAAAGTTTTGTTCCCAACATGATCGGTGGCGCTGCTCAGGCCGACCTTGCCGTACTTGTGAGTATTATTTTATCTTATGAATTTACAAGATTGCCATACCCTTTGCCCTTTTTAATTTGGATAATTTTACAGTAATACTAAACTGAAACTGTTTCAATAAACCTAGGCTTTTGAATGTAGTAAATGTAATCCAAACTAAATGAAGAAGATATGAGACACAATTTTCTATTATATATTATGCATAATTTAAGATGGTCCTCCATAGCAAGACTAACAATTTTCAAATGAATGTGTAATATGTTACATCATCAAAGTCAACACTTGATCATCAATCAACTGTTATCTTTTTGACAAATTTCCCTGTTTTATTCTAACATGTTAATAGGTTTTTTAAATTACCTTAGTGCTACAGATTTGGAGTAATTAAAAAAAAACATTTTATACAAGGTACATTTAAACACATACCTGTTTTTACACATAACTTTATTTTAAGCAATTCATGATCAGTATCTATACCAATATTATAAAACTAAAGAGTTATTTTGTAAGGTTTACGTTAATCTCAGATGCATATTTAAAATTGTCTTTTATTGTGTAGTCCATTTATCATGAAAAGCAATAGGCCAAAATATAACAGTTGCTAGACCGTCAAGAGCGTAGCGGAATTAAAAATAATGTGATGACGGGGAAAAGGGTTCTTTTCCATGTACTTTACCATACCATGTACACTGTTATTTTATTTGGTAGTAAAACCACAGGGAACAACTTGTTTCTTTTAATGAAATATTTCCTAGTGCCGCTGTGCTGGGTTAGATGTATATTTGCTAAAATACTCCCTTTGCAAAACATCAAGGCACATAGATCCCTAATGTGGATGAGTATTTGTTTCTCATATAATTTTGCCACTCACAATAAAAATGTTCTAATAGATACTATATTTAAATATATTCTATTTTACAATCAGGTGATTTCGGCGAGAAAAGGTGAATTCGAAACGGGATTTGACCGAGGGGGACAGACAAGAGAACATGCTATGTTAGCAAAAACGGCTGGCGTAAAGCATTTAGTAGCACTTGTTAATAAAATGGATGATCCCACAGTCAACTGGGAAGAAAAGAGGTAATTTTATAATATTGTTGCCCTATACTGACATGGTTATATGTATTTATAAAACCTTCATTCTTATTTAATTCCACTTAATATATTTAGCAAACTTAAATACTTTGATCAGTGTTAAAGCTCTCAAATCTTAGTACATAGTTTCAATTACATTTATGGGTTTTGAAGATGTATGCTAGACTGAGTGATTTAAACAAAATTAAATGTATACCTATATGCTTATATTAATCCGACATATACTTTTTACAGATACAATGAATGCAGAGACAAAATTATGCCATATCTAAAGAAATTAGGATTTAACCCTGCTAAAGACTTATCATTCCTGCCTGTTTCTGGACAGACTGGGCAAGGATTATTGGAGAGAGTAAGATTATTAATACAAATTTATTTTTACATTTGATATTTCTCCTTCTATGTATGTACTTAGAGAACTTAGACAATCCTTAAAGTGAAAATCTTCGCTATTTAAATATTTTCTTCTACTTTGTTAATGTTTTTTTAATTTATAAAATTTTTGATTTGCAGCAGTTTGATAATTTAAAATAACAACTAGTGAAATATAGATTTGTACTAGAAATTTATGAGAAAATCTTAATAGAAATATGTAATCACCAATACCAACTACAAAATTTAAATTCAGTTATACAATATAAACTTAATAAAAAAATATATATATGTGTATGTGTGTGTGTAACTATAACTAAATTATTATATTATATAAAACCAATTTCAGGTATCAGAAGAAGTATGTCCATGGTACCGTGGTCCGTCCTTTATCCAACTAATTGACGAGCTGCCCTCACTCAACAGAAAGATGGATGGACCCTTTATAATGCCAGTAGTCGACAAATATAAAGATATGGGAACAGTTCTTATGGGCAAAGTGGAGGCAGGCACTACGCGCAAGGGAAGCTTATTGTTTTTAATGCCTAACAGGGTAGGTTCAAATTAGGGAAAAAATGTTTACCTCAATCTGGAAGTGATTTATTGTGTTCAAATATTGATTATGATTTATATTTTTTCAGGTACAAGTGACTGTAGATCAACTATGGTCTGATGATATTGAAGTGACATCAATTGGTCCTGGTGAAAATGTGAAAGTAAAGCTTAAAGGAATTGAAGAAGAAGACGTGTCTCCTGGTTTTGTTCTTTGTGATACTGTTGATCCTATTACCACTGGAAGGGTGAATGTTCTTTACTTGCATTTACTTGTCAATTAACTCAGCGACACAGTCTATGGAGGTTTCGCAAAATATGTTAAAAATAAAATATTTACTGCATAAGACACATGGTTAATGAATTACCATGATGAACCTAGACACTAGTAGAGATACTTAACTGATTTGAAAAACAATAGGAGAATAAAAATAAGTTCCAAAATTGCAATCACTTTTTAATTTGCAAAAATTTAAGTGTAAAATTAAATATGGAAATGTGGAAACAAATTCAGAACTATATCTTTCTTGTTGCAGGTATTTGATGCTCAAGTGGTAATTCTGGAACACAAGTCCATTATTTGTGCGGGGTATTCAGCCGTTATGCACATACATTGTGCTGCCGAAGAAGTCACTGTTAAGGTAATAATTTAAATTACTGTAATAAAGTCACTTTTACATATTAGAAATTATATAATGCTAAAAAAATGTATGGAAAATTAAATAATGAAATAATTTTCTTAGTAGGTAGCAATTACTTGTAGTATTTGTGTTACTTGATTATAGTACAATGGATAACATTCCATCCAGACTTTTCAAAACTAATATTTATTATGTCATCCTTGTGTGCAAAATCGATTATATCTGTTGAAATATGTTTCTCAATTCCAGGCACTAATATGTCTAGTTGATAAGAAAACCGGTGACAAATCAAAGACGCGGCCGCGCTTTGTAAAGCAGGACCAAGTAGCCATCATGAGGATAGAGTGTGCTGGGATCATTTGTCTCGAGCCTTTCAAAAAGTTCGCGCAGATGGGAAGGTTCACGTTAAGAGATGAAAGTATGTGTTTGTAACTACAATATAATTATTACACTGATATTTCAACTTTTTTTAGTTACACACTTTTTTCGGTATTAGCTATTATATTATATATTATTATATCATATTCATTTCTATATTACTAAATAAATAAAATAATTTTAGTGTTAGTGAATCCTCTCTCTCCTTGATGCATTACACATTTTGCATCTTTTTGTGATAGATGTTGGCTCACATGTTGAAACAGAAAACTAGAGGTCTAGTAATTAATATTTTTTCTCTTTTTTTTTTCAGATAAAACAATTGCAATCGGCAAAGTTCTCAAAGTGGTTGAATAAATTTGGCACTACAATTTGTAATTTAGCTAGGTTAGGCTTTCAATATCTTATATATCAGAGAATGCAACTATATAATATGTAATCCTCAACTTTGGGATCCATATAAGAGCAAAACAGATTTCGGATTTATACAAAAACTACTACCACAATCAAATAATAATCCATACCCACTGCCGTACAATATAAACACCAAAAAAAATTATTTCAAAAACATGAAAGTTTCCTTAAATCATAGCAAAGGTACCCAAAGCCAGCTTTTAATAATTAAATTCAGAGAGAAATAGAGGTTAAAAAATTGTTATCAAGCAACATAAAATAATTCTGTTTGTATAGGCAATGGATACTTATATATTTTAACTGACATTAACATTACAGTAATGAATTTTTAAATCATTTAAAATGTTAAAATCAGATTTTAGTTTTCCAGAACATCGAAAAGTGTAATTTTAAAAATTTGCGAACAGAAGTTAAAAGTTGCTATCACATCAATGAACCATATTTGATGAAGTAATATTTTATGTTTTTCCATACTACCAGATTTTGCTATAATCCCTTGAATTTCATATAAAATCTCTTTGATGTGAAATATATAAATGCTGTAAAATCTAACCTTGTAGTTAAAACAGAATGTAGTGAAAATCTTTATGGACATAGTATGGAACCATTTTACTAACATTTATACATAAAACTTGCTAATTAGTGCGCTTAAATAACACCAACTAATTAAATACAAATTGTTAAATGTATTCCATATATGTGGTGTTTCGTTTTCTACAGTTTAACGTGATAGCGTTATAAGTGCTCTTATTTCATGTGTACCCGCAGAGTATAAAGCAAAAATTGATATTTTTATACGTCAATAAAGTCCGATATGAAAGCCGATGTGGGTTTGTAAAGTAAGGATGTGTATATTATTGTAATGTCGTTCTCTTAAAATTATGATAGTTTAATTTGATTCTTCGCTACATGAAATGATAAGAGCACACTTTTATTCCAGATGTGGTTTTGCAGATGAACAAGGGCTTACTAGTGTAATAAAGCAGTTTTACACATTCTTAAATATTGTTTGCTTTGTCTAAATTAAATTATTTGAAAATTTATATAATTACAGAACACTTTGATCAGAAGTAGTTGTTGTGTTATCTGTTATGTTCATTTTATGCTTACCTCTCACTCCCAACTAAAAACCTTTATTACTATCAAATGTATGCAGATATTATAATTATATAACCAATCCATTTCTTAAAACACTATATGCATGTATAAAATTTAATATAATGGTTTGTATATTTTTCTATATACACAGTTCTAGTAGGAATATGCAATAAATATTTTATGTTTTGGTAATAAATACATAGTTATTAAAATTATAATTTATTGATTGCAAGGTATTTGTTTAATATTATAAGATATCCATGAAATTAAATTGCTTTAGATTGTTCTAAGTTCTTCTCAGAGTTGTATCATTTTGCCACTATGTTGTGCTAAATTAAGCTCTCAGGTGTTGGTTTAATCCACATTACATTTACTTTATAAAGTATTAATGTAGGAACGAACACAAGAGTACTTATTATTATATAATGATTTGGGAGATGAGTCTTTGTGTCGGTTTGACCTTCCAGTTGTTAAATATATATTTTCTTTTTTAATGTTCAGCTTTTTTAACGTAATCAGTTTTATTTAGGGCGATGTATAATAATTATTATCGGTATTTTATGTATGTTAGTGGTATTATCGTGCTGGCGAATGTAAGCACTAGGCCTGTAAAGGTCAGGCATCAAACTTGCATAGAGAAATATATTGTGCGCCAAATGTGCCTTTATATAAGTGCAACGTTCGCCGCACGACTCTGCACGAGCATTTGCATACTTATAATATTTTGTTTAAATTTAATAAAATTTTATTAAAACTGCTCTACTTTGATTTTTTTTAATATTTCATTTACCTGGTTTTAAGTGCACTGTATTTCTTACTGAACTATAACCAAGGCATCATTTATTAAATTCTATTGTGTGTCTAAAACATAAGTGCTCGGCAGAGATTCCACTAGAGATCAGACTTGTAAAGCAATTTTGAAATTAAATTTAATAATACAATTAACTGTGTAGAAACTTAATCTGATTTATAAAATATGTTTACACATAGAACAAATAAAATTTCACAGTAGCTTGACAATTAAAGACACAATACCTTTAAAATAAGATATATTATTATGCAAGTCAGGCATTTTTGAAGTTATGTTTAAATGTGATGCGATATAAAAAAAATATATACAGCTCAATAAACTTTGATCTTTTAAAGCAATCTTCAGTGATTGGCAATATTTACAAATTTCAGCTAATTCCAATATTGGAATGTTAAATTAGGTACTTAATATAAAGCTATATTTTTATTTTTCACAAGTAGGTACTATTATTTACAACATTCATGAACTGCCCTTGCTGTATATGTCTGAATATAAAGAGTGATTTCATACTATGACCTTCCAATGTAATTATTTTCAGTCTCATTATATTTAAGTACTTACAACACCTAAAAATTTGGCAAACAGGGATTTAGTCCTGAATAATAATATTGCTTTTTGAAACGTTCTGATTCATTTGATCATTTTCAAATTCAACGAAATCATCAAATAAGCTGGGCCATGCTTCAGTGTCATCATAGCTGCTAAGATCATCCCCAACAAACTCACAGAAATTTAAAAACATGTGCCATGTGTCCTTGGGAATGCCTCGTATATGAGGGTTCTTTTCTAAATAATTTAACCATTTTTCCAATATTGGAGGTTCATTATTTGTAAAGACTAAGCGCCATAACAGAATAGCAATGTCAGAAGGGAGAATTCTTTGGCCAGTACTGACATCAAGACCAAATTTAAAAGTAAATCTATACAAATCCTTAAACTGTTCAGAGTCACTTTTTAAATTGTTTGATATTTCAGTCAATTTTTCTTGTATCCCTTTAACAGAATCAGTTTTTATACTCTTCAAACCTTGTATAAACTCTGTTCTAGTAAACCTACACATCTGACTAGCATTAAGCTTCCAAGCCAAAACTAAGACTTTAAAATTGTCAGGGTCTAATTGTAAGTCATTGCATAAGTTTTCAATCCCTTCAGCTAAAATAGCATCTTCTAAAGAATCCTTATACTGATCAAATAAGTGGTTGATCTTAGTTTCAGATACTCTTAACTCACTGGACCCCAATGATGACATTGTTCTTGGAATGGAAGGAATTATATTGTGATAAAATGCTTTACTTTTTTCTGAATGATTATATGCTTTCTGTGAGTTATTTACTTCTGTAGAATTTTCAGAAGTTGAACATGCTCTGTTTGTATTTTGTCCTGAGAATGATTTAACTCTATGGGAATTTATATGGTTTTCATTATTCTGTAGCAACGGTTCTTCCTGAGGGAATTCAGATGCCATTGAAGTTGGTGCTTCAATACTTACAATGTTTTCTGTAATATCTGAAATGTAAGTTTCATGTAGTACATGAATTCGTTGTATATAAAAACATATCAGTACATCACAAGATATTATTGCTCTTACAATGAAATTTATATAGAAAAACGTTACAATTATTCGCTAAAATTAGTATTCTTAATAATTAACCCCTATTATTTGAAAATTACGATTCTCACCATGCTCCTTCCTATTTGGTGATGTTACAACATCAGCATTTGTCTGGTTATAAAAACAGCTAAGACAATGGCCCATTTGATTAAGCGTAATGTAAAGGTGATCGATGTTGAATACTACGTTGAATACCAACAGTCTTTTTACTTGCTTTGATAGTTCCACTATACCACATAATGAATTAAAATACGAATTGGTACTCTAAAAGCTTCAACAAAGACCTGTAAAAAGGTGTTCTGTAATTTTTTAACAAATAGGCATATAAAACAACATTAATAATGAGTAGCTTGCAAGATTGAAGATACCATTTTTAGTGAGTCTCGTTTGCACGAGAAAGATCAAGACTGATGTCACATACAAAACCACATTTTGTTAATGGAAAGTGTTTATTTATACACATTTTTCACTAACGTTTTTCTTGACTATTTTGAAGAAACTATGACATTTATTCAAGTTTCATAACGTTTGATTTGAAAATTAAATTTAATTCAGATGATTTTATTTAGGAAATTCTATGACAGATAAAAGTATTTTTTAATATAGCCTGTCAATCAACATTTGTCATTTGTCAGATAGCAAAAAACAGAGCAGTAAGTATGGACTTAAGCCCTTAGGCAACGTATTTTTTTTAATATACGCCTACCGTTATAGAGAAATAAAACTTATTTACGATTTACTACCTTAGGTCTAAGTACCTAAAAAAATACATTCTTTCATTATTTTAACAACAAGACATTGATACGAATTATAAAAATTAATGTATGTAATCAACATCCATTGGATATCTTATCTGTGTTCTTCTACATCTTTAATTTAGTTAGCTGTGCGAGTCTTCATAACCTGTGATTATAATGTTTGCATTTTGCATTGCCGTTAGACGTTAATTTAAATTTGTGTTATATGTTTATTGGTGATTAATGTTTTATTATATAAATTTCAGAGCTTCAAGAGTTATTTAAATTTCTAATAACTGTACTGTTTTCTATAATGCATACGATTGAAGAATATTTTGATTACGATAAAATAGAAGAAAAATTGTTTATTGTAGTTGAGAAAAGCGTTCTAAATTATACCCAAAATATCTTAAATGTTTTTGATAAGGGCAGGTTTTCACAAAAACCTGCATTTCGTCAATCATCTGCAAATACTTTAGAAGAAGAATTAGATATATTACACAAGTCAAACAAAAACTTAAGAAGAGAAATCGATGAAAAGATTGAAACATTATCTCAGAAGCAAAATGAATACGAAAGTTTTAAGCAAGGTACCCTAAGTTGACATTTACTTACGCGCTACATTATATACAAATTAGTACAAAAAGATAATTGTGCAATATTTTATTTATTATAAATGAAATTAATTAGTTTATAAAAAGAATTGTTAAACATTGCATGGAATAAACTTTTGATTAATAGTCAGTTGTCCTATGATTATTACATAAATAGATACCTTTATAATTTTCAGATCATAAACTTGTGACAAATCAAATCAAGGAAACCCATGAATCACTGTTGATGGCCAGAAGATGTTATAAAATGTTTCTCAACTTTTATTATACTATAGAATCAAGAGAAAACAATCAACAAGTAATATTTGTACAGTTTTTTACTGAATCTAAAAGAGATTCTGAGAAGTATTCAATAAGACTTCTAAGAAATTCACAGACAGGAAAATATTCATGTAAGATCATTTTTTATTTTTTAAAATGATAATATAGTAAATTGTATATTAATATAAAGCAAATAAATAATAATAAAATTCTTATTGAATTGAAAGTGTACTAAAATTATGCAATTTCATGGAATTGCACTTGATATTATTATTTAGCTTTATTCATTTGAATGATTTTACAATTCCTTTTTCATTACTTAAAGTTTGTTAGTTGTTAGTAATATTTATTCTATAAATTTAATTCAATAACCGACTGCTTATGAGTAAATCCTCGCATCTTAGCATCTTGGGTCATTTTCATCCACAAAAAGCCCAAGATTGTAATGTTGTTTTTTTTGTTCCACCATTAACCTCTGGTCTTGTAATGCTTGAGTTAAACCTTTAATAATGATATAGAGTAGTGCATATGTAGTTTAGTTTTTCTTATTTTTTCTCTCTCATTCCAAAATTTGTTGTCATGGTTTTGTATTTCCATAAATACCAAATTTAGTTATAGGTATATATATGTTTGTATGTATGTACATGATAAGTTATGTCAAATATTTTAGTGCAAGAAACAAACCCAACCCTGAAGAACCACAAGTATGCAGAGAACATGTTGGCACACACAAATAATTTACCAGGAGTTTTGGCATATATAAGACAAGGATTTGTATCCATGAAAAAACTTAAAAAATGATAACTTCATCAACCTGTACTGAGAGGTTATAACTTTAATCCCAATCAAAACATCATGTTTATCAATATCATATCACATTATTTGGAGAGTTATAATTAAACACTAAATAATAAAATAAATATTTATTGAAAACTACACAAATGTAACAACCATTAGTATATACCATCTCTTATTTAAAAGAAAATATTTCTAATCTTTCCAGAGATTTGTCACCTCAAATTATTACTTACTGTGAATCAGCCCATTACTTACATCCAATCATAATATGAAATGTTTAATAACTGGTGTATGATATTTATATTTAGGGTAATCTTTTGGTTCTACATTGGACATTTAAATATTACCTAGACCAAAATTAGTTGAAACTATTTAGAATTGGCTGACAACAATAAATAATTTACTTAAATACTTATATTACTTGCAGATCCATCATATCTATTGTATTAAATAATTTTAGTCATTTGACATTGGTTAACAAATGACATGTCCAAATTAAAGCTTTTCCACCTGGACTGTTTTTATGATAAATAAAAATAATTTTCATTGTGCAGTCATTGTAATTTATATAACTAACTGAAATCTTCTTGTCTTTATAATAAGATGATCAACATTGAAGAAGTTTTTATATTGTAAAAATAAAAGCTTTTACTGACTCATAAATAGTAAATAATTTATATATTGTAGACATAACAAAGTGTTCAGGTTAATTAATACTTTCATTAGTAATTAATTACTAATACTGTAATATTTATTAACAGTTATTGTAAATACTTTTTAATAAAGGATAATACTCATTTAGCATTTAAATTATAATACTAATAAAATATATACTAAAGCTTCAATCATTGAACCTTAAATGTGTTTTTTCATGAACATAATTAGTAAAATATAGTAAAACTTCTACTATGGCATAATTATTACGATTCATCACATTATACAGGAAATAGAAAAAAAATGTCAATAGTATGTGATCAGTAATGAATCTTGGTATAAACACAGTTGTAAAAACTTTAAAGAGTTTTTATTTAATTTTAAAAATAACTGCCTTATAAACATTACTTAATGCTTTTGAGTTTTTTTTAAAGTTATAACACATTGATATGTTGCATATTATTAAATATTCGTTATTTTAAAGACTTCTATATAATAATATAAATGTGTATATTAAATTGTACCAGCAACTTCAAATTAGTTTTTCATTATTAGTCTATATATTCTGAATTTAGTTATATCTTAATAAAATTTAAGCAGCAAAAATTTATAGTTTATGTTCAATAATAATCTACGTAATAATTAACAGTCCTATCCAACTGACCTTAGCAATATGTTAAACAAATAAGTTTTAAATAAAAATACTATATTTTGCTATAGGATAGACGGAGGTAGACCTTTGTGCAAAGAAGGATAATACTTTAGTATTCGCGACACGAATCTCTATTGAATACTACGTGTCTGGTAAACCTCTTACAAAAAATATTATTATTAATTTCTTTTGAATTGGCAAAACCGAATAGAAGTAAAGATCCGTGTCAGTATTACCGATCCCATTCTTAAATTATGAATATAATTAAAATTTCACGATATCTTCAGTTTCCCGTTAGCCTCACCATTAGTTTCGATACTTTTGCTGATAGACTTCCGCGGCTCAGTTTGTGAAGCACTCGATTTTGGCAACAACATAGCCCCCAGAGCCAGAAAGTGAAGCGAATAATACAGACGCCTAAAAGACAATAGAGTAAAAATATAAGGAATTTAACGGCTTTAAATAGGTGATCATAATTTGAAAACAGAACCATTATATTATATTTCTACAACGTCCTAGTTAGGAATCTATTTAAAACCATATTAGATCAGAATAAATTTCACATTTTGAAAATCAACAAAATGGCCTTCAAAACAGCAATAGAATTGAAATATCTGCATTTGAATGCATTAAGAGTTTCAAAGTTGGAATACTATATAATACACTTGGACAATTGTCAAACTCAAAATCCAAGCGTCATTGTAAAATATTCGCGAACTATTTACCCATAGAATGCAAGACTCGGCGACAGATGTAGGAGCACAAATGGCACAGTGGCATATGTCATCGCTACACGTGTAGTGACAAACGTGAGCGAGTCATAAAATAGCTTGCTTATAGCGCTGTTCAGGAACAACGGTCTGGCAAATACGCGGACCTAGAACATTTAAAATTTTTGTCTATTAATCAAGACATTATACTTCCGATGAATCAGTTTGGAAAAGAAATAAAAAAATATCATTAAAATAAAAAAAATATGGAAAAGCATGATCGTGACTGACAATCGTGACTCGGGTATTACATAAATAATATATTAACTACATACCTTCTTCGCCGCTTCAGTAAAAAGTCCTCCCGCGAAAAAGGTCATATAGTAACCCGGATGAAAGCCGTGCCATACTGCGGACAGAGCGTATACGCGCGCAGTACGCCACGCGGCGCCGCCCCTTTCGTATGCGACTGTACGCAACCATGCGTTCGTATTTTTATTCCAACTGGCTATTGCCATGCGCATGTTTTGAGCAAACTGAAATGTATAAAGTATACTTAGAGTACCCAATATACTATGATTTATTTTGAATACCAACTTTTTCATACAAATAATCGCTTTAATTGAACTTTAACTAAAGTACTGTTTCATCTCGTTTCGTGCAATGAGTTAAAAGCTCTAATGACGAATAAAATAATAATGTATTTTTATGCAGATTTGTGGCTTTTCAACGCTTGACACAATAATGACCAATTGAAAGGAGTCATACAAGTACTCGTAAATATCTACTTTCACGCTCTATTAAGCGATACATCAAAAAAAATATACGTATTATATGTAACCGCTTCATGTCTACAATAATTAATTAATACATTACTTACAGCCGATAATGATTTGCACATAATAAAAGGCAATTAATATTTGCAGAGCTAAAAGGAAATTTATAATAGCTAGTACAAAAATTACATGACATCTTTCTGTTACTAGTTGAATAAGGTAATATCATTGTACACCATAAAGCGAAATTTTATTGCATTTCATAAACAACTTTGATATCTCTAATACAATTCACAATTGATAACGATGCTAATTAAAACGTAACACAAAAACTGAACAAGTCAGCCCATTGTTTAAACATTGCTATTTTGTTCTTTGTATGTTTTTTGTTCGATTCATGATTACAATATATAACCACTAGATAATTAACCAACGTAGTTACAATTATCTATGTGATAGTTATGTCATTACTATCTGAAGTTTAATACGTTTTATACCTACTATAAAATATATCTGCGGATATATAGGATCGGATTATATTTCTCTGGTATGGAAGTCCATTGTATGATATATGTTTGTATAATTACGAGTTTTATAATTAAACATCTTTATATAGTATAATTTTATTTGTGTATGTTGTTTGAGTCACGTCATGGCGGCCAAGGCCCAATACAAAATCAGAAACGAAAATAAGTTTGTATGCTAATCTTTCATACAAAAATTGAATTTATTGAAACTTTCCAATGATTATTAACGTTATAAGTTGTTTAGATATAGGCACGGATCTCTTATTAAACATTCGCTATTTCATTTTATCATTATTTTATCACCAAACAGCGTAAAGTCGGATACCTAGGTCACGTGTTGCGCCATGACCGATACGGAAAGTTGGTAGGCGGAAGAAATCATGGCTGCGTAACGTTAGGGAGTGGACGGGTATTAGAACTACTGAGCAGCTGCTGCACCTGGCCCGAGACAAGGGACGCTTCAAAAGTCTGATAGCCGACCTCCAGTAATGGAGGGGCACGCGAAGAAGAAGATTTCATTTTAAACTTGATTACATATTTTTTTATAATGAACTTGAGACTTACGTAAAATGAAAAAAAAAAACAGCAATCGTCTATTAAATTAATCAACTCACCTCAAATCCAAACACGTCGATATTAGACATTTTATCCCATTTCGGCGTTCCATCATTGTCATACCCATTGAAACCCATACCAGAGTTGTTACAGATTGCCTCGGAGAGCAGCCAGGCGTGGTAATACTTGCATCGTACAACTAAAGTCGATAGATACGCATACCAAAGTAGGTATATGGCTGACCAAGAACTGGACACTTCTGATGTTGGGTCCACTAGCCCTGGCAAGGAATTTTAAATAAAATCACTTAATCCTGGTGAGATTTTGAGAGCTTCAAGTTTGTACAACATCTCAAAAAATGAAAACTTCACAAACATGATTGTAGTTCTTTGATTGATAATATTCTATTCTATTGGTGTACATGTTGGTAGAAAGATCTAAGGAAAAGGGGGTGTGGGACGGTACCATTCGTCGGAACCGTCTCAAATTTTGTGGGTTAATCCACTAAATTAGACAGAAGACTGACTGTATGAGCTTTGAGGCTTCGTGCCGGACACATTCCATTGAACAAGTATAGACACTTAATTGGTCTCAGTAATTCTCCGTGCTGTCCAGTTTGTGGAACAATAGAGGATGTTACTCATATTCTATTGGAGTGTGTTCGGAATGATAGTGTTAGAGGGAAGAATTGTATTGGGTCTGGATCTAATGTTGAATGGTGCAATAGTGCGTTGGCTTTTCCATTGTCATTCTTGTTGTGATTTCTTATTAGGCAATTGAGGTGTACCTAAATGTGAACGTATGGACCGTCTTAATCGCTTAGCGACCAAGGTCCTTAATTAAGATTTAAAAAAAATGTCTATTCTATTTATATTCTTACATTCAACGTTTGTTCTGGTTCACTCTTAATCTAAGAGTCCTTGACTTTGACCATGCCCGTAACGGTACGAACGGAAAGGTTCGTTATGTAATTAAGACAGGATATAACATTTTAAAATTTTATACGTTGTATAAAACAAACGCTTGTTTTTTTAGTTTTGTTAATATATAGTGAAGAGATAACAGAGATTAAACGTGTAATTTGACAGCTTAGCAGAGGGTCCGGCTTCGAATCCCGGTTCAATAAACATTTGATAATCGTAATTTTGGCCGTCGTCCAGGTATTATAAAATGTTTATTATTTGTGTTAGCAACCCTAACATACCATAAATACCTTGTCATAGTTACCTTGGGCTAACTAACAGTGTGTGAAAGGTGTCCTTATTCAAATAAAATATTTAAATGATAATACGTAATTGTGTAGTAATTTTCAAAGTAGTTTTCTGCTCTTTAAAAATATGAATGCCACCTAAATGTGGCTCTATAGAGCAAATAGTTATAGCTCTACTATAATTTGGACCCTAACTACAAACATGTGCGTAAAATATTTCGTCATGAAATGTCGTACAAGTATTCCACTAGTTAGTCATTATCAAAAATAATATTTATAAATAGACCGCTTACGAGACTGACTTAATACTCATACCGTACTAAATAGAAGCTCATAGAAAATTGTTAATAGACAATTAAAATTAATAATGGCTTAACCAAATGGCTTTGTTAAGTAATTCTTTGCTTAAAATTATTTAAGTAGTAGTAAAAAAAATGCTATTTGATACGAAATATTCGATTCGGATATTTACGAAGATTAAATACCGTCGAAACGTACCCTTGAAATTTTAAAATGATTTTCAGTAAACAACATATTATAATCATTAATATTCCATGGACTTTATTGTTCTCTGAATTCAACATTTTAATTGTATTTATTACTTTTTGCCATATGATAAATGCAAAATAACGTCTCCGATTTTAATTTTGGTATCGTTTTTGTTAGAAACACAATATAATAGATTTTAATAGGTATGTAATTTAAAGTTATAAGTAGTGTAATATATATGTGTTTATGAATCAGGAGGAAGCCTTAGTGTATATTTAACAAATTTAATACCTTCCAAAGCTTTTATCGGGTACTTTTGCGCCAGAGACAAATAGAGTAGGGCAGCGGCCACAGAACCAGCTACTTTGTATATCACGGCGCGCCTTGGAGAAGGCTCACTTTCGCCCACTTTATAATTCTCCACCTTAAAAATATGATTCGTTATATATCCATAGTAATATGGTTGAATTTCGAAAATAAAAACAGACGATGTCGATGGAATTTAAACATTATTAGAGACGATAGTCACATAGGAAGAATAATTATAATCATTCATGTTGAGTCTTGTGCAATATTGGACGCGATAATATCAGAGATAGCAGTTTTACTCAAATATGTAGTCCTTGAGTTAAGCAAAAACAACTTTATGTTATAAAACGATTAAAGCTTTGCATAAATATTAAGAAGTAAACACAACTGACTCATGAATTATGCAAATGAATTATTAAATTTCTGACCAACACCTTTTTACTCTTTGTAAGTACAAAGACACCTCGATTTATAATTAATATTTGAAAAGATACTTAGAATCGGCCGCATACAGGTGCGTTGTCGACCTTTAAAAGACAAGACCGACTGTTACCCGATTAAATGAATTTGTAATAATATGTATAATAATAAAATTTCATCCAAGCAATTAATAAAAACATATTTAACTAAATAAAAGTCAAATGCCGAGATATACTATAAAGGTCACTAAAGAGTTACCGGTAGTAAACAAAAAGTTTCCGTGATTGGCCACATACATAAACAATATTTAAAAGTGGAATGTAGATTGTTTCATCTTTGTCAAATATTGGCGCAATTTTTAAAATGGCGCCAAAATGTATAATATTGTTTATAACAATAGTAACTCGAGTAAAATTTCTTAGTATAATTTTCTAATAATAATCTTATTTTAAATCTCAACAGAGCATCGCTCGGCTTCAATCTGCTTTTGGCGATGAAGCAATATGGAAGACGACTATTTATAGCTGGTTTACTCAAGCGCGGTCGCGTCAATCTCATTGAAGAATCTCGCGATGGTCGCTCGTCCACCGCACATACAACATATCTACAACAAACATCGATGTGATGATGTACCGTGTTTGAAACAGACAACCATGTGACCATAACATTCGCGCACCTTTAGACATAAGCATGACAAAATAGTATCAATGCTATATAAATATGTGCTCGTGGCGCATACCACACAATTTAACCGAGGCTCAAAAAACCAAATCGCCGCAGTGCGGTGACTACAAGTTTCAACGAAGGTGCGGCAAATTTGGTGTGGAATTAAATAGGTGACGAAACATGGATTTGCTACAATCCCAAAACAGAGCAGCAATCGAACCTATGGGTCAAGATGAACCGAAACCAACCAAAGCGATGCGCCAGAAAAGTGCATCCAAGCGGATAATTGCTTCTTTCTCTTATACAATGTGGAGAGGACAATGCGACAATAAATGAAAACACAAACAGTAATAGTCCCTAGTATAATTTTGAAACTATGAAATGAACCCTAACAACAAAATTAAAAAAATAAAAATTTCTAACAAACTAAATACAATATAAACCGAAACAAAATGTAACACCATTTGGAAATATAGGTTCACTAACCTGTGGTAAGAAGAGCGGCAACAGCGCGGCGCGCTTTTACAATCGCCCGACGAATAAACACAATTAGATACCTAAACCTACACTGAATACGATCGTCATTCACCTCGAGTAGTTATTATCAAATTAATAATCACAAATTTTTAAAATTTATAATGTGCCCCCCGTGCACGTGTCCGTGTACTCTGATGCTGTATATCGGTAATGAGGCATTGTAAATAAAAAACAAAACAAACTTAAATCTAACACAAATAATAAGCGTCTATTTTCGCACAATTCACCAAGTCACTAAGTAGGTACTTAATTTATTACGTGTCCTATCACTAAATTAAATAACCGTCCAATTTCGCGGATAAAATAAAACAAACGTAAGTCTAATACTAATAATAAATAAGCGTCCAATTTCGCACGATTCATACACAAAACAAAAGAGCGGCCGTTCTTTAAAGGCGGCGCTTCAAAGGCGGCGCGAACGCAAACGAAATTATTAGTAGTGACGCGAGCGACGTCACAGGATAACGGCGAGACCTTGACACACTGACACACTGTCGCAAACATGAAATAGAAACAATCAAACCTTCATTTCTCCCTTTCCCACATTGTTTCTTTTCTGTTTAACTGAGTGTGTAGAACTATCTACTTTTTAATTTTTGGTAATCTGCTTTATGACTTACGTAATGGGCATAAGGTATAAAATGAATTTGGACTAATTTGACTAAGATTTTTGACATGGCGAGTTGACAACATGTGATTTGTAAGCGGTACCTATTATTACGCGGTCATTAACCTGATAGTGATGGCGTAGTAAGCAAATACGGCATGTTGTAAATGTTCAAAACAAAAAATGATGTCCAATGACTAAACTGTTAGATTATTTGTAATGAATATTTGTATACTGGCTAGGGACATGATGAGCTATACGGTGTTTAATTTATTGTCGCATTGTCCTCTCCACATTGTATACTGGACACATGCCTATTGTTGCTTTACAGAACGGTCGTATCGAGAATAGTGACTGGTACAAGACAATTTGATTGTTGGAAATTATTGGCGAACTCATATGCATCATATTGCACCACGACAATACTAGCTAACGGCCAGAAAGATAAATGAATTTTTAAGGTCATAATATAAATAATCATAGATAACTTATGGATTATGGAAACCTATTTTTAATACATATTTATATTAAAAATTGGTTTATTCGAATGAAAAAAATGCATTTACACAAAGGAAGAAGATTTTGAGTAATAAATTCATTTTTGTCATTTAATATTACTTTTTTTTGATGAATTGTTTTAGTTATCCACATATAAAAAATCTCCACGCTTTTAATCGTAATTTGTAAGAGACAAAGCAGTGCAGTGCATTACAACACGAACTTTTTTTTCACCGGGTATCATCCCAAAACCATCAGCCACCATTATCATTATACACTATACGGCTAATGGTAAAATGAAGTACTTTTTTCATCCATTACAAACATACAACAAATCATTCCTGATAATAAGTGTATAGATATAATAGGTATTAGTTAGTTTACGAGCATTAGTTTAAAAAAAAATTTGATACGATCATAGAAAAATAACAAAAAAATTAAAACTGTCAACTTACTCCATCAACCCGAACACATTCAATGAAGCTGATATAGTCAGGATAAAACACAACTGGTCCGCACATAAGTGTTTGAAATGCCAATGTATACGCAAAGTATTCCAACGGCGATGGTACCTTTTCAATTCTTCTCTTATCATTTGGATTTCCTGTTGAGTTCGCGTTAATTTCTCTCTTTATTAAATTATCCTGCAGGGAATACGCTAGTGACGTCACCCTTTGAGTTATTACCATCAGGGGTCCTGAAGCAAACATTTTCATTGCAATATCACATTTATACACAATTAAGAAAAAAAATCTGTTAAATCATATCAATTTCTTTCATATTTCAAGAAATACCTGTAATATCAAGGGTGTAGTCCGCAGTGTGATAAATTTGGCGATGTAAATGTATACATGAAAGATATACTATAGACACAGCTAAGACAATACTGAAAAAGGTTACATTATTAATTAAAATAAAAGAGTTATTTCGCCTTCTTCAATTTCAGAATTAATAATGCCTTCATATATGTACAGTACTTTTACAGCTCAATGATTTGTCATAGCATAGATTGTACCATAAGTACATTTTAACTTTAAAAAAAAATTTTCTTTTTAAAGGTTTGGTCAGACAAGATACCAAAAACTACTTTTGAATGAAACAATTTCAATATATACTTTTTTCCTATAGACATGGGTTGATTAGCATAGGTTTTTTTTAAACCAAAGAGAAATGCTTGAGGTAAGCTTATAAGGTAAAAAATACACATACTTTCCTATTATGTGCTGCGGAAAAGCTTTCAGAAGAACATATGTAATCATTGGAAGCACTGATAAGTGAATTGCTTGTCTGTAAGAAAAATACAAATTTTACAGCAGATTCTAAATTAATTTTGGGATAAAAACGTTTATTAAATAGTGAGCTTGATTGGTAATATTTAAATTAATGACATTAAATATCATATTGAAGTTACCATTCATATTATCCTTAATATATATCACCCAACTAAAATGGGCACCTAAATAAAAAAATTCAACTTCACTGCTACTTCTTTCATTGATACAATTGATCACAGGGCAATGTTATATATGTTTACTGATAATGTAGCATTCTTATAGCTAAATATTTTTTTTATTAGACACTTAGTTTTGGAGCCAACTGCATATAGAGACATGTGTCCTATATATAATATGAGTTCAGAAGTATATGAGTTATTCTTAAAAACAAATACAGGTGTCTCATTACATATATTCAAACTGTAATCTTCTGGTCAAAACAATTCATAATTAAATAATACAACTTTAGAAACTTAATTTGGATTTTCTTATATAACATAGTTACCTAATTTGTATTTTAAGTATAAGCATGCATGTTTTTCAAAGCAAAATAAAACTATGTGTGGGAATTATGCAAACTCACTTTCCAAAGCAGAAATATCCCATAAGCAAACCTATAACAAGGCATACCACATGACGAAATTCTGGAGAAGCAACTTTTAATGGTTTCCGAAAAAGTCTTGCCAGGCAAAGTGCAGCTATTTGTGCGATCAAAAAATTAACCTAAACAAAAAATTTAATAAACTATTAAATTAAAGTGCTTTAGTGAATTTTATAAAAAAAAAAGGTTTACTGGTTTACTTACAAAAAATACTTCAGCTACCTATCTTTAACAAAATTTGATAAGTAATAAAAAATACTATGGTTCAAACATATAAAAAGATTATAAAGTACTACAATTTTCTTTGCAAATTTACTTCAATTTATTGCAGTATTGTATATAAATTAACTGGTACTTACTAGGTCAATTGGAAGACCAATCCTATTGGATAGAAATGTGAATATTTTGCTTCCATCGTAGTAATCGGTAAACGAAGAAGACATGATGATAAAATTATTAAGACATGCGTTAGCTCTCTGCGACGCAGTTAAAACTATAAACTTATGATAATACAACTTCAGCCACTAATTTGAAATTTTACACACGAAAAAATGCTTCTCATAAATGAAAATAAACTATTATAGTTTTGTTATATAGATCGGAAAATATTAAAAATGAAATGTATCAATAAATTATTAACTAACAACAGCCCGAAAAATAAGATCAAAATGAGGGCAACCACCACGACAACACATAACAAAACCAGAAATCAAAATATTTTTATGAATTGACCAGTTAAAGAATAGAGATGTGTAAGCGTATGCGTAAATGTATGCACAGACTAGAATAAAGTATAAACAATTTTTTTAATTTTTTTAGACAAATTCACTATTGTTGCACATCTAAAGAAATTTTACCAAATTGATCATGCACCGCATCTCTTCATATAACTTTGGTCTACATCAATGATCTCCCATTCTCCGTAAAAGAGCTTGGAGAAATAGTATTGTTTGCTGATGATACTTCACTCTTATACAAAGTTTATAGAAAGAACCAAAGTATTGATACGATAAACAATGATATTTCTTTAGTGGTTAACTGGTTTAACCTAAATAATTTAATGTTAAATGAAAAGAAAACCAAATGTGTACGATTTAGAACATGTAATAAAAATTGTAATACAGCCAAATTAACAGTAAAAGATGGGGAGATAGATTATGTAGACAGCACTGTATTCTTAGGTATAACATTGGATTATAAACTCCAATGGGGGGCACACATAGAAAATCTCTCAACTAGATTGTGTTCTGCTGCCTATCATGCTGCAGTCAAGAAAATCCGCAGCCTCACCGACCTTCACACAGCCAAAATAGTCTATTATAGTTATTTTCACAGCGTCATTTCGTACGGCATTCTTTTTTGGGGTAATGCTGCGGAGGTTCAGACTATATTTATTTTACAAAAACGGGCAATTCGCGTGATTTGCTGTTTGCCCCCACGGGAGTCGGTGCGACTCTTTCGCACCGACTCCCGTTCAAGGATTCAAGGATTTAAATATTATGACGCTTGCTGGTCAATATATCTATGAAAATATCATGTATGTTAGAAAACAGAAATCGTTTTAGTACTAATTGTGACTTTCATCAATATAATACTCGAAATAGAAACGATTTATCTGCTAAATCCACAATACTGCATAAAATAAGCAATTCATTTCAAGGTACTCGCTATTATTATAAAGTCACAAGCAAATTCCGAGAGCTGTCAATAAACAAATTCAAAAATGTTATTAAAAGAAAATTGATTGCTAAAGCCTATTACAGGACCGCGGATTATCTGAATGACAGAAGTGCTTGGGACTAAATTGCTCCTGTTCTAAAAATTATAAGTTGTAAGCATGATCAAAAAAAAGACAAACCCGACTGAGTTTCTTGCTTGTTCTTCTCAGACTCGGGCGCGTTAGTTAACAAGCCTATAAATTTAGTTTTAAGTGACGTGCAAATGTGATCATGTAACGATCCTACTTGATTAAATGATTTTGACTTTGACTTTAAATTATTGAACTAATAAATTAACTTATCCTTTATTCATTGTTCTTAAAAACAATTTTTTCTCTGACTCCTGATATTATAAGAAAGCAATGTCTGCGATTTAATTTTACTGTTTCGGCAACCAAAAATTTAAATTTCAGAGAAGTAAAGATGAGTTAATAATTTTATGATTTTTTTGATTTTAATGATTTTTGAATCATGATGAATTACATATTTAATTTTGATTATCATGCGAAAGACTTTTATTTGTGTAAGTTGACTGTTACCTGATATGAGATTCATCAGAAATATGTATTCTATGACATATTATCTTAATTCTAATCTGTGGTTCTATTTAAAAATGAATCGTGTTTGTGATGTATGCGATGTAATTTTTTTAAACAAATTTTACTGCAATTATACTACCGCAAACCATAAAGAGTGTTTTTGTATTTTTCAGATTCAATATTAAATACAGATATTATTCACACGCAGCAGAAATCTGAAAATTTAATTATAGCGCCTTCGAATTGGTTCGCTATAAAGGACCGTCATCAGGTTATTATGTTACTCAACAAAACCAGGTTTATTGTTTTTCTTGCTCATCTACAGTGTTTCATCTCATACTTTCAAAGCCAGCATATACACAGCGTACAACATAACCCTAACATTATGTTCATACGTCCTTTCTATATAAACTTGCAGGTTGGGATTTACGAATCGGGCTCAGTCGTGCAATATGGAGACTCATTCGACATCTGACATCGTTATTATCAGCGGAAACTCGCACCCGGAGTTGGCTGATCAGATTGCTAAGTAAAATCTTGATTAAAATCACTAAAAGCTACTTAAATTTTCGTTGAATTGTACTTTAACTTCACGTCATATTTTACAGTCGTCTCGGAGTACGTAAGGGAGGTTGCTCAGTTTTTCACAAGACAAACAGGGAAACAATTGTAGAAATTGCTGATTCTATTCGTGGGAAAAACATTTACATTGTTCAGACTGGTACAAAGTGAGTATTTTAATTTACTGGATATGCGATTTATTGAAACACTCGCTAACTATCATACAAGCAAGCCTCAGTGTCATGTGCTAGGAATGGTATTTATTATATTCATATGAATTATATATTGGTTAAATATAACTAATATATAAGTCTAAACTTTTTTATCTATATTCTTTCTGATAGGTGTGCATGCACTGCTGTGGGATTTCATTTTTTTTTTTTTACTGTTGTCTGAAAGCATGTTAATTAACTGATGTTTGTTCAATAATTCATATTTAAATGGTTTCTAGCAGTAGTGAACTGTGTCGTAAATTTAATGAGATATTAGTTTAATATCACCTAGACAACCTGTGTATTTTCTAAAAGGACATTGCTATTTAAGTTTCTAGTCTCATTAAGCATGGGAGTTTAATTAAATGGGATATGTTTTATATCATTTTCAGGGATGTGAATAACAACATTATGGAACTATTGATAATGGCTTACGCATGTAAGACTTCATCAGCTCGTTCCATTGTAGGGGTCATTCCATACCTTCCATACAGCAAGCAGTGTAAAATGAGAAAACGAGGTTGCATTGTCACAAAACTTTTAGCTAAAATGATGTGTAAATCTGGTCTGACACATATAATTACTATGGATTTACATCAAAAAGAAATTCAAGGTTTCTTTGATTGCCCTGTTGATAATTTAAGAGCATCACCATTTTTGCTACAGTATATTCAAGAAAGTGTAAGTTGATGTTGAGTATATAACTAATATTACCATTTCTCTCTGTGGTTCATTTTGAAAGTTTTTAATAGTCTCTGGTTTTGGGAGTAAAGTATTGAAAAATATTGTAATACTAATGAATTCCATTTTCTGTTGTCATTTGTATAAGTGACTGTAGCAGACCTTTGATACTCTGTATATAATACTTAAAATACAATACTAATTATACTTATACATAGATTCCAGATTATCGTAATTCAGTTATTGTGGCAAGAAATCCTGGTTCAGCAAAGAAAGCAACTTCATACTCTGAAAGGTTGAGACTTGCCATTGCTGTCATACATGGGGAGCAGAAGGAAGCGGAAAGTGATGAGGTAGATGGAAGATATTCACCACCATGCTTACCAAGGTAGAATTGGAAAATATTTTTATTCAGATTCAATGTGAACAATTTTAAGTAAACTAGATTAACATAATAATATTTTGGAAATAATTTAACGAAGGCTATACATATTGGAATTTACATTTAGGAAATGATTTTATTTGTATTGATAAAATTAACATATTATGTGTATTTTACTATCAATAATATTTAGAAAAATAAAAATATATATTTTCTGTGTACCTGTTAGTGGAATCTGGCTAACTGATTTCTATCCAACAATATATTAGTTGAAACTTTTCTTTATTATCTTTATAGATCACGTACAATGGATGTACCAGTAGGAGTACCTGTGCACCCAGCCAAAGAGAAGCCACCCATCAATGTTGTAGGCGATGTTGGTGGCAGAATTGCTATTATGGTGGTGAGGATCTCATGTTCCTAGACTTTTCATTTAAATTTGTATGAATTATTTTGTCCCCATAATTTTTTTTTCAATATGTATTTCTAAATTGATTGTTATACACAGGTTATTTACTATTACTGTGAAGAAAAGGATCCCACCATAGGGTATCACCATGTTTTCATATAATACTTTAAATAAATTTAAATGTATTGATTTTTTTAGGATGATATGATAGATGATGTACAATCATTTGTGGCAGCTGCAGAAGTGTTAAAGGAATGTGGTGCTTACAAAATATATGTCTTGGCAACTCACGGCTTGCTTTCATCTGATGCACCCCGCCTAATTGAAGATTCTCCCATTGATGAAGTAGTTGTTACAAATACTGTTCCACATGAGTTGCAGAAGATGCAATGCAAGAAAATAAAAACAATAGACATATCTGTTTTGCTTAGTGAGGCTATACGCCGCATTCATAACAAAGAATCCATGTCATATCTATTCAAAAATGTTACACTAGAGGATTAACCAGATAATAAAGTAGTGATAGTTTTTGTGGGATGTTGAGATAACGTGAATTGAAAATTACACTACTCAATTTTTGACAAATTTTGTATTCGATATACTTTTTGTTGCAGTCCATTAAAATTGCTAACCATGTGACTAACAAACAACCAATTACAAAATTAATAGTTTTGATTTATTATTAAGAGGAAGTTATTAGTGTTTGAGACATATTTCTTACTTTCTCTCACTAATAAATTTTATGTAGAAATGCCTTCTTGGTACTGATATGACAGAATTTTATTTATAAAATAATTTGTGTACACCTGTTTTGGGTATGTCAGATAAAATTTGTCTCCAGATATTGATTTTTTATTAGTATTTTTCAATCCACCAATTTGACATACTATAAATTATTATATAATTTTTTTGGAACTGTTACCACATAATTAATTTTAGACACTGAACCAAATCTGGGTGTATACTACTGTGGAAATTGTATTAGAGTATATAAGTATAGTTAACCATATCCATGTTCCCTATGGTCTAAAGGTAAACATTAATAAGGTTATAAATGTTACAAAATACACTATTTAGAAATATGTTGGTATGTTAATATTACATTATTTAGTAATAAGTTCCTGCAAGAATATGAATCTAAAATCAGTTATTGAATCACTTGTCCAAAGCTTTTATAATAATAAAGTGATAGATTAAATATAAGTGAAATGAGTAGTTAGTGCCACAAATCTATTTTGTTCTGTTATTATTGTATTCTTGATCAATAAATGTTTTTGTGGCTTATCTTATTTTTATTTAGTTGTATCAAAAATTACATCATGTTATATTTTCAGAGATACTAGAATATTTTTGTGTTAATAATTAAGTTACCCATCTTTAACAAGTCTAATCTCAATTTGAATTATTTATTTATTATTTTAGTAGTAGAGTATACATGTCTGTTCAATTCAATATGTAGGATGCATAGCAAAAATATTCTTAATCTATGGACCAAACGCGGAAGATGGTGGTAATATGTAGAAACATATTTTATTAAGGACTTTTGAAGTATGTTAAATATTGGACCCCGGTACTTCAAGAAGATTTCATTTGCCCTTGCTAAACATTAATGAAGTTATTCGTAGGTATTTTGAAATAAGAGGTTTTGTGACAATTCATTTGAATCATTATATTTTTTTTGTTATGTCGGTATTTGTTATACTCTTTTATTATGCAGGTTTGACCACTTCTTAATTTTGAAATAAAAATTTTGTAATAAAAATTGTAACAACCCGTACTACTCACGTCTTATTCAATATTATTTATGGCACTTAATTGTGGTGTAAACTTGCCGTATATCATGAATATTGATTTAATATATATATATATAGAAGAACATATTTTAGCGTCTATTTAACGTGCACGTGAACAGTAATGACCACGATTATGACATATATAGATTTCATACTCCTTGATTATGAATATGGAGGGGCTTGGTTTCGCGCGGCAAAATTGTGTGAAATGACTGGAGTCTGGAGAGGGCATTAGGTCAATTCAAACTGCCAAGCCTTGTCAAATAATTTTAATATGACAAAGTTGACAACTGACATTACACTATTTATAGAATCTTCAATTTTATGGTGAAATGTTGAAACATAATTTAAAATAAATCATCTTAAATTATGTAATAAAAAATACGTACTATGCCTTTATGCGAACTTATTATATATAAAATAGCATAAACATAATATTGCTTCGTAAAAGAAATATGACATTTCTTTGCGACAACTAATACTATAGAACTTTTAAAACTTAAGATAGTGTAAAATTATCTATCAAAAATGTTGGCGAAAAATATTATTAATGTACGAAAAATTTATTTCGGTAGAAATTGGTATAGGTACTTCTCTTCTAGAAACATATTAAAATTAAGTGATCGTGGTATGTTTGAAGATATATTTCCGAATACATCAGCGTAAGTAACTTTAAATTTTATATTTATCTTATATCCAAGACATGATTTTTTGGTAATCCTCAATATTTTTTTAGATCAGAAATAGTAAATCTACTGAATAAAACACCTCAATGTGTATATGCGGGTTTTGATCCTACTGCTGATAGTCTTCATGTTGGTAACCTGCTAGTTATTGTAAATTTATTACATTGGCAGCGAGGAGGACATTTTCCTATTGCTTTGGTAAAATTTCCATACATCATCTTATTAAAAATATTATTTATAAATATAAGAATTTTATTATTTCCATTTATTTCAGCTTGGTGGAGCTACTGGTTACATAGGAGATCCTAGTGGAAAGAGGTCCGATCGTATTGCACTACAGAGCAATGTTATTCAAGAAAATATAAATTGCCTTAAAAACAACCTTGAAATGGTATTTGAAAATCACAAAAAATATATTTGGTCAGATGAAAGCAAGCTGAAACCTATAAAGTGTGTTAAATGTATGATTTTCTATAAAAAAATATTCAAATTAAAACAGACTTTCAATTAAAATAAATATGAATTTTCAGGATTGTCAATAATGAAACTTGGTACAGAGAAATTGATTCAATACAATTTGTAAGTCAAATAGGAAGAAATTTCCGAATGGGCACAATGCTGTTAAAACAGAGTGTTCAAAGCAGAATTAATTCAGAAGTTGGTATGAGTTTTACTGAATTTGCATACCAGATTTTCCAAGCATATGACTGGTTACATTTGTTAAAGGAATTTAATTGTAAATTTCAGGTAAATTTGGCTGTTTTGTTTAAGCCTGAAAGAATATTATCTTTCATGCAGTATCATCTTACTTACAGTATGGTAAATCTAATGTTTAATTTGAATTACAGATTGGTGGAAGTGATCAAATGGGTAATATAAGCGCTGGCCATGACCTCATCAGTAAAACTACAAAGCAAAGTGTATATGGTGTGTACTTCATCTTGAACATGATAATGAAATTTAGTGTAGCAAATAAATACATAAGGTATATTTTTTTAGGGTTAACACTACCACTAGTAACAACTGAAGAGGGGGATAAATTTGGAAAATCAGCAGGGAATGCAATTTGGTTGGATCCCAACAAAACAAGCCCATATGCTCTTTATCAATTCTTTGTTAGAACTAAAGACTCAGAAGTGGAGAAGCTCTTAAAATTATTTACTTTTTATAGTTTAGGAGAAATTAAGGATATAATGTTTAAACATAAAGAGCATCCTGAGGAAAGGTATCCACAACAATGCTTAGCTGATCAGATGACAATTTTAGTTCATGGAGGTGAGCTTTAAATGTAAAGATGATGTTGTTGAGTTGCCACTTTGCATTTTGTTTTATTCCATTTTCTAGCCCTTAAGTTTCTGAGTTATACTTTAAAGTAGAATCTAAATAGTCATATTAATATGAACACAATAAAATGAATGAAGTAATTATGTTGGTTATGGTTAAAAGACATTTTATAACACTTGGGTATTAATCACAGAGGAGGGGCTGAAAAAGGCTCAAACAGCAACGGAAGCCATACATAGTAAGGATGTTAAGTCCCTGATAGCATTGAGCTCTACAGAGTTAGAACAAGTATTTGAAGGAGCTCCTGTCACTCAATTACTTCTATCTCCTGGGATCACTGTCCTTGAACTTGGCTTGAAAGCAAAGTGCTTTGCAAGTGAGAGTATGTATTTTTTACTAAAGTATAGTTTTATAATTATGTTTCTATGTCAGAGGATATTTGACATGCATGGGTTTCAATTCCAGAAAGTAGGTTCGAATACAAGAGATGAGAAATTTGTTTTGTTTGTAGTGGTACAAAAGGCTGATAAAGACTTGTCAGCCTTATTATTATTATGTTTTGAGGGATTTCTAGATCTACTACTAAAGTCATTGATAGCGTTTTTATAATATGAACTGTAGCATGAGTACAAATGTTTGTAGCAGTCATATTTCATGATAGTGTTTAATACTCTCTTAGCTACTTATCTTTTAAGGCGTTAATTTTTTTTACAGTTGATGCAATAAGGATTATTGAAGCGGGAGGCTTCTCTATAAATCACCAAAAAATTAAAAACATACATGAAGTTATAACTGAGTCTGCTCATATTCTTCCAAATCTCCTCTCATTACTTCGTGTGGGAAAACGAAACCACTACATTGTGAAATGGATAACTTGATAAATAAAATATGATCAAATTTTGTGATTTTATTATACTTACAACAAAAGCTATACTTGCAGTATATATTAATAAAATGCATATCACATAAAGAACTTCGTAAATACTACATAACATATAGCCATTACGAGTCGAAACAGGGCAGCCAAAATTAATGCACTGTCGAGTCACAATATAAAAATATGGCGTAAATAATACAACATAGTTTGTGCGCCCGCCGTGAGGACACTCACTCAATCCAATCTCTAATATCACAAAAAATTGCAACATAATCTTATATCGTAAGCATATCTATTTAGACCAATACTTAAATAAATTGACAATTTGTGATATGTAAGTGGGACGCTGCTTCCCGCGTTAAATGGACGAGTTACCGTCTATACAGCAGTAACTATAACGTTAGTCATTCTGACCGACTATAGCAATACATGATATATTATTTTAATACACTACTTTCATAGCTGATAAAAACAACTTCCAATACAAAAATAAATTATTCGCAAAGAAATGTATAACTGTACTTCTAAATCTTTACGATAGCTGAAAAAATAGAGGGCATCAGTCTCGTAAATATTTCCATCTTAGGATGGCGATGATAACTATGATTAATCAGCGCATACATAAGGCCGTTTAAAATCGCTCATGAGCACCTCGACTTAACTTATGACTTATGAAAACGAGGACTACAACTTGATGAATTGTCAGTGTCGTAAAAGACATATTTAGGTTACTATAAATGCGGGACTAGAGGTCTGTACTCTCGTTTTGCGGGGGGACGACCGGCGGAGGGGGGGCAGGGACCATGGGCCGCGGAGGGCGGGAAGTTTGCGCTCGAGGGGACTGCGGGCCGTCCGTGATGCTGCCGTCCGACTGCGAGAGCTGTCTACTAGCATTGGTCAGTTTTGGTTCGACTAACTCCGCATCTTTGCCACCGGAACTGTGGGTCCTCTGTACCGTTGCCCGTGGCTCTTCGTCATTTCCTCCCACTTGAATCATGGTCGGGTGTTGTTTGTCGACTGTGTAGATGTGCGTGCGTTCTAATACTGTGGGCACTACGTCTGTTCCCTCTGCGAGAGATGACCTTTGTCCGCGGAAACTTTGTGGGCGTAGAGTGGCCGGTCGCTCGGGTACCGCTGGCTTATGACGGAGTTGAACTTCTTCTGTTTCGGGCGCGGGAACTAAAGTCCTCGGCGCTGCTACCGGCCGAGGCGGAGGTTGACCTGTCGGCTTTGGTATCTGTATTCTAACAGGTTTGTCTTTCTCTGCTCCCAGAGACGCCGGCCCGCTTATGTCACCGATTATTTTCATCCTTCCCACTATTCCCGTTTGAGCTGTCATATTTTTGACTACCAGCGTGTCTTTATCGTTTTTGAAGTCAAACTTCTCTTTTTCGAACTCGAAGCTCTGCCGACGAGTATCAGCCAGATTCTCTCTGCTCCCGCTGCGCGCCGCTTCCTCTTTCAAAGCCTTATTCTGTCGGTATGTCGATCTATTAATAGTTTGGACACCAGTGATAATTTTTCCAGAATCTGATATGACCGGTCTCGGTGGTTTAGCAGGCTTTTCATTTTCCTTCGTTAAGCTTAGCTCTTTAGTTTCATTGACCTGAGTTTGTGCTTCAGTTTTTTTCTTATCTGGAGTGAAGTTAGGTGGCACAGGTGCGAGTGGTTTATTTTTCCGCCTCATTATCGGTTTGGGACTGCCGTGCGGTGGACTAGATTGATCAGACAACGAGCTGTTCGATTGTGCTTTCTTAATGTCGTTTTCTACTAAAATTAAGCTGGTATCGTGACTGTTGCTGCGGGAGTGGCGGCCGGGACCGTCCACTTTAGATTTGTTGGACACTTGATGGTTATAATCCATTAAGGACTTGCTCATGCTATTGAAATCTCCATTCGACTGCTCCGGATTAAGTGCAGCGGTTTGGTTGTAACCCTGTCCAAAATTTGACGTAAATCCGTAGTCCTGATCAGAGTATTGATCCGGCAGAAGGTGTTCTTTGGTAAAAGAAATAAAGAAGTTGAGGTCGTCTTTAAAGAACCAGTCGGCATGTTTAATTAGAAGCTCAACGACGCAATTAACGGCTGTTGTGATGTTCATATCAAAAGTGCTCTCATCCACGGCCCACAGAAGATTGGGAGCTATGACAATCGCTAGATTGGAGGGGGTCATTTTGTTTGTGCTTTGATTTTGTGTCAATGCGGATAGAAATTTAATTAAATAGCGAAGATTTTGGAAGTTTGCATCTGGAAGTAAATGTATGGCTTCCCAAAGGGAATTAAGTCGGGCTTGTTCCGTTGGTTGTCGTGATGCGATAATAAAATTTTCGTAAAGGCGAAATGTTAACAATGGCTCCGGTAACTCCCTGAGGTAAGACTTAAGCACAGAAGCTACCACGTGCATATCTTTATAGTCAGAAGGTAGGGGGACATTAAATAAACCAGCGTCTAAAGATAACTTCATGCGCCTCACTTTTGAAGTACCTGTGAATAAACAATTAGACATCATATAAAATGGCTCAAATGGAATATCTAGTACTTTTCATGGACTTTCTATATGCTTGTACTCTTATATAACAAGCACAATTGTACACACATGTATTTGATTGAGTGAGTTACACCTTACTTCATTCGCTCGGATAATGTCGCTATCTATACTCACTCAATTTCGGTACAGATAACAAAATATCGTTGTGATGATTGTTTATTATTTTCGTCGATTATTATATTCTTACGTAAGAATATAATACGATTTTATAAATTATTTTAATCCTACTCTTACATGAAATGTGAAAATTTCTGCCAATAAGTAGTTTTCGTCTTTTGATTTTTAAAACTTACAAAAAACAAAAGATTTACTTTAATATAATTACTATCCTCAAGCTTAAAGAAATATAAGCATTATTTTTTGTTTTGAATTGGTTATTTATAGATTTGTAAAATGATAATTTTTTTTAACACATCATGTTCAGGTTCAGGTTTTTGTAAATAATAAAAAAAAATATAAATCGATCACTCGTACCAAAATCGATTTCTTTGTATGAAATATTAATCGTTTCCAATAACACCAACACTACCGCCCTTTAATTTTACGACCAATCGATAGCCAAGTGTTTGCTCTTGATGGAAGGGGTGGCTTGTATGCAAAGGTGCTTTATAATATATTCACAATAAATTTAGCTATTTAAATAAAAGAAATATTTCATATATTTAAATAAACAAACCTCCAGCAATCCTAAAAAGTCCTTCTTCATTCAGCGCTAGTTCGTGCAGCGTGCAAACACAAATCTCGATAGGGAAGGCGATAGTGCGACTCGTCACACGCAAATGCTCTTCTAGTGGGTACCCAAATACTGGCTTCACAGAACTGTCATCTGAAAATATATATTTTTGAAATAATTGTTGATAAATATAAGCCGCAAAGATATATCCTTTCGAAGGAGTAATACAATTATTTTAAAAGTTCAAAAATTTAATGTCAGAATTGAAAATCGTCTGCTCTCTTATTGGACATAATAGTTAACACTAACTAATGTGAGTTTATTAGCTCCTTGTGGATTTGTGTCAACTCAAGATTGAGCAATTAACCATACCAAGAACAATCTTATTATAAGCATTGCATAACTCATTTGCACCCAAATTCATCACGCCAATTAAACGAATAAGCATTTATGTCTGTATATAATCTGTCTAGACTTGAGTACGGAACACAAAATGAATGGACTATTTTAAAATATTCGGTGTGTAAATTACACACCATTCGACCACAATGATATACCTAACATTATATTTTAGGATAACATTTTTACTCCCAACAAAATTTGTTCAAGTGCACACTTTATAGTAAATCGCTATTATGGTATTAAAACTTTTGTGCACCGGGAATATTTATGTAATTAATGGGTACAATGAGACCTCCTCTGTGACAGAAAAAGATCAAGTCCTATACGTAGTGGTTGTACGAAATATTCAAAATATTTTATCTCGGGAATATAGCACCTAGGACCGTCCCGCGTATTTTAAAAGATAACTTAGGGCTTAGGCAGCCTAAAGGTCTTAACTTAAAAAAGAATAAGGTAACCTCGGAATAACTCTCGAAGCGGTACTTAAAGGGAGGGCACAGAAAAAGTTTGTTTACAGACGAGATTTCTTTTTCAATTTACCAATATATCAACAAACAAAATTACCGTATTTGGGAAGCTTCCTTAGAGTATAAAGCTTCCCTATTAGTTGGCAGAGAGCAACGTGGGCACTTTATTAGCTAAAAGGAGTGACAGAGCCATATTTTTTGAAAAAGGTATCAAAACATGGGAAGTTTAGAGGCTATTTTGAATAATCTTTTAATATATTAAACTAACACATAGTAAAAGTAATAAATGTTGCTTTTTTGTTTTGTTTTAAAATAATTCTTTAATATGGCTTTTTGTGGGTTCTATGTCCATTTAAATATTTCAAACCAAATAAAAAACTTCCAAAGGAAACATTCAAACTGACCTACGGAGCCGGCAGGACAGAGGTAAATTATTAGAATAGATCATGAATCATTATCTTCAGGAAGAATATTTATTTCCTACTTACTTATAAACCTTTCAAGTTCCGGGACGGTGTCCTGCAATGAATGCAATGCTGATTCATGGTAGGCTCTTTGTAACTTCACATACTGTAGAAGAGTGTGCGCTAGCTGAGCTTCTTTCGCGACCAGCGCGAACATATCAGCAGCAAGGGCATCCCTTGCTGCCTCCACCTTGTTACCCGCCTCCTCATATTCCTCTTTAGCTGCACTCAACTTAGTAGGATTCTCTTCTTTCTGACGCTCCAGGTGCTACAGAATTACACATAGATAAAAGTGTAACAAAATCACAGCTTGCTACACTTAAATGAAGTATTAAAGTTTGTGTAGTCAAAAAGTCCTTTAGTACTTAGTTGAGTTTTGATAAGTAAAAACTAAGCAAAACCCTTTAAAAAATCGTAATATGCCTTGTATTGTTAATGCCTCCGCTGTTTATCTTTAGTTTGACTGACAGTGTTCTTATAAGTGGCTTTTTGGTTGTAAGTTGATTTTGGATTCTTAAGCTTACATTAGGAGTAAACAGCAATCCATATTTAATGAATGGTATAATTGTAAAATCTAGTATATTTATTAGTTTTTCAAAATCAGAATGTATTCCAAACATTTATTGCTTGTATTATGGACAAACATATACTTTTTATAAATACATTTTAATAAGTATCATACCACAGCTAAAAGCTATCTTAATCCCTCAAAAGTTACAGTATTATTATATGGTATGATTTGAAATACTAAATTCAATTATGTATTATACCCATAATAATCACTCGAAGAGAAAATCCCTCGCATTTTAAAAACCAAAGTTTACTTATAAAGAAAATACTATCAGTAAGTCATTGCATGAGATAAGAAATACAATAATAGTGTTATATAATGTTTTAACTGATTAAATTTGAAGAATCAAATCAATATTTTTATAATAAAGACAATATAAAAGACTTCGGAAATAAAGTTATTACATATAAGTATCTGATAAGTTTCTTTGTGTATTATTTGTTTGTACAAAATGAATATAAATAAATAGACAATCACCTAGGAATTGTTTTCGGCTTTGTAATTATATAATTTGTTGAACCAAATAACATTTTATTATATATATATAGAGGCGTTTTTCACTCACTAAAATACTCTTTAATGGGTAACTAATAAATACAGAACTATTTAGTTATAGTTAAGTTAATAACTAATTCAGGGCGGGAGAGACTATTGTGAATGTCTCTGGTGAATTTATTGTAAACTTTACTAAACTATTTATTTTTGTGTGCAATTGTTAACTAAAAAATCTGGAGTACAATTGTAATAGACAAATCTCTTAAGATTACTGCATGAAAAACCCTCAATTGCTATGCTATGGACTTCCGCAAAGATTCTATTAATTAAAGAAATCTTGATTATAAAAGATGTAACAGTGAAATTATTTAATTTCATTCATTTTGTAAAATCTAATTAATGGAAAGATGAATAAGTTAGTTATAATAATCTTTATTTTTTTAATATGCATGTAACCTTTTGCAGATATTACAACCACAACTCACTTAATGATAAGTTTAATTATGTACTATCAGTAATATTTACTAATTAAAATATTAAAGGCAAACAGTATAATGGGTTTCCAAACATTCCTATGTCATATGAGATTCCTTTGTGTACAGGGTTTTTTAGTTTAAAGAGTGTCATTATAAAATTAATAATTTCAAAAAATTCTATATTAAAGAAAAAACTTACATTATATCTGCTAGCTGCTGATTCTTTCTCATTCATAAGCCTGCTTAGTTGTTTTTTTGCTTTCATGATAGCAGGCAAATCTGTTTCACTAATTGTAGTAAGTGGTGCACATACCAATTGTTCAACTTTTAACTCATGTTCAGCAATTTCATTTGCTAGAAATTTCTCTGTTTTTCCTGAAAATATAGAAAAACATTAGAGTTTAATGTCTCATATTAAGGACAGATATTTTAACTCATTGTTGTTAGAGACAAAAAGCAAGTACAAATCACTTACCACATTCATACAAAATATATTTAAGGATACTGTCATCATCATCATAGTTGCTAGCTTCACACATTGACAGACCTAATAGGTATTCAGGAAGTTTTTTTAGCCTTTTTTCTCGAGCTGCAGGGTCCTGTCCCTGAGTGTTTCCAGCTCCAGTTGACAACCTCTTACTAACCAACTGTAATGCATTTCTGAGGTGTTCTACTTTTCTGTCAGCTGTTTGTAGTTCATCTGGCAAGACCTCACCTTTGCCTGATCTAAAGATTTAATATACACAATATATATATATATATATATATTTCACAAAACAGTCAAATAATTATGCTTGTTCTGATAATTATAACATTATGTTTTGTTTTAATGAACAATCTTATGGAATATCTATGTTTACCGTTTCAAATACTTATTTCAATATTCAAAAATATTACATCAACATAACTGTATGCAAATTTTCTAGTTGTAAAGTACAGTAAAGCTTATCAAATGAGCTAAATACCTCGAAAAAGTTTGGTCGGCTAGTTGTTTTACCCTGTAGAACTGTTTCTTCATTTTCCTAAATTTGATACAGTTCTCTTCCCACTAGTTAGAAGGTCATTGGACTAAGATCACCACAATAAAATCAAGATATCGCCGAAAAGTACCTAATGTCAGCACGCCAATGAGATCATCTTCACATTCTTAGCACTTCTATCATACTTTACTTTAATTTCTCAAATAAGGCACTACATTTCATTATTAGCATAGATATAAATTCACAACACCTTCAGTACTATAATTTGTGAGAAATCGGATTTAATATTCAATACTGCCGAATTCAATAATTATTTATTCAAAAAATAAATGACAAAGACAAACAGCATTTGTAGACTAAAAACTCTTTAAAAAGCAGTAAACCATATAAACCACAGACTAAGTAGCGATAGTATATCTTAAAAAGTTAACCTAGCAACCGCACCTCACCTAACTAACACCATGAACAGATTTTTCGACTCACATAAGCTCTTCAAAATCTCTATTAAGTCGTAATTTGGATTATTATATTTTATTAGACCATTTACAGGCATGCTTTGTATTGCAAGTTGCTACGATTACTCGAGAAACCTAAAAAGTTTTAACTTAACACTGATTTAATATTTATTTTGGCTATTATTATATTACATATTAAGTAATCTGCTATCTGTGATTAATCTCGGGGTGCAGTGTGCAAATGTCATTTGTCAGACGTCTTTATGACTGCGACATACGATAATATTTACAAATTGATCAGTGATCAAAAACAAGCAATCATAGAAAATTACTTTCATAGTTCCAGTCAAATATAGCTTTTATTTTGATAAACTTTATTACTAATTTCGCAAACCAAAGATCTGTATTTACTTTGATTTGCGACTGGAGGGAGTTCTTTTAGTATTTTGGAGAATGCAACTAAAATATTTATTATAAAAGCGTACGCGTTTCGTGTAGCAGTGTGATATTTTTTGTTATTATTTTTTTTATTATAAATTCAACATCTACCATTGCCGCGTATAAACTGAAAGCGTTGTTAGTTTCACAAAATAAACTCAAAGGAAAAAAATTTCACCATGGAGAGAAAATTTATGAATGTTATTCTACTCGGTTTCGGATTTATGTTTGTTTTTACTGCGTTCCAAACAATGGGGAACATTGAGGTGAGTAAAATAAATATATATTTTTTTTTAATATTTTGGAGGTAACTACACCCAGATTTTTTGCCAACTTAATTGTTGTTAGCTAGTTAACATTGGTTTAACTAAGAAGTATTTCCAATCATATTTTTCAATTTGCCTCTTTACTTTTACCTTTAACATCCTTATTTTAAACATAAATTAATTTTAGTCTATTATTACAGTGCATACTTATACTTTCACAATTAACCTTCAGTAAGTCAGCAATATAATTATACTACATGAAGTGTAGGGTACATTAATTGGTCTATATATATTTGCAGAGTGCTGTTATTAAAATGTTTATAAAATTATCTGATATAAGATGTAATATAACTATTTTATTTACTATTTTCTGCTGATCTATCTGTATGAGATCAGCAGGAAATAGTTCTAAGTATTTATATTAATTATAAAAATATATAGCAATGTAAATCTGTTGCTATACAGAATAAAAATACAAGATTATGTTAATCTTAATAATATTTATAAATATATAAATTAATTATTAAAAATCTAGACTAATTCAAAATTTACTATCACAGATTCCCTGAACATTTCATAATGAAAAAGTCAAGTAACCATAAAAAGTATGTATAACTTGATTAATAATAAAGAACCATAAACTAGAAACAAGCCTCCTTTTATACTGCTTACGTAGGTAAACAAATAAAGGTCGAAATTCCACAAAGGCCATCACTTGGAGGTGTGTATGCCACGCGACGTGCGTAACATACACAACGACGTCGCCCGCATTTGTTGAATTTGCCACTCTTATTAACTTTTTCTTCATGAGTAGGTTGAAACACATGTGAAACTTTTATAGAGCAGATTTATATTCTCATTAAAATTCTAAATTAGAAATTCCTCTGTGTCTAAACGAACATTGAGTAGTAATTGTTTCAATCAACCATAGTTATTTTTATTGTAACCAAATAAAAGTGTAGAGGTGCCAATAATCCTTATATTGGAACCTCTATACTTTTAAGCTGTTACCAGCTGTAACTGTACTTCTTACGTATAGAGAACGTCTATATATAATTTGTTCTACAGGTAATTGTGTATTTTATTATTTTAACGTGAAAGAAAAATTGATGCTATTTTGACATACATAGAAAGCGGAAATATATACAGTAGCCTCTTAAGGAGCATACATTACATTTTCATAATTGTGTGAGACATTAATATGCCAAGCAAATGATTAGACTGTTTCAACGGCAAATAATTATATGGAAAGTCGTATTTTACGTCACACGCAATTCAACTTAGTCTAAAGAAAAAAAATCCAAGAGTAATTATAAATGTAATGTCACTTTTGAAACCTAATTAGAATGACGAACAGCTTATTTTGAAAATTGAAAATTGAACTGTATAGTTCAAGTTTAATATATTATGATCATCTCGCTTGTGTAACCGTTATAGTATATTGACATTTAATATTATTTTCGATTGATATAGCTTGCTTAGTTAACCCAAAAATTGGCCCGACTGGACCTTCACCTAATTACCAAGAATGTTAATCATGCTCCTTTATCGTATGCAAAGCCTTGAAAGTATGTATCTCAAGAATAAGACGCATATATTACTCCTGGTGTAAAATTCAGAAAATAAAATAATAGTTACAAAAGCGTGTCGATGATCTCAAATTCTTAAGCAACATGCTTGGTTAATACCTTGGTTAATACTTGAAATGTCTTTTTGTCCTGACCCTAACTCAAACATTTAACCACGCATTACATCGGCTGAAAGATCTCATGCAAAATGTTTCGTGGTACCAGGAGGATAAATGATGTTTTATAAGAGGTTAATGGCTACCATAAAAATGGCACGGTAAACCTAAAAGAATCGTTTCCGGCATTTTAATATCTTCCGATATAATGAGGAAAAGATTATCAATAATGAAAACATAGACAGTGTTGCTGTAATATAACTACTGTTCTATGGTTAAATCTCTTTGTTTGTATGTTAGTTGTTATACACATCGGTGAATAATTACATAATATATGAGAACAAACGAATAGGAAAGCGTATCGAATTCTAAATTTCATGATTAACATAGAAATTAGTTTTCATACCTAGCAACTTGTCCCACATGAGCTAACAGCGATTTTGATTTAACTTTACCATCCGTATTTTCTACGAGTTATTAGATTAAATAATCAACCATTCGGAACCATTGTTTACATTGTTTACAGAGATTAAAACTCTTAGTTTTAATCCTATCCTCGTAAACTACAGCAATTTGTATTGTATTGGGCTTATTTTTTTATTTCTATTATAGATTAATTCTTTTTTACCTTATAAATCCAAAGGAGGTATATAGTTTGACGCGTATTTTTTTCTAGTATAGATTTATATGCACTCGTTGAGACAACTTTGTTACAAAGTACCGACTTTACGTAATCCTTGGGTTATCGGAAAATTTAGCTGATAGAAATCATTGGATCTTATCACGTGGTCGATAAAATGAAGGATTCTCTACTCTCGATGTAGGTCAAGCTGATTTAATTGACGCGATATCATCCAGGGCCTGCTCTTCAATAACATGTCACGAAGATGACATGTTATCAGCGAAAATAATTGTCTCGCAATTAAATTTTGTTTTGCAATCATCAATCGATTATTATATTATAAACAACATTTATAATTGAGGAAATTTTATTATGTTTGAGTGTAAATCACTAGACTATACATCGACAAGAAATATATAAAGTTTCTATTGAACCTGTTATCGGTTGAGTAAACTGAATGACGTGTTGTCGAGAAAATTGCAATGTATTTCCAAAGAGGAAAATTGATGCTGCGATTTTTGCAACAATATATAAATGAATAGTTTTAATTATGTTGCGTTAGTTACATTGTTGAAAAACAACAGTCTGGACTTTATTTAAAAATAAATGCCAATATTGGACAAGGCAACATTGCCATTCGTGTGTTCGGTAAAAATTTCGTAATAATAATGTCCTACTAAGTCCTAATTTAGGGTACGACGTGGGTGGGCTTTTGGGTCACACCCTGAACTTTATTGACATTTTGTTGAAAACCAAATATAACTTCACACATAATATCTTTATCATAAATATTGGGTGATCATTCTGTATAATGTATTCTATATAAGGTAAAGAAGTGGGTACTTTGCCTTATAAACGGCAACAGGTTGTGGTGTCTTACTTTTTTATTTTATAATTAACGTCCCGTAAATACAACTTATTTTATTAGTTTTAATATTTGTATAAAGAACTGAAAATGTTAAATAGTGTATTTTATGTTTATTAATATCCTACTTTTATTTGTTTTTAAAAATTACCTAAGATATCATTTTCGCTAGTGAGAAAACACAAAAAAAATTTTTTTTGTGTTTTCTCACTATCCATTTTAATGTATATTGTTTCTTTCCCTCTTTCTATTTCAATATAGTAACAGTTTTCTTTGGCGTTCCGTGAAATATTAGTCTTCCCAAGCTATAAATTAAAAAGTGTTATGCTAAATCGGTTAAGGTGCTTTTAAATTGAAATGTTTTGTAATTCTGGTTATTTCATCTCGCCGTGACGATACGAAATGAAAGTTTTAATACCATTTTTGGTTTGCATTATGTGTCCACCAGCATTGGTTAAGTATATCATTAAAATATTTTAGGAGGTTAAGGTAAGGTTCTTATATATATCTGTTCAATTAAACTATGTTTTGTTTAATGAATGCATACAAGTTGTAGTACTAAGGTATAAAAGGTAAAATAAGAAACACTTGAAAATCGATGTATATATTGGAATATAGATTCTGACGTTTAAGTCTGGATAGGCATCAATGGATTCGCGCTGATCTTATGGCATAGTAACAATAGTTAGGCTCCTGTATTTGTATTTTTTTTACGTGTAATGAAAATTATCTTTTATTCTTGACCATCTATTTAAATTAAGTGAGAGTGTAAATGATTTAAATTTTCTCGTGCACGTTGTTCATAAAATACGAGAATAACTTGGGAGTTTATCCGACGACATGTAAAAAAAATCCTTGACGATAAAACAAAACATTGACATTTCACACGGTCAAGATTCTTCTTATCTTTTTGACAGTGTTTCGATAAAATTTACATATTGAAATCCGTTGTTTTTAACTCAACCAAATGTTGGCGTCAAATAAAAAGCTGATCATCTATTTGATTATAGATAAAATAAATTATCGTGAAACAGATACAGAAAACTGAGGCCCAGTGTTGTAGTGCCAATGTTTATTATTGTAACAATAGTCCTCAGGGTGTTGGAAGGAATACTTCAATAGTATTTTTTTTTAATTATTATTATTATTTTTTGAAACTCCAACGAAGACAACACACAACATATATTTAAGAGTACACACTTATCATACCGCGTGCATCTCCAATTATAGGAGAGTACAGCTTGCACGGTTAGCCAACAACATACACAGAACAACAACAGCAACTCCTATACTAATATGCTAATGAATTAGACTAAGGGTAAAAAAGAAACTTAAGGAAAAAAAAATATATCTTGACAAATATACCTCGTGTGTTCATAAGTTTTGAGACAAACTTTATACGTAAAATTCTCAATAAAATATTACTTGCTGGTATTTAATTCTTTAACAAAATTTTAATTCAGAATGTTATCTTTTAATATGTTCGACTTTCAAATTCATTTGCTTAAAATTTCTCGTGATGGAGGGCACAAAAGAATTACGCGCGACTCTGATTTCGCTATTTAAGGCTGGAAAAAAGCCAATGGAGATTTTCCGTGAGGTGAAAACTTTTGGTGTTAGCCGTAACTTTGTGTATTACACCATCAAACGCTACAAGGAGACAAGTTCTTTACAAGATCGCCTAAGGAGTAGTCGGCCACGCTCTGTAAGGACGTCTGCGAATATCAAGATCATCCGAGAGCGACTTCGACGAAATCCATGTCGCACTCAGAAGAAACTCGCTCTGCAGACTAATACTTCGCGAGTTTCAGTCAACATAATACTGAAATACGATCTTAAGGTAAAGGCGTATAGCCGCAGGAAAGTTCACCTTTTAAACGATCGCCTTCGTAAATTGAGACGCGATCGTTGTCCATTACTGCTTAGGAGACACGATGCGAGGAAGATCACTCTTCACTGATGAAAAAAATCTTTACTGTCGAAGAAAAGTTCAACAGACAAAACAATAAAGTGTATGCCAAAAGTAGCAAAGATGTCCTAGCTTCAGCATGGAATGTCTCGCGAACCCATCATCCGGCTGGTGTGATGGTATGGTAGGGATTTCCTAGGAAGATGCCACTGCGCTCCATTTCTGCCAACAAGGTGTCAAGGTGAAAGCCAAGAATTATCAAAGTGACATTTTAGAGCCTGTTGTGAAACCCCTGTCTCATACTTTATTTCACAACAAAGATTGGGTTTTCCAGCAAGACTTGGCGCCATCACATAAGGCAAAATCTACCCAAGCTTGGTTGAGGGAAAATGTACCGGCTTTCATCGCGGCGGACGAGTGGCCCTCCCTGGTCCCGACCTCAACCCGCTAGATTATTCTTTATGGACTGAATTAGAGCTCAGGGCCTGCCGAAAGTCCCACCCAAACTTGGAGGCTCTGAAGCGGGCCCTTGTCCGAGAAGCAAGGCGAATTCCACTGGAGAAGATTCGTGCCGCCATAGACGACTGGCCCAATCGTCTAAGGGCCTGTATTAAAAGCAAGCGTGGTCATTTTGAATAATAATTACATTTTATTCTTGCTTATTATCTACTAATAGTTTACTGAAAAATTTGGAAATAAATGCTTATTATTAAAAAAAATATGAATCTTTTATTTCGTCTCAAAACTTATGAACACACGAGGTATATAACAATGACCACAAATTTTAAAAGAATTAAAAATATATAATAGTATGATAGATAATACAATCCAAAATAAAATCAAAACGTTCAGTTACAATACCTTTATATGTTTATTACAAGAGATCAGTTCCGAAAATAAACAATTAATTTAACTACTTATTCACAGAAAACGATTTTGGACAGTATCAAACAAGATGACAGCACATTTTCTGGCGATGGCTACACGTCCCTGGCGATCATATACGCAACCCTCGCGATTTTCAACTGGATGGCACCTTCTGTGATCACAATAACTGGGCCCAGAGGGGCGATGCTTATTGGAGGTGTGACTTATTTGTAAGTACCTTGCTTATGTCATTGTCGTCTACTAGATGATTGTAGAGGGTAAGGAGTTTATAAGCCAACGCAAAAATATTCACTTTATTTTAAACCTACTGAACAACTAATAACGGTTACATACGAAATTCGTAAACAAATATTTGTGACTCAATATAAAGCAGCTATACGCTAGTTCACACATTCCTCAATAAATTGACGAACACAATTTTGTTTTAATTCAAACCAGAAGTCCCTGCGATTAACGCGGTTAACCAACGAAAGGAAAAAAATTATAATATAGATGTTTCAAGAATTTGCGAATAGATTTTTCCGACGCACAATTTCACGTGAAGTGTAGGACCATGTGATATGAAATGTTTAAATCGATATTTTCACAATTGTGACCCTGGTTGTATTTTCAATTATAAATTGGTTAGTATTTGATAAATATGTGTTATCATGACCTTCAGCAAGCGATAGAAGGGAACATGAGGCTGACAGTTTTACTGTGGTAAATATGTCGTAATTTTATCTGACCTGTTCTATATAAGGATTGTTACAAAATTGGAGAATGTACTAATACAATAAGAAACGTTTTACATGAGTTAATTTTAAGCAAATTGTATATTTAGTTCTATAAAGAAAACGTCAGTGAATGTTTAACCACTCTTATAAAATTATCACATTGCAAAGGTAGACTTTCACTAGCGTATTGTACTCGTAGCTACTGTTCTCGTAACTTATTGCCAACAAAAACATTACATGTGAATGCGTCAAGCGTGTATAAAGAGATTATGTATATATACGGCTTAGTAGATATAATTAATAAGCATTAAATTACTGTCAAATTAAAATGCATTAAATGATTATCAACAGTTAACTAAAATTTTAATTATTTCTTTAATAAAACTGAATGTGGATTTCTAAAGAGTACGATTGTGTCGCAAATGACGTGGGTTGTTTACTGTTAAGCAACCGAGGCTCGATGCATAAATCTATCAATTTTATTCTCAATTCTTAAAAGGGTATTGTTGTGATCGAAGCAACTCTGTCTTTATTAATGTTATGTCGAGGAATTATAGTACCTACATTTATGTATTATCGTAGCTCTATACTTGCGACAGTCTTATGGTGAATCACTTCCGAGCTTAATAAATAATTAATACAAGTAGACGAATTATACGTCACGTTTGCAAATAGTAAATATTTTAGTCAAGTGTCGAGTACATCGCAAAAAAAATTTGCTATTGAAATTTTATAATAGTTATTCAGTGACCTTAGATTCAAGTTTTTAAACATACTTTTTTAAATTTCTGTATAAATACGACAAAACCCACTAATTCGGCATTGGAAGATCTCACTTAGCCTGTAAGATCTGTTGTTCCATATTCATCAGGTAATCCAAACAACTGACATTTAAATAGCGGTAAGCGAGGTCACGGATAACGCCTAATGAAATTAAGTAGATAGTCTGGTATAGTCTTAGCGGGTCAATTTTGGCATGATGCTGTAAGTTATCTTCAAAAGTACCGAAATTCCGTCATATATTTTGTATAAGTAAATATAACGAGTGCTTTGCACATTAAAAAATCTTAAGACATGTTATCAAACCCATTCATACCAATTCCTATTTTTTTTTGATAATGCAGGCTGTAAAATGTGTGGCGGGTGTTAATTACAAAATACGTCATCTACATGTGTTTTAATTGAAATTTCTTTGTATCAAAAGGTTGATATCAGCGACATTTATAAAAACGTATAAGTTCGCAAATGCAAACGTATATCAATACTTGTTTATGATCTTAAACAAACAAGCGATAAGAAAATTATATAATAAATATATTTATATAATTGTCGCAAATAATTTACTTTCCACTTAAGATATAAAACTCTGTTTTATAACATAAGTATTTTAAATTATTTATTAGATAGGATGAATCGGATGTTTCTGAAATAAAACAGGTCTATTGCTAACGCTAAGCTATAAGCTAACTCAAATCAATTGTGCAACCATCATACTAATAGTCATAAATTAGCAATATTCGGAAACAAATTTTTGTTCCAGCCGAATCACCTTGACGTATCACGACAGAGTGCTTAATAAGACACCTTTTATCGCGCACCGCCTCTTTATGTAACAAGCAGCCTTAAGTATTACCCAAAACATTCCGACGTAGGGGCCTTCGAATGAAAATAATACAACTACCTTAAATGGGCGACGATAACATAACTATCAGTGGAACTGGCAGCACTTGCCCCTGTCTCAAAAAAAACATTTTTTTTGGTTACATTGTTAGGCAATATAACAACGCAAAGGCATGGAATCCAAATTGAGGTCCAATAAAGGATAAGCTCATGTTAGAGCTTATAAAATTAACTAAAGCAGTTAAGTTGTCGCCCTCAGTCTAGAATCTCAATTATCGATACACGAATAATTTAATGCGTGGAACAATCACGCTCTAGTTTCACATTCACTGTATCAAGGTTTTACTACGATTTGTGGGTTACCAATATAGGTACAGCCTAAACATTCTAAATTTATTGAACGTAGTTTCTTCCGTTAAAGTGTTGATTATCATTGGTTATTTGTAGTCATTATTGTCTTATTTGGATTATTTTTCAACTGATGTGTGATATCTTTGGTAATCAATATAACATTTTGAATATGAAATCCACCATCTTGTGCCGCGGCGGCACCCGGCGCTTTCTCAAAATACTCTAAAGCACTGATAGTGGTATAGACGATGTGATAACGGACTCAAAAGTGTGTTCAAAGATTTTTAAATTTGATTTTTAGTCTGAGCTCAATTCCAATACTAAAACAACAGAAAATGTGCAAAATTTTATAAATTTCGTAACATATCTTTTCTTTTTTATTCTTTATAATATTTATAGGCGTTTGAATATTAAGTCCATCGCATTGCAGTGTTGTAACTGGTATAGAAGTTACGTAAGTGACTTCAACATTTCACTAGTCATATTCATGTCATAACATAAAACTTAATTATTTGTAAAAATAATCCATTATGTATGAAATAGATTTAGAATAGATTTTATTGCTCAATATATTTAGCATTACGAATAGGTAGGTGCGGAGGTATTATGGCTCAGGTCAATTATTAAAAATAAAATATAAATATAAAAAACTGATCAAATTGTCAAAGCGATCTAATTAATATATTTAAATATGAATTAACATCTATTAAATTCTGTACAAATTGATACATACAACTAGTTTGAGATGTTCTTTCAAAGTGTGAAGATGTTCTAATGTTACATCAGAGCTTGACATTTTAAAAACTTTCATTGTTTGTATATTAAACGAGACGGCAAATTTGACCTTAATACAATTAGTGTATTTTTGTTATTTTGAGTTACATTTGTTGATAATCAAGCAAATCTTATCGATTTAATTGTAATTCTGTTATATTTCATTAAGATTTGTTATACCTGGATTTCAGATTCTTCATAATAACATTCCTGTTCCCTCGGACATGGCTACTCTATGTGGCGAGTGTGTTAATCGGCGCAGGCGCAGCCGCTATCTGGACCGGCCAGGGTAACTACCTCACACTCAACAGTGATGCTGACACCATATCCAGGAATTCCGGGGTGTTCTGGGCTATGTTACAATGCAGGTATGTCCCAATAACTTTAAAAAAATCTAGAACAGCTGTTAAACTACTTTCTCTTCATATTTAGTACATGGAATCAGAGAATTAGTAATCGGGGACAAATATGGACTAGTATTCTTCCTACAAATAATCTCTTTTAGCATCAAGTTATATATAAACTAGCAGCTCGAAATCGATTTAGTTTTGCATAGTTGAAGCAGGAATTAAAGGGCTACGATCTCGAAACATTTAACTCAATGCCGGTTATCGTAAACCGGCCCAAAGAAGGAAATAAATAAACCCATAGCGACACATTATCGTTCTAACAAATATATGCACCGTAGAAGTTGTACCGAATACATATAATACAAGAAATTGTATGTTACGTGCCTTTTAAGTCGTTTGCCAACCTTTTACGAAAAACAAACAAATGTATTCGAAAACAAAATAATGTTTTCAGATTGATCGAATAGATTTTTTTGTTACCTTTTTGACTACTCCTAAACTCTCTCTTTTAAAACCTGGTTTGAACGCGATAATTTAAATGTCGTGAATTATTGTTTGGTTATAATCTATTAGATTGTCTATACGTATTTCAAAAGACACAGCCCTCGTATATCATTGGTTTGATCTGAACTGTGGTTAACTTCAATTTCATTTTCTAATATCAGTTTTATTTTTATTACCTGCCTAGCCAATGTTAGTGTTTGAAGTAATAATTAATTATTCATATTATATGGTGCAGGCCTTTCGCACCCCTATAAACCAGTTTCCTTAGCCGTATGCTAACTAAAACACCTATAACCTCTTCCTCATCAGTTGAATTTTCTTTATGCAGCTTGTTCTTTGGCAACCTCTTCGTATTCATAAAGTTCCAAGGCAAAACGCATATAGATCTTGAGACCCGAAACGTGGTATTTGGTGCGTTGACGGCCGTGTGTGCTGTTGGCATTGTATTCCTGCTGCTTTTGAGACCTATACGACGGGCGCCGGCAATTGATGATGCGAAGGTAATTAAAAATAATACTTCTAAAAATATTGCAACTTATGTATCTGTTTTAGTAAGTAACACGTTCCGATATAAATCTATTCGAGATCACGCCAGTACCTAAATTGACAGGCATTAGTGAAAAACAAAAAAATAAGAACTGATTAATCACAAAAGTTCTACGGACAAAAATAACTCTTAGTTCAAAAGAATGAATCTATCACAGGACTGACATTTACATGCCCGTCGATTTTTTACGTAAAATATGTAAAAACACTCAACACTTTCGAGTAGCTTTCTAATAAATTTCTATTTAACGCCAGGTTAAGTGAACAAATCATACTTTTATTTCTGAGGAAAAAGTCGAGAAAATATCACATGAACTTCCGTAAACATTGTAATTAATATCCTTACGGAAAACAATTAAATATACTTTAATATATACCTTCTGAAACGGGAAACTTCGGCTAACACCAAACTTATTCAAATTTTATCGCCATATTGAAAATGCATTTCGATTTTATGACGTCACAGGAAAAAGATCCCTATAATTTGCAATATTTGACATTTAAAAAGTCAGACATAAGTTGCGAGTGTTGCAAAAGCCGAAATCGGTCAAGGGTAACACGTCGGTTTATTATGTCAATTAATCTTGTATTTTATGTTGCAGTGTGAAATCGTGGTCGTACCGGAAGGACCTTTGGATGCGTTCAAAGGCGCTATTAAGTTGTTCTGCACGCGTGATATGATTTTCCTGAGTGCCGCGTTTATTTATACCGGTAAGTTTAACATAACCTATAATCTGCATTTACGACCTGTATCTGTTTGAAACAACATTGAATCATTGTAAACCTCCTTCAAATTGTCTTTTCTTCTAATAAACAATGTTTAAATTTGAATAATAGATTTCAAAAAGGAATCGTTCTGATTTATTGTAATTGGTTAACAGATTCGATTTTGGTGTAATGCGAACAATGAGAACCATAAGAATTTACTTATATGACACTAAGGATCACTTAATTCCAAAAGTATTTTCACGTATAATTACTATTTGTATAGTATATTATATATCATACACAATTTGACACAACGAGAATAAAGAATGCTTAATAAATAAAATGAATAAATTAAGCATATACGAAACAGTAACAATTAGTGCTTATACATAATAACTTAATTATTATATAATCTTCTTTTTTCATCGTCAAATCGTAGCTGGCCTGCTTAGTCAATTTGAATAAGGGGATTAAATTTCATGTTAATCATGTTTATACTAAGCCATGTATATTATTTCCAGGCGTCGAGTTATCATTTTTCAGTGGCGTTTACAGCCCTAGCATCGGATTCACGTTGGCTATGGGCGAGAATGTAAAACAACTCGTCGGTCTGTCAGGAGTATTCATTGGAATGGGAGAAGTTCTCGGTAAGGATAATTCAGAAACTAGGCTCGAAAACGAATTAAAAAGTTAGCCAAAACGCACTTATATCATCAAACTCGGAAAAATGATTTCTGTGAAGTCTGAGCAATTGTAATTTTTTTTAGAAACTAAACGCATGGATTTGTTTCCGATGTTCACAAATTAGGTTAAGTTTAGCCTTAACAAACAAGCCTATTAAAAAAACAAGATTCAAATATCTTGACCAACCCAAAAATAAAATATCATGAATATATAATTCCACTAAGCCTATTTAGTTATACAAAATAATATAATTTAATTAAGAGAAAACGTAAAGGTTTCTTTCACGTTTTTCTTATGTCATTTGAGTACACTTTCTTTGCTTTTCTTTTGCATTTGACCTGATAGTTTAACGTTTTTAGCAACTCAGCACCCACCTTTAAGTCACATGTACAAATATGTTTAAGTTTATATTAGTATTAATAATTGCACATTTAGTTGGTAGGTCATAATAAAAATGTGTAAAATTTGCCTTATATAAAAAATTTCTATATTATTAAGAATAATCGATTTTACACAAAACATATAAGCTTTAATTCGCATTGAAGTAGACCAAATATTTGAAGGTATATTATAAAAACCCGGTCTTATTAAAATTACAGGTGGCGCCCTCTTCGGTATCCTCGGCAACAAAACAACACGCTGGGGCAGAGACCCAATCGTGATTATGGGCTACTTCATCCACATGACCAGTTTCTTCCTCATCTTCATCAATTTGCCCAACGTGGCTCCGTTCGGTGACACCATGGACACCTCATACATCACTCCTTCACCGTACTTGGCCATGCTGTGCAGTTTCCTTCTTGGCTTTGGCGATGCCTGCTATAACACTCAGATCTACTCCATATTGGGCGGGAAATACTCCGACAACAGTACCTCTGCGTTTGCGCTGTTTAAGTTCACTCAGGTAAATGATTTTTGTATAGATTCCTCAAATCTCGCTTACCACAAAATATTTAGAAAACTAAAATCTACAAATCAATACATTCCGGGAAAATTTTATTTTATAGTCTAAACTCTAGAGTATATTAATTACTATTGCATTCAGAATTGAAAAATGTTCATTTATTTTTAAAAGCCTTTTACATGAATATTTAATTATCAACTGAAAATATACTGTTCTCTTACCAATATATAAAAACTACTGCAAATGTTTAAAGTTATTTTGGATAATTTACGTAATTACATTAGTACGTGGTGTCTTTGCTTTGTAACGTATGGCTCTTAAAATGAAAAATTTAATGATCATTAAATTCACGACCTCAGGGTCGAATCACGGTTACTTAAAATTCAAGTTTAACTATAATCTTAAGTATTCTATAGAAACATTAAATGTTTATTTTCCAGTCATTAGCTGCAGCTGCTTGTTTCTTCTACTCATCGAAGGCGCTGCTTTCCGTTCAATTAGGCGTGCTAGCAGTTTTAGCGTCCATTGGAACTGCAGCCTTCTGCCGAGTGGAATGGTCGGACAGAGCCCGAAGTCGCCTAGCCGTAGACAATGTCGATGACAAATTGTCACCTGTCACACATTCATTGGCGGAGAACGCGTTGCACTATGACTGAATCCAAGCAGATATTTACCATAGATATTATTAAAAGTAGATATTCAATTTCAATACAAAAATTTATTGCAAAATGAAATGCTGCTTAATCTTCTTTTAAATTTATTGTAAATAATTTGTTATATTGACATTCTGTACATTTTTGTTTTGTGTGTTTAAGTTGTAGCATAATGAAATTGTTAAAGTATTAGTTGTAGGAACACCATGAGTAATACACCTTGGAAGTTGTTGATATTTCATCAGCGACATATCATGATTTATAATGGTGGGATGTCAATAACAATGGTTATTTTAAAATAGATAGGGTGGTTGATACAACCTTTAAGAACAGAAAAATAGAATATTTTTGGAAAGTATTATAAAATTAGCTTTGTAACACATATAATTAATGAATTGTAATTCTAATGTAAATATGCAGATTCAAACAGCCTGTGTAGAACACAGGGATAACTAACAAATATAAAATAATAGATTAATAAAATAATGTTATAGAAAGTTTAAGTGTTGTATGTAATAAAATAATGTGATGTACTAATAACAATTTGTAAAATAACCTAAACATTCCAATTTAATTTTTAAGTGAGAATGGACATTATTTATTATCTAGTCAAATTTTTTCTATATTTTTGTACAGACAACAAATAAATTATTACAATTGACTTAAAATTACATACCCTATTTTTGAAAGCAAACAAAAGTATAAAATGTCCTATCGATAATAAGTATATGAATTAATATTATTAATAAAATCAATGAAACATTTTCATATTGTTTTTACTTATAAATAGTGTTTCCCAATAGTATATCGTGAAATCAAATTCATGGCATTTTAATATCTTATATGGAATAACATAAATTGTATGTTAAAAAAATAATTTAACACAAAAAATATTTCAAATACTATGATAGACATGTGTAAGCTGTTTATTTATTATAAGTGATATCAGTTTGTAGATGAATTTGCAATCTAGTTTTTTTAATGAATATGGCTTTATTTCTCCTAAATGCTATGTGGTGAGATTTTAAAATAAAACAAAACAACAAAAGTCTAAAAACATGTATTAAGATTAACACTTAAATGTAATAAATTATCTATTTTTTAGTTTCACTGTCATCATTTTCTCCTAGTTTGAAGTCTATTGGTTTATCGTAGCCCATGATCTTAGCATAATCCACAGGGTCATCAAAATGCCGAGCTTCAATAAATAAAGGCTTTCCTTTTGCAAACATTGTTGTGAACATTCCTGGGATATCAGGGACTACTACATCATCTGGTGTGAAATCAATCTGAAATGAATTCAATCATGATGTACTCCTTGTCACTTTAAGTCTTTACTTGAATCTTACTATTAATGAGAATGAGTGTAATAATGTACTACTTAAGTTTGATAACTAATGTTCAATTTGGAATTAGATCCTTACCTTTTTTGGTACTAGAAAAAAGCTATATGTTGTAGCTTTGTATAAAGATTTTTCAGCGTCGTAATGGATTTCTGTTACATACTTTTTTGTAATGATGTGAAGTAATATTGGAGTTACAAATGTGAAGAATCCCACAACTGAACATAAAGCTACTAATAACGAAGTACTACCGATTGTTGAGGCCTCTTTGATTAAAATCGGCTGAGCAATTAGTCCAGCTATACTTGAACATAATGAAAAAACTTTAACAGCTCGAATTTGTGGCGTCAATGTACCGTAATAAATCCGTTCAAGTTTTGAATCTTCTTGCACTTTGTTAGCAAAGTGTCTTGAAAAACTATTTTGAACTGATACACATTTTATAATGTCCAATTCTCTTATTAATTTTTGTGATAAACGACATTGGTTCTGTAAAATAATACTTTTTGAAAATACGCGCAACATTTCTTACAATTATTTTTAAGGCTTTCTTTCAATATTGGGATGAAGTATGTGTAAATGTTATGTATTTTAGATTCTGATATTATTTTTATTTTTGAACTATTTTCTACTTGAGACCCAAATGAAAAGCAGTTGACACATGACAGTTTATAGAAGTGTAATCCACAGATATAGTAGGATTGGTGTAATCATATATCAGTTGTCAGTAGACAGCCCGTGTCATAAATATAGCATATTATAGCTATTCGTTGAAAATAGATAAAATACCATTTACGACTCATGCCGACAAATTAAAATTCTTACATGAAATCGAAATAGGGATTAAATTATATAAAAAATTATCTATACTAATATATAAAATTGGAGTGTCTGTTTTTAATATTGAAATAACCGTTTTTTACTACATGCATATGAATATATATACTATACATACACCAAAATGACATTTTTTTAAAATTTTGTCTGTCTGTCTGTCTGTTTGTTCCGGCTAATCTCTGGAATGGCTGGACCGATTTTGACGGGACTTTTTTTGATTGGTAGCTGATGTAATAAGGTGTCACTTAGGCTACTTTTATTAGGGTTCCGCAGTCTACGTAAAGGAAGCCTTCATCATGTCCGTTTTCACTCTAGCGTCGAAACAGTAAGTGTTAGGAAGATGGAACTTTGCACGGATATATGTGTATTTACTACGCCGATAAAAAGCTAAAATAAAATTACGTAATAAAAAACGTATAAAATGTCCAGTAACGCGCTCCAAGATGATCTAAGCCGCACAAGACATGCCACCACACTCTTTCTACTGGGCCTATCCTGGGCTTTCCTTTTTTGTATTTAAGTAATAATTATAAATAAAGTACATTTGTGTTCGTTTTAGTTAGTGACGTAGATAGTAAATGTACATTCTCAAATAAGTATTTTTAAGTTGTTATACCTTATGCATGCGGACGAAGTCGCTGCTACAGCTAGTATTGTATAAAAAAGGTGTTAAACAATCAGTACCTTTCAAGTCGTACCTTTTTTATTTTTCTAATCGATGTTTTGTTGGGCAGTTGTCTATGTCATAACAGTATCCCGTCTCTGTATCTAGTACCATTGGATCTGGACAGTCGCACCTTGAAAACCCGCATAACGTCCCGACAAGGATTTCTTCAGGATCTATACAAGTTTTCTGTGCCGGCCAGAAGGATTCACTGCAGTTGCTCACTCTTTTAATCATGTGCTCTGGGCAATATTGCACACCTAGGAAAAGCGAATGTTACATAATGATGCTGAATGTTATTGCGAGTCAAGTCGTTTACTTTACTTTGTATAAATTCAGACTTTTGATAATGTATAAAGATCTAACAGCAGTCTTTTGACGACGACTTTTGATACTTAATTAACCGGAAAACACTTGCCAGTTCGATGCCCTACAAATACACAATGATTTCAGTTCACAGGCTTACCTAATTATTGGAGACGTAGTATTCATACTATATTTATTTATTTATTTACACTTTAGTGCACACCGTACATACATGAAATAACAAATGTTTACAATAGAACAATCACAGAAGATACAATTAGAAAAGAGAGTAGATGAAAAACATAATTGTAAATTTGTATTTACTACAGGATCTTTAAATTCGAATTTAGATTTTCAACTCATCTTGTCACTTTCATACGATGAGAAATATTTATTTTAACTATAATTCGTAAGCCCCAACAGTTATAAACCAGTAAAAATAAAAATACCACAAATGCGAGGCAAGTCAATGTAAAAAAATACTCACATGAATTATTGTGCCAAAGACACTTCGATATAGAAGAAGGCTCGTATGCCAAAATAAAATCAATTGACATCAACAGCACTACCCAAGTTACCATGATTAGAATAATACCAAACTATTGCATTAACTCTTTTTATACTCCTAGCCATTGTTCCAATAGTTTATATTATTTTCTTATACATAGCTTTGTAATTTCCAATGAATAGGAGGACGTTAAACAATCGCTATTTCGAATGTTGTTTTCGTTCGTGTCTTTCATCACTTTGTTTACGGGCGTCGCCGGTAAAAATAGTTTAGCGCAATAATAATATAATTACTTAAAAATATTGGTTTTGATATATTAAATAATGTTAACTAGCAAGTAATAATTAATTAAAATATGTTACTGTTGCATGATAATTATCTAGACAAATAATAATTTTCCCATACTCATTAAATTATTCAGAAAACGGTACAATTTTAAGGAAGGGACGATCATAGAAAACTTCTTTTGTTCATCCTATACCGAGAAAGTACCCATCGCTAAGACTCATCCACCTCAACTTTTTATTTTCCAAATTGGTTGAATTCATTATCAATAGACAGTTTCTGCGATTTCTGTACTGAACTAGCTTATTGATAAGCTGGTCACGTCAATACGATTTTCGCCGAGGTCGCTCGGCTATTTATCTTCTAGCTTTTCTCACGCACAAGTCGGCTGAAGCTTTTGAATGTAAGTAATGAATGTCCCTTACATTAGCTTGGGTATAGCAAAACCTTTCGATAGTCTTTAGCACGGGGTACTTCTGTCTTCTTCATATGGATTGCCTGAGAAGTTAGCATAACTTGGCTAGTTAATTTCTTTGTGAGACGTAGCATTAAAGTTCTTGTTGATGAAGCGTGCTCGAATCCTAGGCCTATCAATTGTGTTCTCCGAGATTGTATTCTCTTGCTGTTCGTTCTGCATATCAACGATTGGAATGTTGAAATGCTTGGCGTTTTGGGTAGGGCCAAGCATACTTCACTGAGGTTCAGTGTATGCAGATTTATAAGGCACTAGTACGTCCTCACATAGTGTACTTTTCCATCTCTGGATAGGTGCCCCTAAATAAAAGCTTCTTCCTTTTGACTTAAATTCATCGGAAGGCTTATCGGATTCCCAATCTGCTATCTCATATCGGCAAGATTATCTTTTTTTAAGCAGAGAACTTGCGTCACTATGCATCTTCTACAAAATCTACCATGGAGAGTCTTCTCCGCTGATCAGATAAGACGGATTAACTCTGCATTCCATCATCCGCACTATCTATCTAGATTGGTGAAAATCTTCAACAGTTTAATAGTTATTTTCTTTTGCGAACAAGCGAACTGTGGAGTCAGCTCCTAGCAGATGTTTTCCCAACCTGATACGACCTTTAATTATTTAAGAAGAGAGCATTCTCTTCCATCAGGGGCTGGCCACGCATACAGTATAGTGAATATTTACGGGTTACGGCTGTTGCCACTCATAAAGCTTATTAAGTTATGAAGTTATTAAAACGATCAATGCACAAGCTTTACACATTAATTATAATAATTTCATTTCAGTTTTCTAGTTTAATTATTCGACACACATTTACTTGGTTGCAGGTTTCGTAAACAGTCATTACTGTTACTCCTATGTATGCGGTGTGATGCTGCATCCAATAAGATGTTGAACCCCAATTGTTTTGAGTTTGGTGAAAATATTTCAAATAAAACTACATAAGCAGTAATCGTACCGTCTTAAGCGAGTGGTGTTTAAGTGTTTGAATAACTTATATTCTTCAAATTTGATTTTAAAAAAAGTATTAAGGGACACAGACAATTATTTGATAAAATCTACGGCTCTATGGTGCTAGTATGGAATTCATAAACACGGGTCAACTGAAAGATAAGAAGCGAATCAGGGCTTGTATACGCAAAGTCGGCGACAAAGCGGTTATCTTTCCGGCGAACAAACATGCTCTATTGATTTAGTTATCTCAGCGTAAACATTTCACGATGGATCCACTAACAAAAGGACTTTATACTTACCTATTATTGTATATTACTTTCTATGTGGTGCTCTCTTTAGTTTAGTTTTAAATCCTTATTTAATTAAATAGTAGTAATATGTATTTTAAAACTGACAACTATAAAAAAAATAATTACATTATTTACATTCTTCATTGATATGATAATAATAATACTTGTATATCTCACATATAAAATCCATAATAACGAAAAATGTTTATAGTAGGTATGTTTGGTCAATTTTTGGGCATGCATATTAGAATTGAAATGTTAAATATTCATCCATAAAGAAGAAACAATTTCGAAGAAAAGTATTTCTATATATTAAATTAAAATTATTTAATTTAGAATAAACTGGAATATGATTATATTAATTGTTATATTTACAATTTTAGTGGGATTTGTATCTGGGATTACATATATGTGACCCAACATTTGAAAGTGTTATCAATGTTTTTGGATAAGAATGTTTAGACCATCCAAGAGTCCAGCTCCGCAAAAAGCTACACCTTCTTCACTAGAAATATTAACGTCTGTTAAGTTTCCCCTAAATATCTTATAATAAAAAAGAATTACGTCTGTATGGTATAATTACGGTTTTTTTTTAATCACACTTTTTGTTCCTAAAGTTTTGACTACTACGTTTTTCTTAGTATTTAGTATATTCCTATCAGTTATTTTGTAGAAACTAACTGACAGTGTTTTTGATATTTACTACATACTAAGCGTCTAAATTAATTACTTTCATAAAAAAATAAATGGATATAATGATACAGCATTAAACAAGCCATTATAAGAAAACTGCAAAAAATACCATCATTTATAGAAAATTACTAGCATTATAAAGCGTAAGCTTTGCCCAAAAGGTCGTAAGCTATTTAGCGAAGTTAAAAAAAAATGCTAAGTCACGGTTAAAAAAGTATGGGTCGACGCTTAATTACTACGAAATTTTTGGCTCACCTATCTGCGGATAACCATTTTTATATCAATAATCATATTTTGTATCTAAGGCATTTTAAGCATGGTAGGCAAATAATCAAAAAACTTGGTAGCATATTATTATGCTAAGTACCAGTAAGCGCATAATAAAACCTTATTGATACCTCATTAAAGATTCTGAAGATGCAAAGCTTTTGGCTTTATCTCGTGTTAACAGGCTGCCCATATTATAAACGAAAAAGCTTTACAAATGTTTCCCGCCATTTCATAAAGCTTATATTTCAATTTGAAGGCAGTTGAGATGAAATAAACCTTCTTCTAAAGATTTAAAAGCCTTTTTTGAATGGTTTTAACTTGCTGATAAGAGAGAGTAAGCAATGTCATGTTATACTTTTTCTACAATGCTTGAACATTATCTGTCTCTTTCACTCTCACGGTATTGAGATAGTTTGTTTCATTTTTTACTATAGACTGTTCACTGTAGGCTTGGTCCATAGCCGTTCTACATAATGTTAGTTTTCCATAAATGTTGTAGGTGGTCTGACGTACGTTAATTTTTTGACGCGGCCGCATTAAAAACTTGCTTTATATGTTTTGAAAACAATAACATTATAGTGATGTGAAATTTAAGTGGGTGGGCTTTAAACAATTAGCATTTGGATAAAGATAATATTCAAAATGGATATATTTACAATATTTTGGACTCTTGTTTTGGGTCTTACGAAATTTGCGGAGGCGGGAAGCATCGGTGACCAGTGTGATTGGAGTGGAAGGTAATTTTTTTCCCCTTTTATTCTATTTTATAAATTTTTGTGGACTTATTGCACGGATAACATTATCATAACTATTTATAAAGATTAATTTAAACATGCCTATTGTTTGAATATTCTCTTAAGTATTATAATGACAAAATAATAAGCTGCTAAATCTGTGATTGTGTTCTACTCTAAATGTCACAGGATTATAAAGAATCAAACGCTCGTTAAAGAGTATTAAAAACTTTAATCTGTTTATGGTGGATGGCTTTGCATTGTTCTGATGTTTGTCGAAACTTGAAGGTGGAAGCTAATGCTGAAGAATAGTTTTATTGAATACATTTCAAAATATGACATTATTGAGTCTCATCTAAAAGCTTTTAAATCCTTTAACAAATTTTAAGTAGGTACCTAGGCTTAAAAGGTAAATAACAATTTGTTATTTACAGTTACAAAGGTACCTGTAACATTATATTAGCATTATACCTTCCGGTAATATATTAATTGTTAGTTTAGTTAGAAGATTCGCTGTTAATATTATTTTTTAAACTTGTGGCATCATTGAGTATAAATCAAATTCTATAATTATTATTTTAAAATAAATATTTTAATGTTTTTAAATAAAGTTGAATAATAATTTTTTCAAAGAAATCAAAGCTTAATATTAATAAAATAAAAATAATATTTAAAAAAATATTCATATTAAAATTCCAATAAAATTATTGAAAAAGAAACGTTTAGATTACCATATTTAAAGTCACTCGTAAAATTCCAAATGGTTTTGAGAATTTCCATTACGATCCCGACCTCAGGCGATACAAGTCATTCTCGCTGCAATTTGCTAATGCCTGTCTGCGTGATCAAAATTGGCATTAAATTGATGTGGTTTTATTTTGAACAATAGTTTTCGCCTTATTGACAGTCTATAACTGAATATTCAGTTTGCACAAACTGGGCTAATCGAATTCAGAATGAAAGCAATGTTCTTGTTGTACAATGCTCTGACGTCTGTTTTATAACAAATGTAGATAGAAAACATGATAAATTGTTGCACCACAAATACAAAGTAGGCTATGGAATAAAAATGGATGAATTACGTCGCAATAAAAAGATTGTACTCAAGAAGGACAACATGGAAAGTAAACCGTAATAAAAGAAGGCAATTAGGCGATCCTTTTGTGCCTAGGAACCTAAACCATTGCTGATATAATATATGTATATAATTAATAACAATTATCGGTTGATGAATTGAGTATTTTGTAATCCTTATTGAAGATACAATATAGTACACATACGTAACATAAGTTAAGTCTAAACGTGACTTTTTGTTGAATTTAAATACTTCCGTTTTTATAATTTACATACTTATAATAAAATAAGCGTATATAAAAACTATGTATTAATACCTCTATCTTCGAGCACATTACGTCATGTTTGTCAACACGTAATAATAATAAAAGTAATTAACCAATACTCTCCGGAAATGATATGGGTGAATGCGGAACAAAATCAACAAGTATTCCCCAATGGGGTAGGGAAACCGTGGGAAAAGTGTGACGTCCACCCTCACATGCACCCTTTGGGGTGCGTCCATTGTTTAATTCGAAACATTTATTGTATCAATTGTTCGGGCTTTGTCTTTCTAAATGTTCCAAGTACTATTGGTGTGAGACAAATAGAGATCGGGTGTATAGAATATAATTCAATTGTCAAAAGTATAGTTCCGTTATAATCTTTGCTCATGATAAACATAAGTGAGTTATTTATTGTGCAAATTCAGGATTTCATTTATAGATTATAAGCAAGACCAAATGCTTACTTTGTTTCTAATAATAGCTCTCATTACTGACACTTTAGACGATTTAAACATCTTTCTTTATACGCCTAAAACTCATTCCTTACCATAATAAGCAATTTTCAATTAAAAGTATCAAAGTGAAAATGGAGATAAAAAAATACATCGAGTGTCAATGTACCAGCATCATCCGACATGCATTGTGGGGCTTCAAGTTCATACATTAATATTTATTAGGGAGGGATACGGAGGGGAGCTGTTTATTATAATATCCTCCTATTATAACGCGTTCGCACGACATGCATTCACTGATTGATAAGCGTAGCCCAAATTGTCCGCCAACTTTTGTTCTTTTGTCCTCTTACCTTGTCTTTTGGCTGTACGAAGTCCTTCAAGGGTCATAATATTATTATATGGCTGACGAGTTTTTTTTTAAATAATTTAATGTATACACTTGAAACCTCAGGTTAATTGGTGGGCAAAATTATATGATAGGCCCTTGTAATTAGTACGTTTTTTGTATTTTGTGACATGGACACGAGACCTCTAAGCCACGTCTTTGTAATTAGTACAATACAACACTGAAGAGAAATATTTATAAGTTAGGTAGGATGAACAACAATTGATTCATTTAAACTAGTTTTGTATATGATATCTGTGGCTGAAAGTTCCTAGAAACTGTCAATCCTTTGGTAAAGCGTTATATATCACTCGGGTTAATAAACTATAGCATGAACGTTGTAGGCTTGCTTATTTAAAAAAGCGGTGTTGTTAGGTCCTTGGCTCATCTACATTCCTGCTAGCAAATCTGCGCATAGTCATGCGTTATCGTAATGGTCCCATAGAAGGCTGGCACTGCGTATCTGTTTAGTAATGGTAATGGTTAACATATTTTATACAAAACTGGTCTCACCTACAAGGAATGATGGATAAGTACACTAGTGTTTGCACTTTCCTAGTTAATGCTATTATGTAAACGGATATTGCTTAAGCAGGAAAAGTTATTTCTTATTCATGTTTCTTAGAACAAATGCTACCGTACCGACAAAAAATCTGATTTCGTTGAGATCGTTAAAATTGTATTAATAACTGACAAACGTATATAATGTAAAATCGACGACTTAGTAATTGCGACCTTAATTTGTTTTTTTAATGACGTATTGTAAGACGGAGCAATAACTGCAATATAAAAAAATTGTAAAAAGTTATTTGTTTGAAAACTATTAAAACTCTTGGCGCCGTGCCGATACAAGAAAGTGCATTAGTCTCAACTCAACAATAGGTCTGTGGAATGACCTCCGATAGATAATAGACGACAACATGAATGTTGACAATTGACATCATGACGTGTCTTTTTATTTATTATTTCTTTTTATTTTATATGTTGTGTGGCTTCCCAAATAGAAAAAATGGATTTTGCCAATGTCGCGTTTAGGAAATTAAAACTAAAAAACAAAAACGTATATACAGGCAATAAGAGAAAGCACGTTAAAAATATGTGATAAAAATTCTTATAAAAATTTGGTGTTTCTTGTTTTTCTTGTCTTCAGCAATAAAAATATGATCAGGTAATAAATTTATAATAAATATGTTTATTCTTCTTAAACCTAATAAAATACGCTAAAGATGATATGACGGGTGTAAAGAAATTACAAAGGATACATTTAATGTTTGTAGGACGTGGAACTTCCGAATACGATACGATACCGATACGAATATTGTTACAATGGAGTAATAGATGATTAGCTGTACCTTTTTCCAAGCCACAGTCTTTTTATTTACTTGATTACCGATACGATGTTTTTCTTAAATCGTTCTATCGCGTTTAAATTTAGATGTGATTCACGAATATGTCAAAAGTTTTGATAAAATATTCACTCTCAAAACGATTACATCAAATTTAACAATTAAACGATTCGCTTTCTTAATTTGCGTGATAAGCAATTAAATTTTTCCACTATCATCTTTATCGAAGCTTACAACGGAAGTGGTGTACGTATAACGTCATGCGGTAATTAAAAGATAAAAATATGCCATGTGAATTTTTTGCGATCATTTTTCTGACTGACCTACATATAAAACCGCAAATAAGGATGTTATTATCAGTAGACGATATTGTTCGTACAATATACTCTTTCTATATTTGTCGGAAGCGTTTCCTCATTACCCATGTGTTTTCACTATCATCATACCGATTCGGCGATGGGATTGTGGCGTCAGGACATTTCACATGGGATAAGCCTGGGAACACCACGCTCCGATTCCAATAACAGAGAACACTTATCACATGTTGTATGAAATCACGGTTATTTTTAAGCGACGATTGTTTTTATTCGTTCGCCAATTGAGGCCAATCAACGACACGTGTTCCGTTCGAGACGCTTGCTTCAGTCTATTGAGCTCATTGAATCTGCCGTGATATACTTGAGTGAATGCAATTTTTAAAGATAAAGGAAACGTCAGTTGCACGTTCACGTTTCACGGAACAGCTTCCAACAGCCGGTACAGCTTCTGTTTTAAAATTTATGCGTACACTCCAATCACTATTATTAGATGCGCTGATAATACTAAAAACATGCATTTTTATAGAATATCGTAATGAAATTAGTTCGTATGTTTTCTACAGATACAGATATTCCCAAGGTACTCGAAATACCATTATCGTACTATCATCTTACCAGTGTAAGTATTTTTATTACTTGTAACGCTATCAAAGATGTCTGCTCAACAGAAAGGGATAATATTGATTCACTTAAAACAAGAATGCATGTACCACGCGACACCAGTAATTTATGAGTTTTTTTGTCGTTGATTAATAGTAACGATTTTGACCTACTTCTTAATTAAGTGGATTGAAAGAGCTTTATTTGCATCGAACTTGGTATAGAACGTTTCGAAAGTTAAGCATTGTTCCTTTAAATTTATTTATCGTTGCGTTATAGCGCTACACAGTTTTCTAATTACTGAAATAGTAGAAGCTTCTTTGAATGAATCTTCAGCAATTAACAGGAAATATAAGACAGCATTGTATCGGCAGGTCAGATGAAGGCGTTCTTTGTGTATTGGGTGTTTATTTTTTCAATTCGTTCTCGGAGACGGCTATCGTTCTATCGGTGCTAATTACAGTGAGGTGCGCCACTGGCCCGTAATTAATACTGACATTCTATGACTTCACTATAAATTTTATAACGCAACAAACCTTTATAATTGTATATTGTGAGTTTTTATTACACATATGTTTTGTACACGCAAAATAGAAAGTAGGTATAGCAGCAGAATGACTTTAGTTGAAAGGTTTTAAGTGGAAACGTAGAAATACTCTAAAATAGGGATTTCGGCGAAAAATTTGGTATGCCAGATAAGCGGGACTCGTTGAATAATGTATAAGGTCTAAGCGGTTATTAGATGCGCGGGCGCAAGCGGTCGCACGAGCTGCATTTTAATGCGCCTCAATCTGTTCGTCACTGTTATTAATTCTCAACAAAATCTATATTAATAGTTTATAGGCATCAACCCTTTCCGGAACCATGCTGTGAATTGATAAGTCAAAAAGTATCTATTGTTTGAATGAAAAAAACTAAAAGTCTAACAAAAAGTTGAATATATAATGTTTACTATTTAAGCTGGTATTTCCTAGTAAGGTATTAAATTTAAATATTTCCCTTAGCGTTATTTACTTTATAATATGCATCACTAATGAGGCATGAGTGTAACTTGATGCGCCAGCGCATCGTCCGATGCACAAACCGCCGACTTGATTGCCTTCTTGTCATCCATCATCCGTCTAGTGAAGTAAAACCGATCAATAAGCAAACAAAAGGACTCGATATAGACCCGCTATATCAAAGCCATAATTACTTATACTATTACTTTCCGAGTACTGACCGTTGGATCAATTTTTTAAATATAAAACCTCTTTCACAATCGCATATCGGGATATGTAAAAAAAAGAACTTAGTGGACTGGAGACGACCGATTATAATGCAAAAAGAGCAGGTCGTTCCATAACCGATTGCAAATGGCACTCGCCCGAGGGCCCGCTACGCCATTTATAGGCTCGCAATCTCGGCGAGTAAAAACTTAAAATATGCAATTATCAGAGATTCACTCTATGTGTTTGTACTATGGATATTCGAAGCTTAAATTATTTGTAAAAAAACAGACGCGTCTCCTTTCAAATACCTATGCGTATCAAATAACCTTTTTTAGTCTGCGTCGCTTCTGCATCCCTTTTGTCGAAGAGAACTCTCGCTTCTTTAATTCGAACTTTACATCTATTTTACATCTTTATGATCTATTGATGCAATAAAACATTAATTAGGAGACTTTCGACAATATATTTCAACGGTATTCTTTTGATTACATCGCTTTGCTCGAAAGTAGACTTCAAAGGTGTGTTAAGACAATCGCCATATCCGCTACGAATAATCTCATATTTCCATACCTTATCAAGACTTTTGTTTAAGAATGTCATAAAAGTAAACTGACGCTCGCTTGTTTTCGAGGATATACAGCGGCAGAACCGTTGGAGATTTTAAACGATAAATTTAAATTATAAATACGTTGGTCCACCGGCCACATAAAACATACAGTTTGCATAACGATCACTTAAAATCTGGACCCATTTTATTTTAAGCGGCGAGGTTATCATTATCTTTTTGTTTAATGGACACTGCCTTTAAAAATACATCTGATATTTAATGATAATTTTGTTAATTTAATTGAAATTAAAATGCTGTGATGTCATCATACCTAAAATAAACCAAAGTCCAGAATTTCAGTCATAGTCATAATATTGTGTGTAGCGTAAGAACAAATTCAACAATTCTGGAAATAATTTCATTTCATTGTCATTTGAAATGAAATAATATATATTCTTACTAAACACGCAATCTTAATTATGCATGTCTTCCTGACAATGTCTAGTCAGTCCAGTAACTTTCAATCTCTTCCTGTGGTCCAAAGTCAACTCCTTACTTCCTTTTAATTTTCATGTCCATATATTCCAATCGAGTGGTCACAGTCGCGTCCGTCGTGTAATAAAATATCGACACACGCTGATATTTGATATATTCTGGAAGGATTCACTGTAATAATTTAGCAACTTGCCTCAAATTAAGATCTTATTGCTTCAAAATTTACAGACGATGCACATGATTTGATCATGAAGCAAAGTTTCGAGATATGCGACTCTGTACCAACTATAACCATTTGGGTTATTCGATAAAAACTTTAGTGAAAAATATAAAAAAAACTCAGTAACTGTTTAACAGTGTGTTTTTTAAATGTAATGTTCCTTTAGAATAAAAATTTTAACATGCTGAATAATCCTTATAAACTTTATTACAAACAATCAACGATTATAAACGTTTACAACGTTCTCCTCAACGATAATTTACCATAAACGAGAGTTTATTGTAAATTGTTCTTGTTAATTTTAAAGATTAAAGCAAAATTTATTTTATTACGTAATAGCAAACTGTTGAAGATTCATTAAAAAACCCTATTAACATTATATCAAAGCAGACGTTTAAGTTATCATTGCATTAAGTGTTAATAGCCGCCACTTAACCGTGGAGATTTCTATGCACGGAAAAGTATGGTATGGAATATTAATAAGTAATATTTATAGATGTGAGAATAACTAAACTGTAAGAAGTTAATGGGTATTTATTCTAAATTTAAATGTTGAAATATCTGATACAAGCCGAAAAAGTGGCATTAAGAAAGCTGAAGATAGCCCGATGAAGCATAGATCACTTAAGATTAAACTTTTTAGAACCTTTCGGTTGGTTTACAATAAAACGGTGACGGGCTTTTCACACCTCCGTATTTGAGCCGCGATTTAGCGTTCACGCCTAGTGTATACTCACCCCTAAAGTTCGCACCTCTAGTACATAGCGGGTTTTTAACATGTAAAGTTACTTCTTGTATATATTTGAATTCCCTTTCATTATAGCTGAAGTCCATTTTACTTGGGTGTGGAATGTGAATTCGTGATGTTAACACATGAAAACTATATCTACTTGAAAAGTGACATGTATATGGCTGGTGAGGTGAACTCGACTCAATAACAGAAAGTTTTAATTTGGGATTTTATCTGGAGTAACATAATACAGATAACATAACCGATAGACATACCTTTAAATTCGAATAGTTTCTATAATAAACTTAGAAATAGACCAAATGGTAAGACCAGATAAACAAAATCAACTGTAAATGACAGTTGTCAATACGAACGGATATTGTTCATGACCAGTTCAGTTGATTTTAGACGATTACGGGTCCCGCGTGATTGTTGTTCGCCAAGAGAAAGTAGGCGTTGCGTGTTCCAAAACTTCGTCGAGGACCATTTTTTGTTCATTAAGAGACGATATTCGTTTAATAACTCATTACATAACACGTAGTGGTTTTTGTGCCTGTCACACTTTGTTTTATACTTTGTCAAAATGGCGAGTAATTAAAACTTGCCTTTTAAATCGTTAAAACAATACGCGTAATGTCTTTATCTCGAATCGCATGAGTGTTTGGTCACGTATCCGTTGCAAAAAATACATTCACTCGTTTGTCATTATTGTTCAAACAATGATATAAGGAAAAACTTATAATTGTGCATCTGACTAGTAAAGATTTCTCGTTACTATCAAGTTAAATGAGCTTATGTGATCGACCACTCAAACTTTGCAGAAGTGGATGATTTGTTGATTTTTGTTTTGTATATAGTATTTAACTTATGTATGGTGTAGGCGGGACCAGCTAACGAGTCATGTCAACAGGTAAATCCAGCGACGGCACATATGTTTGACACGAACACTTAAATACACAATACACATTCCAAGTAGCTAGAAAAGTCAACAAGTAATAGCCAACTGTGTGTCTGTAATTATAAAACCTTAACAACCTTTACACCTTGATTAATCGACTACTGTTTCGCTATGGTCCTCATATTTAAATAAAAAATAATAATATATAATAGGAATATTGGAAACAAAATAAAGTAGGTATAACGGTGCTTATATATCATATATATTTAAATACTTCTTAATTATTATCTATATCTCCTCGTTAATCTCCTCCTAATTTACATACACATCATTCATCTAATGCCAGAAACGACATTCAAAAAATATAACTGTCATAAATAAAGGCTGTGATCAAAATAAATATTATGACTGGCGACTCTGATACGTTCTTTTGTATAGTAACATTCGATATTGATTTTAAAATAATCAAATACGAGTATTTGAATAGGATGCTGTATATTTAATGCGGCGAAGGTATATAACAAAAGGCTGTTTGGGTTTTACTTTGTCTCCATGTCGTACGTGATACGAACAAAAGAGATACATAAAACAAGACAAAGAACGAATAGTATCGAGAATTTTGCAACTCTGTGTCAAATTTCATGTGTGAGGAAAACTTACATGTGTATTTATTTATGAGAGTTCTTTCAACTTTTTTCTCACCCGTCTCATTCCGTCAGTGTTTACACTGTGATGAAAAATCTATGGTTAAGTAATCTTAACCATAGATTTTTAGCTATACGTATATTTTTCTTCCTTAAGCACTTGCAAAGGTTTTATTAAATTCATTTTCTATGTAATAGTGATCAATAAATATTTATACTGGCTAGGTTGTGGTCATTACCGCTAAACTGCAATATGATATTTCACATTCTTCAAACATCTCAAGGACACTAAGCAGTTTATAACACCAATATCAGTGTTATTATTTTAAAGCTAAATTATGACTGGTTTTTGTGGAGAATTACAAATTTTAAAACCCCATTCAAAAGAATGTTGAAAATATACGACATATCAAATATAATATTTGGTGATATTGTGTTTCAAAATTGAGTTTTGATGTAGTGATACTTTACAAATTTGTGTGATCTTCTTTATATCTTATTAAAAAAAAAATTGTTATAGAATAGGTTGAATAAAATTTGTATTACTATCATAAAATGTTTCATGCCATCATTATAACTCTTTGCTTTAAAAAATATTTTTTTTAATTTTCATAATAGCCACGATTTAAACATTTAAATCAAAAACTAGCAATACCAAATTGATGTTGCTAATTTAAATTTCAAAGAATATTCGCTAATGATCCGCAATTACGAGTATATGACACGGCGAAGTCTGGGAATGCTTGTTTTTCATGCCATGTTCACTGATCAAACGTCATCTTTGATTTAAGAGCTGCGGTATTCGCAAAACACTAATTGGCTTCTTTTCCATATCGAGCGAGAATCAATGCTCAAGAAAAATAGGACGATTTTGCATTCAATTCTAAGAAGTATTTCCTTGGATACCCTCACGGGACAACGTTTAAAATTCATCAACATTTGACTTTTTACATACAACACTTTTTCGATTATTTAATTGAATCACTTATCAAAAAGCACAGACCACAAACAATGATTTAGGTCGATATATTTGTCGATTCAAGTTTTTGGTTCTAACAATGTCTTCCAAGACAATTTACAGGCTAGTGTTGACGCAGCAATCAACGTGAATATTGTTGATGAAGGTCACAAAGATCAACTGTCTTCTAGGATTGTAGTCATGGCCGTTACGTGTCTAAATTATTACTTACAGCGATATATCAATTTAAAGTGTTTGTTCTATATTAATTTTTCTTTCAACAATTTGAGTCTATATTACGATGATGTTGCCACAAGCCGCAGATTGATGGTAAAACAACGTGATGCAGATCTACACACGGTAGTACACGGCTTAATTTACTTCTTTAAAAAAATTTCGCACAAAAATCTTATTTAAAGTAAGGCTTAAATTAGACCTGAGACCTTAATATGGAGTTTATGTTTTAAACAGTTGTCGTGAGTCAAGAAATAGTTCATAAATCAGATTGTAACTCGGCGCGTGCCGAGGCCGGTAACCTGAAGCACAAAGCAGTCCGCCCTGGAGTACGAACCTTTCTACTTGTACTCGTTGTCATAGACTGTATAAACTGCTCTAATAACGCATTAACTATGCATAAAAGAGTTTATGGATAATACTTATAGGGTACCGTATTTATTCAATTTTAACACAATTACAATTTCAGATCTGAGTATTGCTCGATGAAGTTATAATTGTCTCTGCAAGTCTACACTGATTTTAAACTCATACATATATATTTTTAAGGATATCTTTAAACAACTTTGTAGCTAGTCGATGATAAGTTTTTTCCAAGGAACTTAACGTGAAGTCGTTAAGCAACTTATTCGTCATTGCATTGCCAGGTCATTCGATACAACCGCACGTGCTATGTAAGGTATTGCTCGACACTGGACACCTCTATAATACTATTCAAATCGACCTCGACAAAAACAATCTCCCGATATAGACAGCATTTAAATTACGAATTTGGTTACATTTAAATCTTGGGCCGTTCCAAATGCAAAATAAATATTCCGATAATTACCGAGGACAATTTTGTCCAATAAAGGCGATGTTTTTTGTCTGCATTTGCGATAGCCGCCGGCGCAGGTTTCAGAGATCCGTTAAATGAGCACTCGTGTCTCGTGGTTCCACTGCGCTATAAATTGTCAGTAGCCGCGGGGCACGCGGCACGCAACCTCAATGCGGAAAATATACAGTGTATAGTCTGGCCGATGAAAGTTGATACTGATAAAGGGTAATTTAAGAAAACATACAATTTTACAGAGTCAAAAAGAGGCATCATACGTTGAAGTACTGATTTAATTCGAAAGTTCTCAAGTCATGATGCAATCACTATTAATCATTTAGTATTGATAACTGTTTATTAAACATAGATCGATGATACCTAGCTTAATCATGTAGAAGAGGTTGCAATGACGAAAGAGAAGCCAAAACATAAAAAATTGTTATTACAAATAGTATCAAATTTCTATCCACTGTAGTTGCAGTAAGTCCGTTGGAGCAACACAGCTATTGTTGTACTGGCCGGTAACTTTTACTTCGATATGGCAATGGTGAATGCTTGGTAAGCTCTAGTTCATTAAACCTGGACATTGCCTATATTAAACTCGCTCGCGGCTACTAACAAGACTGAATATCGTACTAAATATAGAATATGAATGTTAAACTAAGTTGCTGTTAACATACAGTAAACTTATATGTAATATTGCATATTTAAACTGTGTTTGAAATACTTATTGAAATAAAATAAGTAAACTATAAGTAATAAATAAAACAGCAGGCTTTTATCACAAAAAATTTCAAAAATCGATGTAACTATTTCACAAATAATAATTATTTATATTATACTCCTCTTATTGAATAAATAAAAATAAACATTAAATTAATAGAAATTAAATAATTTTCTTGTTAAATACACACAGATATATAATTTCTAATGACGAAATTCTTTCTTTTTCACTCACCATTTCTAAACGCGACAGTTTTTGTTGAGATTAGAAAGGCTGTGAGTTATGGACGTGCCACTAAAGCCGCATTAAATTTAATTAAGCAAAAGCCACCCACAACATAAACCGTTATTTTAATAATTGTTTTAAAACCCAATAAAGTTAATATAACAATATTATATACCAAACAGAGAGAATGAGATGCGTTGATGTCTTTATTATGCGTATTAAGATTTTAGTACTTACTAATGAAAAATCAATCAGTCTTATTGGTCTGTTCGCGATTATTTGTCTCTTTCTATTTTTACGCTAAGAAAAGAGGTATGAGTGATTTACTTAAACGGAATTGAAACAAAACTTTTGTTATAATAATAGTGATACTGCATACAATATGAACTGATACCATCTGTATAAATTATATACTACTATTATACTATTATCTGAATATTGTATTAAATTGTCAACATTGATGATAAACGAAACCGATCAACAAATTCATGTCCGGACTTGTCGAGGCAAACACCTGGTTACTTGTTATCCACCATAGATGTAAGAGTCTATGGTTCTTTATAAGACGCGATCCAAACCTTGACCGAACAAATATAGGACAATGAAATTACAAATGAAGTAGTTGATATTCAGTTCACAAACCGCACTATTCTTTCTCACGCATGCGTAACCCGTGTGAACATGCGGGATTCGGTTGTAAACTTTTGTTTATTTATATTCACGCTGTCTTATACAAAAATCTGGATATCGATATAAACAATAGGTACACTTCGTTTGGCCATGGCGATACCAATAAGGTTGTATGTGATTATTATACTTAAGAATTACTTGATATTATATTGGATAATATACATAGTGGATCGAAATCGTGACTTCTATGACACTCACAGTTTTACCTTGCTTATCAGACCTCAAACTATAAACTTCCTATCATAGTGTTATTATATAAATATGCATACTGTACAATAAGCGTGATTTAATACCAATGTTTGATAATATCTGTCTGCTGCATAAGCTAATACGGCTGTTTATATTCGTTATCGTAATGAAAGTTGCTTATACAAGGTGAACTAAATTCAAAGCAAATCTAATTTATATCATACTTGTATTAAACGAGGTTGGTAGTGAATATGCATCGATATTTAAATACTTTATTTTACTGACGTAATACATATGCAAAGTTTGTTATTTTTAATATGTTGATGATTTTTAGTGGTTTGATCTTTAATAATAGTCTGTAAAGGATTTTAATTTGAATCATTATTTATTTGAATATCGAAACAGATTTCAAAACTTGTTAATGTTTTATCGAATAACGAAAACTGAATTATATATCTATATATAATATTTCATGCATTTCGAAATTAACTATGCTGTAATATAAAAAAGACCTTTGGTGAATGCAACACAAAACGTTTAAGGTTTTACAAATTAAATCTTTACCATAGTCGTGATAGTCTTTCTCGCTGTTCCTCAGAGTGCGATAACTTTTTCACTATATCTTACTGTGTCAATTCTCACACAAGCTTATCTGATATCAGGTGAGATGTTTGACATATTGACGCTATGTTAAAATTGACAACTTCTCAAATATTGTGAAAACTGTCAAGTGGATAAGCAGTGAATCGATTGTTTTCTATCAATACTTTTCATAAAATATTTAGAAGAATAAAACTGATTTGTTATAATTAGTACATAGCTTACTTGAAATATGCTGTTTAAAAACAAAATTAGAAAAACCTTAATCAGAAGTGTGCGTACTCAAATGTAGTTTACTTTACTTAGACGAAATCAATTCTTAAGTTATTTATGGAAATATAAAAATTGAGGTACTTAGTTCCTATTAACCTTGTTCAGTCACGGACTATTTAAATTAAGCGTGCTTACGTCTGTTTAGTGTAAAATCTCACGGTATTACGTACACATTTAATATATTTGCATAATATTCGTGCGAAAAAATTTATCAAAACTTTATGGCCTTCGGGCTCCAACAAATCCACATTCCCACGTTGCGTGATATCGTGAAAGCATCATCGCTATCTCCTATCACGATTTTTTTGGCTATCACTACATTTTCCCAGGCTCATTATGAGCCTTATTTTGCCATACACAAATAACCTTATCACTAATAAATACGTATTTCTCATATATATCTCTCCTTGTGCGCTATTGCTAGTGCGAAATGATGAACATTTCAGTCTTACGGATAGCATAATACCTTCTCAAAAATAGCGTTTAAAAAAAGTAGGGTTATTATGTCGTCATTAAAACATTTTCACATAAATGCACACGTATTTTTTTATAAAAGGTATTTTGAGTATGACTTAACTAGCTTTGTGCAGAAGAATGTGTTATTAGTTGAGCATGTACGGCGTTTTATCGCAGGTTATATAATTATAAAAGTGCATTATGCGCTTACACTCCTAATTACACGAATATTCTTAAATTGCAAGTAAACGCCTTGCGGTAACTAGCAGCTTTTAAAAAGAATTCCGTGATTTTGCCGCAATTTACTTAGTTATATTTTATAGCTATACTAAAAACAAATAGAAATTGTAAGAATTTTAAGAGAGGAGATAGATAGAGGGTGACCCGTGACTGGACATTGAAGTGAAAATTGCTATAATATTGAAACTGGCAGAATGTAGAAGTTACTGTGAGTGATGAAAACGGCTTATGGATCCATCTGCCAAGTGCTTCTTAGTATATCTATCATCTCTCTGAGAAGGTGGAGTGGAGTTATAACTACTGGATTCAGGTCCTATATTTTTGGATACGTTCTTAAACAAAGTATAGCCCACTACTTTTATATGTCAAATCCTTGGCCACCATATGTTAACTGGCGCCATCAGTGACGTCTGTGCATGTGCTCAACCTTGTTACGGGTGTGAAAAAATATTTTACGACGCCCAGCTTCGGGCTTTTATTTATGATGGGACTTTCATTGACGCACTTGATATTAAGCGTGATGTAACTTTATAATGGAGATGGGAATAAATGAACACCAAGGGGACGTTAACTTAACTTATAAATTTAATATTGTCCCTTCCTTCGGAAATACTGTGTAGATATTGATGGCAAAGGAAAATTTGCCTTTGGATAACATAAGATTTTTATTTGCCATATTTATTTGCCATATTCTAGTGATCCTTCTAAAACCTTGTAAGATATATGCAGATAGAATTTTATCTTGTATTCGGTGTCCCATACGTAATATCCCCTAAGAATTACGGGAGTGGAACAAATGCAAATTTGCAAACCTACAACAGCTTAACTTTGCTAACGACTAATTTTCAAGCTAAAAAGGCACTTAGGAATGTTAACACAGGCGGAAGTCTACGCTTCATAGCAGGTGCAAACGGTCGATTATAATCCTGCGGTAGATGCTATTAAGTCAATTACCTTACATTGTCTTGACGATACATAATTATTACAAGATTCTATATTTAAAAAAGGATTTAATTAAAGTAAGTACGTCGCTACTTTAATTTGTAGCAAATACATCAATTTGAAATAGGTATCTTGAAGTTTAGGATACTATATTTCGTCCTGGCAATGTAGGTTCTGATTATTTGCAAAAATATGTTTGCCCGTTTTAAAAGGGCGCACGTTACAGAATTTCCTATGAATCAAAGGATGTTATACCATACTAAGTGATGGCTGTTTAATACTGAAATAAAAACCCGCTAAGTGTCTCCAATGATAGCCGTGATTTGAACAATATATGTTCGTTCAAGACGATGACAAGGGTCGCCCACGCAATTTGAGCACGAGTTCAATCCATTATACAATCAAGAATCGCTTGAAACACGTTATTATATCACTCTACACTGTACTAAACATAGCTTTACCCAGATATTGTATGGTACATATTTTGTTATATTATATTACTACAGACTAATATAAGCATACTAATTTATAACTAATTATCCTTTTCTGAGAACGTTATTTTGTCATACAACATTAAATCAATTTCCAATTGTTATTTCAATTTCATTTTGAATGTTGCTTCAGATGATGTTATGCAATCATTGTTATTCACAAATTCAGTTTGAATAATTTTCTTGTACCTAAAGCCCCGTTCTCCCTGTAACTTAATATGTCCGATAAATTTTATGGGAATAGATTGTAACGAGAAATAGTGAGACGTAAAATATTGATTCTATTACTAGTCTTGTATTACTAAACGCAATGTCCTGTATTCGATTATACATTTGGCGTTAAAAGCTCATATAAAGGCATCGTATTATTATAAAATAAGGTTTCATTTCGATTGTCAGATAAGTAGACACCAGAAATATCTGTGTCAAACTGCATCCACTAACCAAACTCACCTGTATCTATTCCCATTCGGGAAACAAATGAATCAGAAATCTCTAACTCAGATTTCAGAAATAACGTTTGAATATCAAAAGCTTTATAATGATTGCCTTGATTCCAGTATTAAATGACTTTATAAACGCCATATATGCGCATACAATAACACGCACGTGCTAACAGCGTCCATTGTCTTAAAATTACAACCATTGTGAGGAAATCCTTGTACATGCTTTGACACTTTACATAGAACTTGTTTATAAATAATTTAAAATGACCAAGCTACTAGTCTGACTCAACTGAAAAAGCAAATGTCACTTGTTTACATTTATTACACTTATTTTATTTTGTATAAAAATTAAGCTCGGTTACCATGCAGTCGGAATAACTGTATTGGTGACCGTGGTTACGAATAAATCTTTTTGGTACTAGAAGGTCCTGGTACTGGTTATAACGACATATATTATTCGTCGTTGCTTATACATTTTATCTTGGGGCCTACGTACGTAACCCACACAGTCCGGTCCTAGTTGAACTAAATATATTACAGTATTGAAATAGAAACCTGTGCGGTAAAATGTATGAATTTATTTATAAAATTAGCATATAAAAAGCGACCACCGTGGCATCGAGTATTTTTATTCTCAATATCTTGTATGTAAGTTGAATTTATAAAGGCGTATGTATAATGCTTCTGGTCCAGAATAGTGGACTGCGCGTGTGGGTTGCAACAATACTTGTGTCGTGTCTAACATAGGGCTGGCCTTAAAAAAGCATAATATAAAACATTTTATGATCCAAACTCATCTTCCATTTGACTTGTTAGTTTTCATTCGGCTTACAGAATGAACAGTCAGTCAATACAGAACTGATCCTGCTTTCTACGTCTTTTTTTCATAGACTTTAATTTCGTATTTGCTAGGTATATTGTTTACCTAGCAGTTGTATTCAGACATGAATAAGATTGGACGTGTAGATCTAAAGACTTAATCTAATTGTTCTGGAATATTAATTGTTCACGCAAAGCTTTCTCAATTCCCTATATTCACATCTATGATAGTATAATTATGTAGTCACAACCCTAGCTCAGATATAAAGTTGAATGCACTCGTCATTGTTATCTCGCGAGTTTTTGGACAAGAATAAATAAAAGCATTCGTAGAAAAGACTCAGATTTATTTTATTGTCTTGTTAAGTACGATAAGGCTATACGAGATGTCTTAACGAACTTTCTACACTACTTCGTAAGGCGATAGCATCTTGCATTTCGTATAATGACAATGGATATACTGGTTTACAACCTGCTTATTGAAATAACAACGTACTACAATTCAAGTCATGTCATATAATACACGATGTACGTGTAGAAGTCATATTTTATACAAGAATCAGGATGTTGATATAAACATATAACTACTTCTTAATACTAGTAAGAAACTAAATCATTGTAAAGATTTTATAATGATGTATTCATACTCTTTGAATTAGTTCTATCGGTCTTTCCTTTTTTTAATAAAGCTGCGACGCAAAGAGGTATTCAAATGGTCAAAAAATTTATTCGAAATGATTTAATTGAGCTACAACATTATCCATTTTTTTTCAAGACATCTAGAATTCTCCAAGTGAGACTGTGAAATTTGACATTTAAACAAAAACTACTTAAATTTATAAACGGACGCAGCATAAATTGATTCTATATGCAAATAACTAAAATACAAAAGGATATTTATCGTGATTATCTTTCAGACATGACCTCAATTTACATATTTGGTTTTTCGACTAAAATTAAATTCCACATATCCTTATAGTAAGGCTAGTAATTTTATTATTGTGTGTAAGCATGAGCGAATGTGACCGCACCATTTTGAGGTCAAATATGTAGCTAAAAAATGGTGAAAACCAAAATTCATTCGCATAGTTTTTTTAAATATACATAATCGCGTGGGCTATTAAATTTTGATTCTACGTTATTAATTTTAATAAGCCATTAAAATTACATATATAAACTTATATAGCGCTATAAACACCTTTACAATGAAGCGTTAAATTTTTTTGTTACCTCAGAGCTAAAATGTGGTAAGGTTTTTAATTATCACACACAAGTTATTTCTAAGAAGCTTATCTTTTAACAGTCGTATTATTTCGTAAGTTTAAGCACGGAAAGTTATAGTACAATCAAGAATAGTACTTACTTAAAATTGAACGTAGAAAGGAAACGTAGGACATGTAATCTTCGAAAGGAGAAGGTTTAAAAGTAGGACTACAAATTATAAGAGAAGCCAAAGTTACAAAAACGAAAGAAGAATTTAAATAATTTAACGAAAAAAGTTCGTGCTTATGCCTCTATAGTTTATAAATTCTTATCAAAATAAAATAATAGGTATAAAACACCATTATAACATAAAAAATCCTTAAATATTTACAATTTTATTGTCAAAGACTCGGTGATACATTAGTACCTTTTAGTCGGGGCGCCACCATTTGTGCGTAATGGCCACAAATCGTTTTTTTTTCTCGACTAATGTTTATAAATTGGAAATATCTGTGGCCGGGCTATTGTTGTTCAATGACCTCGATACCGGTTTTAATATTGAGGATAGAATTGACTTTTCACAATTTACAAACATTCATAAATATATCTTGGCGTATTTTTTTATTAGATACGACAGAGAGGCGATTTAATCACGCAGATAATGACAGTGACATTTGATTGCCTTTCCTCATCGCAACACAACACAAATTATAAAGAATAGGATCATTCGTTTGCAATAAAATACAAAAAATACGTTTCAAAATTTGTGCAGCAAGCCACGCTAACACCCTTGATATTTTTTTTATATCGAAAGCGTCGAAAAACTGTGGTTTTAACATTTGTTTTTTGTATATTTGTTTTAGCGCGCGCCGATAACATTTAGGCGCGACAAACAGGCACGAACAACCCAAACAAGCAACTCTTACGCCAAACTTGTTTACGTAAAATGCGAAAAATTACTAGTAAAGTATTTTTTTCTCTATTCAATAAAAGAAAGGGCAGTAATAGAACTTTATTACTTAATAGTGTTTAATAAATACATTAACGTGAAATTTAATATTAATAGAGGTGCTGCAAATTTAGTTTAAGAAAAACCCTTTATAACGAAATCGTGCTAAAACAAATATTCGTTATTAATAGTTGATCTCACCGTTGTATCGCTCAATTTAAATATTCGTTCTTTATTTTCGATATTCTTAATAGTCCTATTCAACCAAGGGGTTGTTCACCCCTGTCAATCCTACACGTGTGCTCCAACCTGCCCACACGTAACCACTTGACTATTCTTTTCAACCAGAATATTATTTTTACGCGCAATATCTTATATCTCGAGGGTGAGGTAGATTTATGTTAGAATAAATTGGAACGTCATTTGTGGTCCGTATGAAGTGTACAGTATTATAAATTAATCTTGTAATTAATTTCGTAGATTATTATGCTTATCTTAAAGAACGTTCCATAAATTAGTATAGCAATATTTTAAATACGGTTATGCTTCCTTAGAATTTCACAGTTTTCTTACACTAAATTATCACTAAAAGATATCTGAATAATGAAAGCGTTTGTGCAAATACTCCTTCAATCGATCACTTATAAAATTACTGAATAACAGACGTGTCGTAAAGCGGCTAATAATTGTTATAAATTTATATTCCGTTTTGTCTACATTGGATCACTAATGCAGACCGAAATAATTTTCGTCCATAAACTCCGTGACGAATCTTCCATATTCTTATCTTATCTGGTGCGAGATAATACGGAACCAAGGCCTAACTGAGACGCCCTTCAACCGGTTTTTGTATTAGCCATACGGCCCATTAGGATGGATTAAGGAAGCCATGCGATGACATCGGGGTATTAAGAATGTGACTTGCCGAAGCTCACTTTATAAATAACTATGTTAAAGGATATGAGGCTGTAGCTATTGCCTTAAACAACGATTTAATCTTTCTATAATGTATATATATTATGCACCACTTCAAATCTAGGTATTAACTTTTCTCTTTTAACCAATTAGAAGGAAAACGGCTTAAATGCTGTTTGACATTGAATAAATCCATCTTCGACCTCTTAAAAAGATTTAAAGCCACTTTAGTTTCGGACGCTGTAAAACTCTGACAATACAAAATAAATCGTTTCGTAGCTGACAAGGGAACATAACCCGCTAATAAAGCTCGAACTCGGCCACAACAATGAGTTTTACATAAGTCGTCTTTTTATTACTGTCGCGCTATAAATCGTATATACCTCGGCTTTATAATTTAAAGTCGTGGGCTGCGCGTAGGTGCTACTCCAGAAATTTAGCCCACGTGCCGCAGATGCAAGATTCTCGCACAATTGGCTGCAGGCTGTTTATGGGGGCATTTCTCGAGATAGTGACCAGAAATGGCACTTCGATCGCGTGCCGCAATCGCGACCACACACTTTCCACCTAGAACTTATATGAAATGTAATAGTCGCTTATTAGATGTTGCATATGCATTAAATTAATTAAAGTGGACCAAGTCGTGATTCGAAATTCGATTTAGTTATTGCGATAAATGAATGCTGTCAGTTATATGATTAATTATGGCTTTATATTCATCGAATGTGAACGAGACAAAAACTTTGCTCGGTATCATGTTTGTTGTTTAACGCTAATGTGTTTTTAGTTTTTATATGACTTTCGAAGAAGGATTGGTTTTCGAGCGTATGTCGGTAATATCCAACGCCATTAAATTCTTTGTTGTGTTTGTACATAGTAGTTTGGTCCACAAAAACACGGAAAATTAGTAATTATTGTAATTATTTAAATTATATTAATAATTTATTATTTGTTACAGCGGGTTGAGCGTAACCGCCGAAAGGGGTGTGACTCCTGTTTACTTGAGGTGTCGAGAAGGAACAGTTTCTTGGCTTTACCCTCGAGGAGCTTTGCGGTTGCTCTTCCGTCCACCGCTACCAGCTGATGAGAGGGACTTCAGGGTGTGCATCAGAGTTATTAGGCGTCCGGACCCACCTGACTTATTTCTTTCGCTGCAGCATAACGATACTGGTAAATTTTACGTTTAAAAGTTTTTTACTTTGTTCGTTGAAAACGTTGTTTTTATGTGCGTTGGTTGGACTTATAGCCCAGATGTTACTAACAAGTTATGAAATGAATGGACTTATATAAATTTTCAGAAGTTGCAGAGCGGTTTCCGGCTCGCATTTTCATGGAAGGTGCAAAGCGGCTGATACCGCTTTACGCGCCTGATGATGGCGATCCTCGCGAACTTCGGTGCTTCCGAAGTAAGCGAGGTCGCGCTGCTTTGTACGTAGAAGCAGAGCCCGAAGAGGGTCCTAAGAGACGAGTAGCCACGTTCAAGTATGAAGCCAGGCCGTTGGTGACGAGACACTATGACCCTGCCACGGCTGAGTGCAGACCATGTTCGGAATCAGAATTGGAACTCGCATTCTGCACTGGCGATCTCGGTGAGTTGGTTGGAATTATTTAAAACCTAAAGAGCTATCACAAAACCTTCAATAGACTGTAAGAATTATGATTATTCCTTCTGTGTTAAAGCATTTGATTTCTTACATACCACTTTGTCATTCTATAATGACGGACCAGTAGAGGGTCCAGAATGCAACTGCTCTGTAGTTAGATTTGCGGCAATAATAAAAATCCTTTCCTATAGCTTTAATAAATGTTACCTTTTGAAAAAAATTCATCTCGTGTAAATTTAACACAATTTTGGTTAAATTACACTTACGTTTGTGCAAATTTCCTTGCTATAAATTCATATACCATTACAGCATTAGGTTGTTTCAGTAATGTGACTAGTCGCTATAGACTACAGAAGCTCATCCACATTAAATTTACCTTGGTACCAGTGAAACGAGTAGAAAAGCACGTGACTCAGTGGAGAGATTTTTTATATCTTTTGTGATAGATTATAATGGTGTCGTGTCGAGCCGTGGGCGGCCAACGGTCGTTATTAGCCGCCTCTAACACGAATCACAAAAATTTCTCTATGTCATCCTACGTAATAATTATTGATCTAACAGCACGACATCTAACAAAGATTTCGTTGATTCAACTTTTTAAATCATTAATTAGTGGATTAGTTGACAATTATACTAGATAATTGATTATAACGTTTAAGATAATTTAATATTATATATAAAAGTATGAAGTATAATTATGAGCGATTCTCTGATGCCAGACGTTTAAATTGATACAAAGCTGTCGAGATTTAAAGATAAGTCTAGTTAGCTAAAAGCATCCACCGTAATTATCGACCGCCTTCGGGTACACTTATCTTCAAACAAAAGAGTTGCAAAGCTAGAAGTTGCTTATTCATATACAAAAGAACAATGGCTCTCAATAAAGTGGTTTTAGTTTTTGTGGGTCTGGAATTTGAATGACGTCAGCGTGGTGACAATCATATTTCAAGATTAGTGGAGCGTGGTTCAGTAATTGGAAATACCTTGAAGTTATATTGCTATGGGTGTTTTTAAATTTACACGCGTATAGTTAAAGAATTATATGATCAAAGCAGAATTAACGGATAGCTTTTGGTCCTACCGAATGTGGTAAAATGAAATAGTTTCTAATTTATTGATAGAGTGACAATTTTTAACTTTTTACGTATATAAATGTAGTTAGTAAATTAATACAGTACCAATTAATTAGAACTTGTTAAGCTGTATTTTCAATCTTCAACATCAAAACAGTATAGTACGGGCAGATAGTAATTAATGAGCCCCTATAGGCTTCATTGTAGTTTTATATCAAGGGCTTCAGAGGTACTCGATAATTGAAGATAATCTAACGTAACAAAAAGCTCCCCGCCTGTTTATCGATGTCAGCCAAAGAGAAATAATTGTCTTTGATTATTTAGGTATTTTGAACTCTTATACCAAATATTAGCTTAATGCGAGGTAGCAATTTTAGTTTTTGTTCTCTGATTTTTTCGTCCGTAATAGCGAAGCAATTTATTTGTTTCTGGAGTTTTATTACTTTAACAATTATGTGCAGGTCTTTTTCACACACTATCTGTAAAAAGACACTAATTACGAGAGTTTTGACATAAATTAATTAAATAATTCATTACTATTTGAATCTCGTTTTATTACGTAAATTAATTGGAATCATCAGTGACGTATCAAGATATAAATATTATACATATTACATTTTTTTTTCTATTATGTAACATATGCAGTTATATTAAAGGTTATAACTAAGTAAAAGGCCGTGTATTTACCATATATTTAAATTAAATCGATCTAATTTAATGATAACTACGCGATTGAAAGATATAATAACGACATTGTCAATTGTCTTAGAAGTGTTTGAACGTTCGTATGTACCTACGTATAGGTTTTCACGAACTCTCATACTATTCAGTATTTGCTTTATACAAATGTTTGCTTATAAAAATTTATGTGCAATACAATTTTTTCTTTAACAAGAACAATCACATTACATTAAAATAATAAAAATTAAAGTATCTGTGTAGTTTAATAATTAATGCAAATTTAGCACGAATTATAGAATTAAAAGAGAAATCTTGTGACCCAGTTCATATTTGTTCTGGTTTTATAACTTTAGTACTGATAAATATGCACGAATCTATTTCCGGAATACGAATCGACTTGTTTGCGCCTACTGTCGTCACCGTCACAGTAACTCAAAATGTCCATCGGGATTTGCTCCTTGCATTATTAATTATTATTCCTGGTTAGATTTAGCTCCGGGCATTGTTTACGCATTAAGAATTAGCACCAAACATATTACGTGTTCTCCGTCCATTGCGCCACTCTTATCCTTACTGAATGTTTCTTTTTTGTTTACAGTGTCGAAAGGAATAATAGTAGGCAGTGAGCAGCGCGACGATTTAGATACCACGCAGTTAACTCTGCGCCTCACAAAGTTAATTCGCGCTACAGCTGCCGCAGCGGACCCTAGCGAAGAAGAAAATCAGTACTTCAGGTAAGTTAAAAATGCGAACAAAAACCACGTTTAAAACAATTTTCTCAACTTACGTTGTTTAAAATTACTATTTTAATAAAGGCAATTAGAGTAATAATAACATCATAATTTAAATATGCTGTAGATTATATTATTTGCCAATTTTACTCTCTTAATTCGTTATATTGCGCACAATTATCCTTCACAATCCCAATACATATTGTCCAAGGACAAACACTTTTAAATTGTCTAATCTTTTATAACCATAACATTTGATTGACAATTTTATTCCAGATACGAAATCGACAATACAATAGGCACCGGTCGTAGGCGTCACCCTCGAAGCCTTCACGCACATGTACACGTCGCCTCACGTTGCGAAGCCGGCGCTGGTTCCGGAGAATTCTTAATTATGGCAAGGAGAGCTCTTGGTAGATATCATTTGGTCTGCGCACCGAGAGCACAGGAATGGCAAGAATTAGCTAAGAGGAGAAATGCAGAAGGATCCGCGCATTGTTTGTTGCAACATTAAAGTGTATTTAATAAATCGCTAAATAGGTTTGAGGATGCCATACGCAGCAAGCGATGTTAATCTAAGAGAGTCAAATGTAACAATTTACAATTGTATCAACATGTCGAAAGAATTCATTTTTGCAATTTTTTCAATTAAATTTTCGATTGTGAGTTGTTTGACAGGATTTGATACGTCTTAAATATCTTTTTCGGTGTACTGACACCAAGTTCGTCTGTTACAATTTTGAATGGATCGTTGCAATATTGAAATGTTAATGTACATTAAGTGGAAAGAATTTATCTCTCAGAGTTTAATCAACGCTATATAATTATAAGTACCCGCTTGCCATAGCTAGCTTTTAAATACAATTGTAAATATTTGTAAAAAATTGTGGTCCACAGTGCCAAATGTAAGATTTATTTATAAGTTTGATCTCAATATGTAAATATTGTACATGGAATAGTTCAGTAAACCCAACATAAAATATCTTTTTAGTCTTATAAATAATAAAGCGACAATTCTGTGTATTTAGTTCCCGGTTTGGAAAAGCAGAAGTCGATTGTGCGGTGTAGTAAGAATGCCTTTAAATGAAAATTCACGCTTTACGATTTCACAATTCGTGATCTTTATCCAGTATCGAGTGGATAACCTTATAGTAAGCGGAAAAGTTAAAACCTACAAAAATAATGTAAAAAAATATTATCTACTATACTATATAAATAATATATAAATTAAAAAGACATAAATTTCATTGTTTAAACGGTTCCAACGACTACAGTTTACTCACAAGAATTGCTGTGGGGGAAAAGATACTGTCTCATACACTATGTGAATGTGCTTCCAAACAGAATATATTTAACTATGATATATTTTATAATATATTTGTACCTATATGTTTTATAAAAATATTAGTTACATAATTTTGATGTGATATAGATGTATATTTCCAAGTGCCTATTGTAAATACGATATTACATTTAATATAATTATATAATAGTACAAGATGTTAAAAATAAAGAAATTAAAATAATTTTTATTATTTTATTTGTCCATCACGTCATTTCGGAGAAAAGGGTTCCAAATAGAGCTAGTATTTGTAAGGAAGGATATTTGGTCACGAAGTGCTGTACCGATTCAGGTATTATTCAGGTAAGATTAGCGGAAATCGTTGCCAGTTCTCTTCCGCTCGACATCCTTTTTTGGATAAATGTTGATTTAGAAACATCATTGATTAAATAATTTTGAATTCCGGACGTTCATTAAGTGTACGAATATTACGTATACTAAAAATTATATTTTATTATAACTTGGATTTTTATGGGAACCATATAAAAGACAATATGTAATATAGCTTTTTATTTATTGAAAATAATCACAACTGATACCACATAGAAAAACTACTCGGCACGGTTTAACTCTTAACTATACAAAATATCACATAAACACTTATAATTTCAAATATTTACATAAAAATTTCAATATATTAGTTGTAACCATGAAATATTTCACAGCAAAAACAAAAACACCCTTCGAGTTCCAAAATATTCTCTCAAAAACGTCACACATTACAATGGATCGGAATATTTTGGCTCGTCTCAAAACAAATAAGACATTAAGAGTTACAACATGTTTGCACTTAGTACAAAAATCGGACAGGCCGCATAAATATAGTATAAAATGTAACATTCGGGCAAAGTGTCTTTATAAAATCGTATTACACACATAACAATACACAAATCGTAAGCAAATCACGAAACGATAACTAAAATTGCCGAGCGAAGGAAATAGCCGCATTGAGTATGCCCTGGGACAATGTAAGGCGTAGCGTTTACGCTGGCAAAGTATAGATGTAAGATATAAAATCGAAGAACAGTAAAATTGTTATAATTTCGGGCCGAAAGCTATTATCATATATTAACATAACTAATAAATTCGTTACAGCAACTTATCAGCCTTTCAATACTAATTTCGTAATTTTATTCGTATTAAAAAAGTAAATTTGGCCTTGAACAATGCGCGAACATAAATAACATTTGAATGGTGATTAAAGTAAGCTTTTATACGTGATATGATACGTGACACTTGAAAACTGTTTGATAAAAATTTAAAATCGAATAAATATTAGAAAACAAATAATACCATTCTCAGTGTTTTAGAAATTTTCTACGCATTTTTATAAAAAACAATGCGTAAAGAATTTAACCTATCAACGGTTTAATGGAGGTATTTTAAGTCCTCGAATTAGAATTATTTGCAATTTTCATAATATTTACACTACTATTAAATACTAATTAAGGATTAGTCCTTTGATGATTGCAAGTTTTAAAATCACATTTACATACCGCAAATTTAGATTAATAGGTTCTACGTCTTGAGAAACGTCTTGCGAAAAGTCAGTAAATTGTTTCAAGGATTCAATAAAAAATAAGAATATAATAATTTTATCTTTGAATTGATAGAAGTTTTATGTTATATGACGATATATTTTCGTATTATTGTCGATAAAACAGGGAAGCTCGGATCGGGTTGTGTACATCGACAATACAATTGTTATAATTGAATGAATAATACTGAGATAAATATGAATTTTATAAAATCTCTATAACTCTATATAAATATAATAAATAGAATTTCTATATAGATATGGTTTTGGAATTGGTAAATATATTTTACATGTATCATAACTGTTAAATTTCAAACACCGTTAACACCAGTTTGACAATTAACACTCTCGCGGTATTGCAAACTGTCATTTGAAATTGACGTAACGATTAAACAACTGAATGTCAAACAAAATATTATTGAAATTAAATTTTGTGTATAAGGCAACGGTATTTAAAATTTCTCAGGCATATCTAACTATATATATTAAATACCGCGCAAATGCAAATATGAGTTTTGCAACACCTAACAAAATATAAATAGCCTTTATGTGATGCTGTAAAGAAAAATATCTCTAACAAGGACACACATTTCAAGAGCTATGTATTTCTATCACCCGGGTTCAGATGGCTGCAGCATATGATATACCCACGCCATATATGTTTGTTGGATTGTTTATCCTTACGTCACACACTTTAACAAGCAATTGTAATTGAGCATGATAAAACAATTACTCGAATTCGACAGGCGTTGGGGTCATGACATCGATGATGAAGTCCTCCATGTTGGGCAGAACCAGCACTTTCTCAAACTCCTTGGTCAGTTTTTGTTCAATCCAGTTCGTTATGTGGGTGAACCGAAGTGATCTAGCGCCGAACGCCGGCCGGGCCTTTAATACCAGTTGGGGATTCGTACGGAACCTGAAATCAGATTTTATTTAAATAAATTATTCTCGAAACGTTGACATTTATAAATAAGATTAATTAAATAATTAAAGTATACATGAATTTTTGATGCGTAAATGGTAAATGTAAGGAAAATAAAAAAGTGCTCAAACGACTTTTGGGCCCAAAGCTGATTCAAAAAAAAGTACTCAAACACTGTTACACTATTCTGTGTCGCAATAAGAAACTAATTTTTCCAAGTAATGTATTGCAAATCTGAGGAAAGCAAATTTTTAACAAACCAATGTATTGCAAAATGACATAAATCAAGAAAGTCTAGTAACTTAAAGAAAAACACTTTATCAACGGATTTAAGTTATGTATTTTTGCAAAATTTTAATATATTTTACATTATTTTTTAAACGGTAAAGTCTACCGTGACCACGCACACTGTAAAACGCGATACGTCGGAAAAATTTAAAAATAGTGTAAAATAGTAAAATTTTGCAAAAACACATAATTTAAATCCGTTGATAAAGTGTTTTCCTTTAAATGAGTAACAGTTATGTTAATAAGAGACAATATTAAGTCCAGCAACGTTACCCGATCCAGATGCGGTCGTGCGGCGGCGGCGGAAGGTTAACGGCCAAGCGCCCCTCCAGCCCGCTCACCTCCAGCTGAAGCTTTATGTCCGTGTTTGACAGACCCTCCATCGCCCGCTTCACGTACTTATAGTCTGTCACCTGACAAATAAATATCGTCCTCTATTAAGTTTATTTTACTTAAATATTACCAATTATATCGAGTTTTAATCCGTTCGAATGTATTTTTTTCTAAAATTGATATTTATTGAGCTAGTCCGTTATGGAGTCAAAAATCTCGTACATACTTAAACTTTAGGTGCAATTTAAGGAAGAGAGAGTTTATCATTTGTAAAATATAATTTTACCTGCTGAAAATATTTATTCGTAGCTATTTTGTCAACCATTCTCAGGAATTTCTTCTTTGACGAACCTCCTTCGGTCGCGTTAATAGGTCTGGAATTGAAGAAGATTTTTTGCCCTAAGTATTGTCTTTAGGAATTTCAGACTTCAATATATATATAGCCTGTACCATCCTGAGTAAATTACCTATCCAAGACAAAAATATTTTTTCACTCAGCACCAGTAGAAAGGTTATTCGCAGCACAAAAGATCCACACAAATTTGTGAAGGCCCTTAGAGCTTTATATTTAACTAAAGAAAAAACGTTTCTTATATTTTGTTTAAATTTTTTTCTAACCTTACTTAATTTATTAAGAAAAAATGTTCTGTCAATATTCCATGTACTTTATTAGTGACCGAATACGCGTTATTTTTTTAATACTTACGTTGTCGCATCTGTCAGGACTATATTCTCAGAACTATCGACGGGCTGGACGGGGGGAGTTTCGTCATCACTCGATGACTCGGCCGAGTCCTCCATTTCCGAATCGTAAATAGCCGGTTTTCGTTTCTGTGAATAACAAATATGTTTCCTGTATAAGATTTCCTTACTCTCAAATACTTAAACTATTAATGTCTAAACCCGTAAAACCACGAACATTATTGTATTCTTAAGATACTGACATTTTTTAAAGTCCAAAAGTATTGAAGTATTATCTTTGTCAAATCAGAGTAGTCTTATGAGAATATTTTTAATTGAGATCTGGTTTAGGAGGCATAATAATAAAAATACTTTATTACACACACAAAACATAGAAAGAAACTTACAATAGACTTAAAATATAAAACTTATTATGAACTTATAATTAATGTCTGTGTACAGAGGGCGGTCTCATAGCTACGATAGCTATTTCTTCCAGACAACCCGGGTTGGAGGAAATACTAAACAAAAAAAAGGAGGTGCACAACTACTATTCATCATACTTAGTTTTAATTCATGATTCGTTTAATAATACTGTATAATAAAAGCGTTCAATATATATTTATATGTCATATATTGGTTGTTGAATATTGTACGATCCATATCGTACATTAAGCAGTTTTGTTATTTTAAAGGCTCAGCATTTTGAACGCGCCCGCTTCATTATTTAATTATTCTATAAACAATTCAGCTCGCATCGATTAATCAAGACGATCGCGCGTTCTCGCACACCCATATGATTTATTCATATAATATATAATATTTCATCAATCAATAAAAGTGTCAAACAAGGACACAACATCCTCATTATTAAATCATTTATCATTATCATCAAGTAAAAGGAGTGGTCAATCACGGACGCAAGAAATATAAACTTACCCGAAGTTCGGCGCTGGTAGCAGGAAGTGTGGGAGACGCACTCATCTCTCTCTCGACAACTGGCTCTTGAGTGTCTAGTAACTGCTCTTCTAAAGTCATATCTGTATAATAAATTTTAAACTTATTATAAATCTATTATATTGCCAACGGTTCATTACAAAAACCCATGTTAAATCCGGCCACGTGCGAATATATATATATAAACAGGACATATACATTGTTCGATTGTTAGTTTTTAGTTATAGCAGAAAAAGAAGTATCCTTAAAATGTCAACAATGCATCCATATCACCCGTAGTGTATACACTACGGAACCATAAAAATACAATTGATTGCTTCCATTACCAACTTTTATACTTTCATTATTAAATCAAAAATATCTTTACCCATTTAGGTAAACATGTACACTTAAATTAATCATAATTAAACAAATAAATCGTAAATTTACATTTACCACCAGTTCGCAAGTCAAGGGCGTAGAGCGGGTAAGAAGAACTGGCAAGAAACTTTCCGCCACTCTTTTCAATCGCCAAGTTTTTAATACAAATTGTTTGAACTGGAGCAAATCAATCCCAAGGATTAGGATCATTTAAGTATTCGTCACATTTATAAAAGGCTTCATTAATTAATTTACTTTTAACAAGGGCTTTGAATTTATTTAGTGACAGTTCTCTAATTTCGCTTGGGAGTTTGTTGTAAAAACGAATACAATTTCCATATAAGGAGTGGTTTTAAATTAGTTCTATTACGCGTATTATACTGGTGAAAGTCACCATTTGTTTTAAAATCGTTTAAGTTTTTTTGTACATACAACAAGGCTTCAAGAATATATTGACCGGATAATGTCATAATATTTAGTTCCTTAAATCTATTCCGTACCGATTCCCTCGGGGAAACACAACAAAAAAAACTCACATCCAAATATATTATCCTACATCCTTGTTAAAGCGGAAAAAAACACAACAGAACTGTGAAATACAATACTCACTTTTCTCTTTCAGCTTCATAAGATTGATTTGCGTAAGAATGGCGATGTATGCACCGCCATCGTACCGCAAGTGTGCGTCAAGCCACACGCCACGTGCGTCACAAGATGGCGGCTGAACGCCACAGACTAACGGACACGCGCCCGATAGAGACAGTTTTGTCACTAGTAGCGGTGACATGAATGATGGCAGCTGGAATTCAATAAAGTACCATGTAATTTTTTGCGTAAATACAACATTTAAAAAATAGTTCATCATTAAATATCAAATGTAATACCTCGTGCGTAATTATTTACTGTATTCAATTAACTATCTAAACCTCATGTACGAACGTCAAATCTTCGTCGTGCATGGTATATGTGTTCGTATGGGATCGAGGATATACGTATGTATCCATATTATATCTTAATATATATAAATCTCCTGTCACGATGTTTGTCCGCAATGGACTCCTAAACTAGTAACTGATTTTAAATTAAATTGGCACACCGTGAGCAGTCTGTTCTAACTTAAAACATAGGATAGGTTAGATCTTAAATTATTGTCAAAATTTTATTTTACTGCAAATTATTTGTCTATAATAAATTGACAGTCACAATTGTCTGTTAACTCCAAAAGAGTCTAACAGATGACGATATTTTTCGACTGGATTGAGTAAGTAATCAATATATGGCACTGCTAAACCTGCACTGGAAAACCGTGTAATATAAAGATTAATTTATTAACCTAAATAAAGCATACTTTTATTGTTTAAAACGCTTGAGTATAAACATATCCCCGCACACTTAAAGCTGATAATTATTTTTATTGAACTAAAAAAATGATTGTTAGAAATCGCATTTAGTATATTATTAGTATAAAAGCAAATAAGTTAACCCAAATAATATGTGAAACAGTTAAGTAAATAGATTTTCGGCTTTAACGTAATATTAACCGACGATGTATACCTTAAGCGTATTCAATTTCCTTTGTATCTTATTCTGCAGACGCGTTATGAGTACGGGATCACGCATCATATCGTACATGATGCGAGCAAGCATTGTATTCACCCACGTGACTTCGGCTGGAAGCGTTCGGCACTCGCATTCCGACGTCGACTGTTGGGACTGGAAATTAAAAAAAAAACTTACAATATTATGTACTACGCTGCTTTAAAACCAACGTTAATTAAAGACCACAAAAATGAAAGCTTTTAGAATATGCAACAAATCCCCCAAAGTACACACACTTGTATTATAAAGTATCAATGAAATTTTTATCAATTTTTTTTTAAACCACCGATGATTAAACAAAATGTTATCAAATTACTCTTAGTACGTGATTAAAGCAACCAATGACGGGTAGGTATTTACTTTTCAAATTTGATGAATTAAACATTGTTATACTGAATTATAAAGCAAAGTTTATTATTAGTGGGAAAAATTGCTAAAGATGTTATTTACATTACATTAATGCAATCTGACAATTGACATTATCGTGTACAACTTGCGTACACGTCCCAAACAAAAGCGTACGTCACAAAACTAAAAACAAAAGAAAACCGCTAACATCCTTCCTTTTCTTCCTTTTACTCCTCTCGTGGGGTGAGGGCTCTATCTGACACATAACGCCGACATCGGATGTTTGTTTCGTGGCAACCTCATGCGTCTATGATGATAAATTAGTTAATTTTGCGGAACGTAAGTACGTGCTTGGAATCGTCCCCAAAATGTGCCTATAATTATCAAGCAGACGCACAAATCAGGTTTGTCAAGTCTGAACAAACTTTGAACAGGAAACTCAACCTTACGATCTATGTAGCAAGCTTCAAAATGGTATGACTATTGGAGTATCCATATTATTAAAATCTACTAAAATATATAAAGATCGTTAACGAGGGTCCATACTGGTAACAAAGGATATTTATATGAAGAATTGGGCTTAACAGGAACTTTACCTGCATAATTTTGATAATGTATGGCCAAAAAGTCTTCTCATAGGAATCTAAGCTGACCGGTAGAGGGTGAACAGGTGACGTCGTGTTCACTATTTCCGATGTCGAGTCGTTCGTTTTAGTCTGCAACAATTTCATATAAATTAAAACATATAATCTTATACATATTTAATTCTAACACTATCATATATTTTCTTATTCAGTGCACTTCCGATGTGAGAATATATTATTCATATAAAACAGTGTGATTTAGTTTATAGTCAAATATTGACCCTTTATTGTTCTCTTAAAATAGCAGAATGCTATATCTAATATATAAAATTCTCGTGTCACGGGGTTCGAACTTGGGACTCCTCCGAAACGGCTTAACCGATTCTCATGAAACTATGTGAGCGTATTGAGTAGGTCTGAGAATCGGCCAACATCTATTTTAAATCCCCCCAAATGTTGAGGGTAGTCCACCCCTAAATTTTAATTTTTAGAAAAAAAAATTGGTTTCTATTTTTTTATGATACAACATACAAAAATACATACAATCCTTATCCAATTTTCACCCTTCTACGATCAACCCTTATTTTTTATTTATTAATTGAAAATTGAAATCACATGTATGGCAAAACTACGTTTGCCGGATTAGCTAGTTGCTTTCTAAAATTAACGTGTGTAGATTTTTTTTTGTAACTTTATCATGTATCGTGAAAAATCTTTTTTACCTTTCCAAACGCAACGGTATCTTTCTCGCTAAGCTTATAAATCGCTAGCTCAATGCCCTCTTTCCCCTCTTGGTGTTCACTCGTAGACTTGTCTTCGTTGGATGACGTATCCGCTGACGCGCTCGCTTCGCTTATCGCTATCATAAGACGGCGGTACCTAAAAAAAACACTTTGACTTTACCTAGGCTGTCTCTATGGAATAATATCGACATAGAGACAACATTGTTACTTCAACTAAATTAATATGCGACAAAAATTTACGATTTTCAAATGTTAACAGTTTTTTTTTTTAATATTATCTGTGTACGACAACGGGCTATTTTTCTTAATAGAAAACTTTTAATGAAAATCTTTGATGAAGCTTCACATGGTTCTCATATTAAAAAAATTGAAAAAATGCCATATAAATGGTATAATATTCTCACCACTCGTGTTTGTCTCGACCCGTTCTAGCGAAGAGGTACAGATGTGAGTGTTTGTCTTTGGACTGTTTCACGTGGATGCTCCACTCACCTTCAGTAGTCCCTTCTGCCACTGGATCCGACTCCTGTGAAAGGAAAAGGTGACAAAATGTATCGTAATGCTTCTCGTAAGCAAAGTGCTTGACTTTGCTAGATATGTAAGTCTAGTGGTAAGTAGATTATGAACGAAATTCGTATGGTATATTAAATCAAACGTATTATATTTCAATAATAAAATAAATAATTTAAAGAAAAACACTTTATTAACGAATTAAGCTATGTATTTTAACAAAATTGAAGTATATTTTACGTTATTTTAAATTTTCCCGACGACACTTATTTTGACAAACCTTTTGCGCGAAACGTCGCCCATATAAAGAAATACACTTTTCTTTATATGGGTAATAGTTATTTCAATAAAAGACAATATTATAAATAAGTTATTTCAAGTAGGAGAGAAAGCACTTTGAATAATACACGCAAGTATAAACAAGCTTTCTTCAGTAAAATAGTTTATTCTATTTTTTCATTAAAAAAGCGACAATCTCTTGCAATCTTAATATATATAAATCTCCTGTCACGATGTTTTTCCGCGATGGACACCTAAACTATTTAATCGATTTTAAATTAAATTGGCACACCGTGAGCAGTCTGGTCCAACTTAAGAGATAGGATAGCTTAGATCCTTGTTTTTCAACCTGTGGGTCGCGACCCCCTGGGGGGTCGGTTCTGTTCTGTAGGGGGGGTCGCCAGAGGTCGAAAAAATGGGTACTTTAGTAAAAAAAACAGAATTAAAGACAATTAATATTGTTAATGGAAATACTGTAACATACACCTACATACATGATAAAAAACCGAAGGTCCAAGGGGGTCGCGAAATATTTTTTTTATACCAGGGGGGTCGCGTAATATTTTTTTATACCGGGGGGGTCGCATCATGAAAAAGGTTGAAAAACACTGGCTTAGATCTTTAATTATAATCGCAATTTTATTTTATTGCAAATTATTTGTCTATAATTAATTGACAGTCACAAGTATCTGTTAACTCCAAAAGATTCTAACAGATGTCGATACTTTTCGACTGGAGTGAGTAAGAAATCAATAGATGGCACTGCTGAGACAAACCGACAAACGTGTCATATAAAGATAAATTTACTAACCTAAATAAAGCATACTTTTATTGTTCAAAACGCTTTCGATTATAAACATATCCCCGCACACTTTAAGCTGATAATTATTTTTATTCAACTAAAAAAATGATTGCTAGAAATCACATTTATGGCAAAACAAATATTCCTTACTCTTAAAAATATAGAAAACTTAAAGTCTGAAGCGATATTACAAAATTTATAAAACTAAAGTGATTAGCATTGATAGAAACTCACCGTCTCTTCAAGGAACTCCTTGATTTTGGACAGTTCGTTATCATCTATCTCATCATCGTCCTCCCTGGTGCTGGCGATGGACTTTGTGGTCTGTTCCTCAACCTCATCCAGCTTCTCACTCGTCTCTGGATCTGTTATTGTTGATACGCTATCTGTCTTTTTATCTGGAAAGTGGTAAATAAATATCATATCCCATTAAACGAATTTAATTAGTTGAGTTACGAAATTATTTCGAACTAGGAGGGTTAAGAAAAGTTGTTTAAGAAAAGTTAGTACAAAAAGCTTATTACACAGTTACTGATTATTTGGAAGATAAATCATAAACTAAATCAGTGTTTTTTAACCTTTTTCATAATGCGACCCCCCTGGTATAAAAAAATATTTCGCGACCCCCTTTGACCTTCGGTTTTTTATCATGTATGTAGGTGTATGTTACAGTATTACCATTAACATTATTAATTGTCTTTAATTTTGTTTTTTTACTAAAGTACCCATTTTTTTCGACCCCACTACAGAAGCTTCGCGAACCCCCAGGGGGTCGCGACCCACAGGTTGAAAAACAATGAACTAAATCATAAATAAATGATTTATGTTTTAATCAACATTAAATCATAAATCATTTATTTGTTTGCGAATATGTGTGCAAGAAAATCAGGTACTTAACAAAGTGCAGAAACCATATGGCCACAAGGCCTGCAAACTAAGACTACACTTCTACTAGTGGATATAACATTACATTTAAATTCATAACTACATACAATTACAATGACTTAATATTATAAATTATCTTACAAATAACCAGTAACTGTGTAATAAGCTTTTTGTAATAACATTTCTTTAATTTTTTTCTTAAACAACTTTTCTTAACCCTCCTAGTTCGAAATAATTTCATAACTCAACTGATTAAATTCGTTTAATCGATAAATGTTATTATGGTTTTCACCAAGGGTCTTTTATTTTCGAAGCGGTATTTTTTCTAAGCAAATGACATTCAAATGGATTAAATATATATACTAAATAGTAGTATTAAAAGTACAAATATTGTATGAAATTTACCTCTATGCATTCTTCTGACTAATCTATGTCTGAGACCTTCTCGGCCCGGTTCCGTTTCATGTGAAATACTGTAATAACAATTTTATTGAATAAAATTTCCAATAACAACCTAGATAAGGCTTTATTGGATGTTGCATACTAAAACCTACCTCTTTTCCCTTCTCCTCCAAATAAATTTCTTTTTTCTCTCCGGACTTGTGTTTGTCTCCGCAGTCTCAGTCTCTAACGTTGCGTCTTTACTCTTTTTGTCCAATTCAGCTATCTTCTTCTCTATAGAATTCTCTTTCTCTAACACTTGTATTTTCTCTTTCTCGCTGAGTATTATGCAAATTGGGTATTTTTTGCTCCATTGCCTTAAAACGAAACGAAAGAAATATTAAAATAAGGCAAACCTTTAGCGGCTCCCGATTTTCATTCATAAAAACTTTTATTTCCTTCAAAACTAATAATTTAATGTGTTTGTTAGTCCTACTTTCAATGCGGAGTGATTGCGAAAACAATATATAATTAGATAATATGCAATTACAAATACTATAATTTTCACAAATAACTATATTTCTTGTATTCAATATAAGATAATTTGAGGACAAACAGTAATTTCGGCCGTCTTTACCCTACGTAATTAGCATCTGTTTTAGTTTTGTAATAAAAAAAATTTGTAAAAATTTAAATTTTGTAATTTTCTGCGTGATGTGGGAATCTTTTCTTTACTTATTTCACACATAGATTAAATCTACTTCCGATTGGCTAATTCGAAGGTCATACCTTTTAATAAGACTACAATTTAATAATGAACTGAGACATTTTAAATCAAAATTATGTTTAATTAATTTTACAGGTGTATTTTGTCAGCTATCTATATTTGAAAAATCATTTAAAATACGAGCTGGGAGGCGGAAGAATAATGATAATTACTATAAATTACCCTATGAAACGAACGGTTGGGTCAATGTACTAATTGTTCTCGTTTACCTTTAGGTGAGCGAAGGTCACCGACCGAGTTTTGACAAAGCTTTCTTGAATGATTTAACTGCTGAGTTTAGCAGCATTTAAATGTGTTTAACCTAGGATTTGCTGAAATGTATCCTTGTGAAAGGAAAGTTTTCGTCCTTAATGATCCGCTAAATGTTGAGTTGTTCATACGTATATATTGTTGAATTACTCCGGTTGTTATTCAAATTTGACGCCATTTTGTAAATTTGTGACCCTGATTTAAGTTGACCGACCGCGACAGCCTAGAAGCCTCTCGAGTTAAAATAAGCATACGAAATTTTTAACGAATCTTTAACGAACGATAAATTTCTTTTATCTCCATAATAATATTAGTTATTTATAAAATCGTAATACACATGATTTTAAATACTAGACTCTAATATCTTTCACAATTGTAATCGACCAATAAAAATTAAAGCTTTTAGTTTAATTAGTACAGTTTCATAGGTATTTCTTAAATATAGATCATATTCTTCTCTTTTGTCAACTTACATAATACAAGAATATACTGATAAAATAAACAAAGTCTAAAGTTAGTTCATAAAAATCATTGTCCATAAACCGCAATGAATAGCAAGGCCGCAAGGCCATATAACCTTAGCTTATGTTTTTAGGTTAAATGCACACGTGTAATTAATACGTAAAATATAAATAGATATCACTAAATTCAACCTTTAATAGTGTCCTAGAGCTTGGATACAATTACGTGCCTCCTTTAGTCAAATCATACATAATTATACAGAAGAAACAATTTTCTTTCTTCTGTCTTTTAGTAAACGTCTGAATTCACAGACTTAGAAATATTGTTGTTCATACGCCTTTATTGAGAGACTCGTGACAGTGAGACGATATAATCACTTAAAACATTTTATGGTTCTCTTATGAAAACAGTAGAAAATATTTATATAAAAATTAGTCTAAATGTTAATTCAGGGTAATTATTTCCTGTATATGATATATTATCCAGCATGAAGAAATAACAAATATTCACAAACAAGCTTTCGCAGTTACAATATTATTGATATTATCTGCCATACGACGGGAAACATAAGCGGTATTAAATTGGCTTCTTTGGTATATAGAAATAGTCACGTTTTTAATGAGCAACATGAGACGAGGGAGAGTCAAAATTTAATAGCTTATTAAAAAGCACGTTTAAGAATAAGGATAATCTGTACAAGGTATTTTAAATAGAGCGAAATGCTTCGACGTCTTACATTACGCAATGGTTACCTTAGGTCGATTCGCGGCGAAAGAAAATTGTATAGGGAAAGATAAACATGGAAAACCAAATACGATAAATTTCTCAGCTTAAAGATAACACGTGACGCAATTAATGACGAATGACTGTAATTATTTTAATCATTAGGAAACCCTCATATTCCATGTCCAGTAAATATATTTTAGTTCTTCAACACTAAATAATAAAGTAAATATTATTTAAGGCAGGATTAGTCTTTTGTATATATATAATTTTAACGGGGATTTATAATAAAATTATTTATGTAAGTGATTGCATATGTGTGAATAACGCAAAATTATTTTATCAAGAAACATTCAAGCTATGTATAGCATGTTTTATGGGTTAGATACACAAACACATTTACAAATACACATTTTCTAAACATATAAACAAATTAGACGATTTCCAACAAATATGCTTATGCCTGACACTCTATAATAGATATTGAAATGCTATAATTTAACTTACCGCCGCTTAACAAGTCCATTTGGTAAGAGAATGACACGAGCCCCCGTCAGGTTATATAGTCTGTGCTGATAGAAATTCACTTTTTCGATTTTCTCATCCCAAAGCGCTCTTTTCGCTATCTTTGTACGAGTATAGGATATTCTTAAATTACAACCTGAAATGCAGACTTTGTATAATATAGCTATAGACTATACAATACAAATTAATTTAATAAGAACAAGTATTTTCTGAGATTAACTGTTGAACCAAACAAACAAATTCTTCAGTAAATTATATTAGTATAGGTGTAAAAATTCTCTATTTTTGATAAGCGAAAGGATAACTGTAATAAATTTAAATTATTATTAAATCTGTGGTTAATATATGAAGTTCATGAAAGTAATCTGATAGTTTTTGCATGTTACGCAATCGATACATAAATGAAAAAAAAAATATATGTAACACATTTTTTTTTTCATTTATGTATATAATTATGTAATCGATACATAAATGAAAAAAAAAATATGTAACACATATATGACGGCCGCGTGATACTTAATATAAATGGAATATATGTGAACTGATACCACGAAATAAAATAGATATCGATATTAGGGAGAAGTTCGAAATACTTAAACATTTCTGCGACTCTATAAATAAAAAATGCAAAAGAATAACCTTGTAGAAAATTTGAGAACCTATTACATGAAAACCGGGTCATAATCTATGTATAATATTAAATTAAGTTAAAACTAGTTTGCGTGTTTGCGTGATAAAATCTATAATGAAAATATATATAATTAATTTTATAACCTATTTAAACTCGGCCTATTTCAAAACTATTCCACATGGGAGTGATCGTAGACCGATCGATTGCTGTCTGCCGAGCGTAGGTGTCGAATCTCAATAGTAATTATTCACACCCGTGAAATGTATAATTATTAATTTAACACACTAAACATTTATATAAATGAAATATCAGACAGATGTACTGCGCTGTAATAAAAAAAATGTCCATTTTATATCACCGCTTTAAGTAGATTTCGTAGGTTAAAAGGGGATAGCCTATACGCAATGTAAATTTAATTTAATTTATCAGAGCAATCGTGATACATTTAAACTGTTAAAATATAAGTCAACGAAAATTGTTTAAACGGCGCGAATTTCCAAGCAGCCTTCACTTTGTAGATAAAAATATTAAATTACTAATGGTCAAAGTATACGGTATAAAATCCTATTGGACCAACGTCAAAGATTAATATCGATAAAAACGTTCAATATACGTATTAAAACTTAATGCAAAAGTATCCACCCTTTAACAAAATGTGCATACATATCTGTATATAAATCAATTAACAAACACCGCATACACATTAATATACAATACATTTATAGAGCTTAACGCATTTCTTAGTTTTAATGTAATTAGTCAATATGTCTAATTACAACGTGAGGCTGAACTATTATAATACGCTCGGGGACAAACAAATCAAGCATAAAGCATTGTTATTAAAAACGTATATATTTTTAACAAAAATATTCCTACATATACCTGTGGTTCCTCATGGAACCAAAGAGCCATAAATTGACATTATCATTCAATATAAAACAATTAAATACTCCTTTATAGTAGTTTACAATTGACAAACATAAAAAAAATAAGAACTTACCCTCGAGTTTCATAAAGGCAGTAGTTGTTTTATTTATGTGGTAGGTAAAGGGGTCGTAATCAGGAAATCTATAGTGATTTATCCAACCCTGTGGACGAGTGTATAATTTGTAGTGCACGCAATTATAAACTTTATGTTCAAGTAATAATTGGTTTAATTGTTTGAAGCGTTTCAATGAGTCAGACAAGGTCATTAAAAGTGATATTTTATATACGTCATATTATACATTAACAAGTTATACATTGATGAATTAATGTTATTGTTATTAAAATTTTATTGCTATTTGGTTAGTTTTTCTATTAAACAGGTACAGAAGAAACAGGTTATTCGGCAGTGTCACTTACAAAAAAATTACCTTTATTTATAATAAATTTCAAAAAGGACAATTAGATAATTAAAACCAAGTAGTCTGATACTAACCTCATACTTTTTCAAGGGTGTGTGCTCCTTTACAGACGGAATAGTGTAGGCCATTGGTATGGTGTTGCTTCTCTTCAATTGGAAGAAGCTTCTACTACTTGGCTCCCAATCACTAAAGTATGTATCAAGCACCCACTGTTTGACATTACTTACAAAACAGAAAAACCACAGCCCCAATAAAAATCCATTCCACACATTACAATTAGGAAACATTAAATAATTAATGACCACTAAAATTGTTAAAAAGTACATTGTAAAGTTGAAAATGTAGCTCTTAGGCTTCTTATGTGTTTCCGGTTTTGATAAGTTGCTTTTACTTGGCGGCAAGCCAAAATTGGCTGGAGTGGATATCGGCGTTGGCGGGTTAATTTTCGTGTCAACAGGTCTGTGCAATGGACTATCAACAGCGTTAACATCACCAAATGCGTCTATTGTGTCTTCGAGAGCCTCTATACCTGATTCAACTTCAAAGCTGTTATCATTTAAGGTATCCTTAATTTCATCTGTTTCTGTAAGCCCTGAAAATTAGTGGTTTTGTATGAAACAAGTATGAGCCTTTAAATTAAAGAAGTGAAAATTATTTTCTATATATTTATTTACTATTTTAAGAACTTACTTAGATTCTTCTGTGTATCATCACTAGAGTCTGAATGATTTTTTGTATTATTTTCATGATTTTCTGGCTCTATAACCTTGGCTGTGATTGGCTGAGTCACCTCAGATAAGTTCTGTATACTGCTATCAAGTGAGGACACCTGATGATAAAGTTATTATTTTTTAGGATATTTAACCATGTTTTACCTTGTATTTAAGCAATTTCCCTTCCAACACAATTATTTTGGGTTTTGCTTATAATATTTATGAAAAATATAAATTTATAAAAAATATAGATTTGATTTAAACATGATATTAAAAGTTTTTAATTATATTATGTACCATTTTAATTTCTCAACATATATTACAATATTATTCACCTGGTTATCAGTATCACCAATACTTTGTTGGTCTAAGTCTTTAGTAGCAGAGTTTTCTTCAGAATCAGATGTAGAGTTGTCTCTTGGTAGAATCTTTTCTTTTGTTTCTAAAACAATATCAAAAATAAAGATGCTCAGAAAATAATTAACAATTTGATTAATGTGTCTAAAAATAATTTTGTTGTACCTTCCACAGATTTGGTTTTCATGTCCTCTACAGCCTGAGCAATCTTGAATTTAAAATCATGGAATATCTTCCATGTTTCATTTGGTTCCTTGATATCTGAGCTTTCTGATGTGCTTCTTTTACCAAGACGATTCAAATATTCCTTCATAGGTGAGGATGTAATTTCTTTAGGAGTAGAACTTTTGTTATCTTCAGCTGGCTTTGGGTCAGACTTAACATCTTCAACTTTTTCAGACGATTTCTCAGATCTCATAGATTTAAAATATTTATCAATAATAGATGATGTCTTTTCTGCTTTCTTAGGGCTTGCAGTCTCACTTTTCGATGGTTGATCTCCTTGTGGTAATGTAGTTCCAGATTCACAAGCTTGATATAATTCTTCAAGTTCTTCATTGTTTGCATTATATCTAAATGATAATGCAGAATTCGGGGATTTACCTAAAGTAAAGATGTTTTCGCATGTGTTATGAAAATATTACTAAAAGCTAAATAAAAACAGAGTAAAGACAAAGGAGTGTTAAAATTTAATCAGGCCAATTTAAAGATATTATTTAATTTTCCGTGTCATTAGGAAGATGGCAATCTTTATTTTATTGAAACAATAAATAATGATAATAAGATTAATAATTAAATATATATTGAAGATATAAAAACCAACTTTCAAATAAAAAGGCACTCCAAAACATTTTTATAATACTAAATATGTGTCCAAATTAAAATAATCAAGAACTTACCTGGTCCTGATATCTCCATATTTAATAATGCATTTTACAAACTATTAGGCAAATAGCTTATATAGAGAATAATAGAAACATTAAGCACTAATTAAATGCACTTATATTTCAACGGATTAATTCCTAACATTTACCCAACGAACGCGAACACCGTAATTCATCAAATTACAAATACAAAATAAAAGGAAAAGTGAACATTGAAAATTCACGTCTCAATCGTGTCAAATACCTCTTATTTTTGACAGCTGTCAGCCGAACAAAAATCACTGTCAATAGATATCATAAAACATGACTAATGGGTAACTTTCGAATAAAAAGGCTTAAATTAGCCATTAACCATTTATATCGGAAATGGTTATTTGTTACTTAATTATTTGTCGATAAATAAGTAAGACACGTTGTTATGGAATTCAAGTTGAATAACGAACAACGTCAATGTCTTACTGCTAACTGACAATCATGAACTGTAAAAGGCATGCATGAGCGGCATGACGCATCAAGCAGATTGTAAGCACGAAGCAACATTTACAAGTCTAAAGTCGCACACAATCACCGATCACCGTCAAAATTCCTTTTCGCGATTATTCTTTGTACAATTTGCTGCGTTTGATGAATATGAATTATGTTTACAATCGGCATACATAGTGTATGATAGCAATGAAGAAATGAGCAAAATTATATATAAATATGAAGTTTCTACTGATATTATTGTTTTTATTTGGATGTTACGGAGAAGATGGTATTGTGAGCAGTGATAATAAGGTGAGATACATTGAATTGTAAATAACAATAGTGTTGTGGAAAGTGCAAGGTGATTTACAGTCATATTATTCCTCAGGAAAGTACCGAGTTATCAAGGACTTTGGATGACCGGCCCTTGTTGTTTGCTACACTTGGTGGTGGAATGGTTGCTGTAGAGCCAGTCTCTGGGAATATTATTTGGAAACTTAAAGATGGTATGCCTATTTTAGTTTAGATTTATATTCAGCATTGAATTTAAAATAAACATGAAATATGTTGAGAGTTACTTTACTATTTTGAAAAATTAACGAGATTTGTTGTTCTTTCTTTCTTCAGTTTATAATGAATTTGAAAAATATGCTATAAATACTTGGTTAGTCTTTTGTGTTAAAAGTGAAGTTAATAAACTGGCTCATTTTCAGTTTATTGTGATGACTAGACTATATACAAATAAAGTAAATACTTGCATTTCATATTGTGCAATAAATAATAATTTTAAATTTTACCTAATGTTTTTTACTTCTAGAACAGATATTGATAAGGAATTGTTAAGCCTAATCAGGTAGATATTGTAGATAATTGTAAATCTTATAAATTAAGGCTTAATTTTGGCCTAAATTTTATAGTATTATTTGATAATTATCCAAATTATATTATATATACCATAAGATGTTCAAAAAATGATTTGAAAACAAAATTTTCAAAGTTATTTTAGTGTTGTGTATGTTCTCTAAATAAAACCTCAGCATGGCTTTTATGAAATTATACATTTTTATAAAAATGATACATTTTATTGTGTATACAAATGGAGCCTTCTAAACTAAAAACTAGACATTTTTATATACAAACAAACAAATTAATATAATGTGGGTTAAAGGAAAGTGTTACTTTGTAATATTTATAATTTTTGTGTTGTTTGAATCTGGCCACATGGGTTTGAATTATGTATGTATGCATAAATAATGAAAAATATACTATATCAGGGTTCCAAACTTACTTTGTCCATTTTACCCATTGAGTTTGAGTTCAAATTATTATGAGTTGTGTCTCTTTCTGTCCTGATTTAGGCCTGCAGCTCCCACATGGGGTGTAATGGCCCCCGAGGGGAAATGAGAACATTAAAGATTATCAAATCATTCCTGTATCTAAAAGTTCAAATAACCAAAATAATTTTGATAAACCCCTCATCTCTTTGGAACAATACATTGATATTTACATTGTTGAACTATATCTATACTTAAAAAACATGTGCTTTCGTAAGAGCAACTGTTTATTATTATCAGTATATTTTAGACTAGCTTGTGTCCGCGACTCCATCCGCGTGTCTTTCACAATTTTAGTAAAGAATTTGAACAAAATAAATATTTAGTGCTTGTCTAAGCCAAAACAAACTAATAGTACTATAACTACCCTCTAGTACTAAGGGTATTTTATATCTAAATAACTAAACTAAACAGTCGAATCAATTCTAGCGTGTTTATCTATCTATATCTATATGTAAGAGAATTAAAACGTGCCCACTCTTTGTCTAATATAAAAAAGAGAAAACAGAATTCGTTTAGTTATACTTATTGTTAAGTCTGTAAGTAAGTAGGTAACTTACACTTAATTAAAACGCCTTTATACCGTCTGTCAAAAAAAATGGACTATATTTTTTACCCAATTTGTAATTATAGTTTCGTAACGTAAAGTAAATTACATATTCAAAAACTATAGAAATTTCACTTATATTATGTAATCGTTTAAAATAAAAGAATTGAAAAATAATATATTGGAAAAATACACACTAAATTTATGATGTATGTATGTATATGATAAGTCATATGGTATTGTGATGAGGTGTGAATGTCATGTAATTAATGGCTCGGAATAATTATTATTTTAAGAATACGTGAAATTTATTGTTTTAACGACAGTTATATGGTACGATAAGGTCTGCATCTCATTACATGAAGATAATATACGTATTACATTGTAATAACAATTTGTCGAAGATAAAATCTTTTAATAATTTTTAACTAAAAGAATGGGCAATTTTAGGGGAGGTATATATGTCAGAAGACACCCTAACCATAAAACTGGTATTTCATAGATAATCTAACATTGTATTTTGTTGTTGTTGTATTTTTTATATTATTTTTATTCCTCAAGCGTTTGTAAATATTTTGTTTTTTAACATATTTTCTCTGAATATTCTTTATATTTTCATTTTAACCTATACGATTATTCCGCTCTATTTGCTACACATACTATTTATAATATTATTAATAAACTAAACTATGGCTTAAAACTTATTTCATAGATTTTGTTTGAAGACTGATTCTACAAGAAAAGTTCTAGCGAAGGCATTTGCAACACGTGCTTACCTTAACCTAGACATTAAAATGAATCCGTCAAAAAAACACATTTTCTAATTATTTTCAATTCTGTATGTGTAATGGAAAACTTGGCGATAAAGTTGTTTTCAATTACGAATTGCCAAAATATTAAATAAGGTGATCTTATTTTTTTCAGAACCCGTCGTTAAAGTACCTAATCAACATGCAAATTTGATGCCCCAATTTCTGCCTGATCCGCGTCATGGCTCTTTATACATGTATGGGCCAAGAGGCGACAAGCAGATGTTAAAAAAGCTGCCTTTCACCATACCAGAGCTTGTAGCCAATGCGCCGTGTCGTTCCACTGATGGGATTTTATATACGGGCAAAAAGAGTGATACCTGGTTTATGCTGGATCCCTTGACTGGATCAAGAGAGCATATTTCGGGTAAGAACTATTTTATTTATGTATATACTTACATGTATTACATGTATGTATATAAGGGACGAAACAATAAAACTTCAAAGAGTACAAATAAACTGAATTTATTTTTATTGATCTATACTACGATATGCTACAATATTATAGACTGCCTCTGACTATAGACTATAGTCAGAATTATTCTAAATATTGTATTTAAAGGAATATATAATTGCAATACACAGGTTTCGAAAACAAGAAAATATTCAAAAGCGATGAAGATAATACATGCCATTTGGACAAGAAGCGAGGTGTGTACGTAGCTCGCACAGAGTATAACATACTGATGCATGATTCCAAGAATGAGAACCACAAGTGGAATGTTACATTTTTTGATTACACCTCACACGATATGGCCAAGGAGATGCTCAACGATTACGGTAAGTTATCTATATCACGCCGGATTTTAAAATTGTGGTCTTGCTGAAATAGAGTAACGTAGAAATTTAATACGAATATTTGCCGCAAGCGCACGGCACGTACAAAGAATTTTTGTACTTTTAAAACATTAGGAAATCGGAAAACGTCCGAAAACGGCTATTAAAATAATAATAAAATTTTATACAGCTTTTTTTAAAAAACATATTCTTAGTATAAGCGGATTAATAGGTATTTTTTATTTATTTATTCAAAGTTCAATCGTATTCACAATTTGTTGTTTTAAAACACTAAAAAAACCACAGGTTTAACGCTAATGTCATACAAATAAACAGCCGCATCATACATCTATGATAAGTAGGTAACCAGGTAGGTATGTATAGACATCAGTGTAATATTTGGCAGAAAATAAAAGTTTTAATTTATTTTTTAAATATTTAGTATTTTAAATGTTTTACTCATATACGCAAAACGTTTATGAACTCGAAATTGTTAAAAGTTAAAAGTTGTAAAAATGTTTGTGTAAAGTTAAAAACTGGTTATTGGTTTAACTGCTAGTGTATTTTTAAATGTATTGTTGATAAGCAGTACGTACAAGTATTTAACGTTTACAATCGTTTTGCATGCCTTTATCTTCAGCGTATCGGATTTTGCGTGCATGCTTAACCAACACAGACATATATGCAATCTCTCGTGATTGAAGAACAATTAATACTATGTTGTAAAGCTTTGTAAAGAAGAGTTTATTTATTTTGTTGCTTGAATGCGGTCAGAAACTACTGGTGTAATGACTATTGATAAATAGTCCATTTATTGTAAAGAGCGGAACAAATGAAAATTGTGAAAACGGGGAAAATTCCCGCGTTATTTTTGTTTTTGAGACGGGGCAAACGAGTCGGGTCACTTAGTGCTTACCGCCGTCCATATATATATGTTATATTTTAAATTTTAGCTGCATGAATTTTTTGTTTTGGATTTATAAGAGAGATCGACATGTATTACTTTGTTGTGTTGGAATGTTTTGAAGCAATATTTTCAATAATGGCTTATCGCTCAGTGATATCGCGAGTTAATATGTTATGTCAGAGCAGCCGTATCGCGATGCCAGATGTTTTTTATAATCATTGAATGGATTAATGTCAAAACTGAAAACTCTTTGGTCAGCTTTATTTGTACGTAAAAATGAACTATCTATATATATAAGATTTTATAGAATTTTGAAAGAAACCCGAAACAGTTTCGCCGAAAGTCAAACCTAGAATAGGATTCATAATGCCCTTTATATATATTGAGATGTTACGTTTAAAAAGGCTTTGCGGCTGTTATCTTACGTTTTCAAAGCCATGTAAAAGCTTTAGCTCCATCTATCGTAATTATTTACGCGAATTTAAAGGAAATCTTGTCGTTACTTAAAAGCATATATAATACCAAATATTGCTCGCTCAAACACAGTACATGTAACTGAATTGTTGAATAATACAAAAGTTTGAATAACTTAATGGATGCTAATTAGGAAAATTGCATCCATAATATCGATTACCATGTCAGCTGCACTTGGCTTCACACCAAGCTGTAAGTTTCAGTCGATAAGATAATTTTTTTAAATGATCGATTTATTATTTTGTTATTAGTTCACAGAAACAATCTAACAAATTTTTTAAAAAAATCAAAATATACCTCTCGCTCTTTGACTGTCCTATTCTACATACTTATTCTATAATAATTAATAAAAGAAAATTATTTCCAGGTATAATTCATTTTACGTCCACATCAAATGGTCGTATAATGTCGTTCGCGCGTAAAACAGGTGACCTCGTGTGGTCTCACAATTTCGAGACGCCCGTAGTCGCTGCCTACTTGCTAGACAGAGATGGCCTTATTTCTGTACCTTTCAACTCGATTGGGGATGACACTTTGGATCATATAATGGAAGACGCAACCACGCTGACGAATGGCCAGGGAATCAAAAATTCAAATATGGAATTGTAGTGAGTTGATTTATAGGTCCTACATACTTCAAATGTTGAATTCACTTATATCAGGCTTTGTGAGATGTTTTGTTTTTCGATCTATAAGTACTAATGAACCGATTTTTATGCAGTTTTCACGTCACTCCTTGTGCTGTCGTTCGTTTGTACACGTATGGCACTTTATGGTATAACACACTAGTGATAAAATTAATCTTAAATTGTAAAATCGAATTACCATTGACATATTTGTTTAGAAGATATTTATTTTTCTGTTTTCTGCGGTTTCACCGTAATTAAGAAAACATAAAACTTTCACCAAGATTGGATCTATCTATCTATATAGTTTTTTTTATCGAGAGTTGATTAAAAAAAACTATATTTATTTCAAACTTCATCCAAATCGATACTTTGGTTAAGTCGCAATTGTGTAAAAGTTGTTAAACACGCCTAGTAAGTATGAAATGGTTTTATAAATTACAAAAAATACAATTGTTATATTTTATGCATGTAACCTTGTATATAATTATTTCCGTTGTTTTCTATACTTTCAATCAGTCACTGTGACGATATGTATTGTAAATGTTCAATTTCAATTTTATGCAAATATTTTTTACGATAAATGATAATTTTTTTCTCCAAATTCTAACTATTTGTTATGTAATATTTTAAACGACGGAATTTCAATCGTCCTTGGTAACACGTTTTATTTAAAACTTATTAGTTTAAATAATTTTAGAAACTAATTTGCTATAGCGTCAAACAAATTTTGCATACAAAAATGCAACCAATGTACCAACAGATGTTACTAAAATTAAGAGAGTTTTGGGCCATTATTTTTAGTGTAAAGATGTATTATTAATTTTCAGCCCCACCCTATATATAGGCGAGCACAACCACGGCTTATACGCCCTTTCGTCGCTAGTCGACAAAAACACAGTAACAATATCAACCGGGCACTCCCGACCTTTATTACTCGAAGGCCCGAGCGAAACACAATCCACAGAGCACGCGTACGAGCCCTATAAAAACGTGCACTACCAACTTAACGACATAAATCTACACGTAACCCCGCCATATTTGTTACTTGGCCACTATAAAGTACCTGAATTGACAACTTCGTGGCTACCACAGCTTCCAAATTCAAATTTGAAACAAGAGTCGAGTGGCTTGAAGCTTATAAACGGCCAGGTTCAAAGAGAACAGGATGAGAATGAGACGAATCTAAAGAATTCGATATCTGTGTCGGTGCAAACGGATGATTTGTTTACGGAGTTCAGTCTGTGGCCGGAGTTGTGGTATAAGCAAGTGTATATTTGGTTGTATCAGCAGGAGAATAAGGCTTTGAAGGTGGCGTTGGTTGTGCTTACGGGATTGGTGGTTACGCTGTTTTGGTATTTGAGGCTTCAGGTACGTCGCTATTTTTATTTATTGTTCTAATAAGTTTTAGTTTAGTATTCTGTGCGCATTGTTTATCACTTTGTTCACGTTTATATCGTCTGTTTTACAAGTATCGCACTTTTAAGTAAAACGGTTTAGTGAGAGAACTGACGATTGTCGAGATATCTAAATCCTATATCATGTTTAGATTCTTTAAAGAAGTTTCGCACGCTTTATTCCAAAAAGGAAGAGAATTATGAGTGTCGCAAAAGTAAGGATTTGTTTCGCCTAAAATTTATTTTCTATTAGAAAGCCAGAATTTCTTTTACATGTATATTTCTATCATGAACTTTCGTCACATTATGATTTGAAGATTATGTAGAGACATGGTGACTTCTAGAGTTTTAGAAAAATTGAGCCCTATTTATGACATTCTTCATAACTTGCGGCAACACTTTCTGCGATATGTTCTATATTTCTTTGAGGAATTAACCACACTTTCTCACAGCTCTAAAGGAAAACATATAAGATATAATTACGAGTGTAAGAATTATATTTAACTTTAGTTTATAATATATGAATTTTGAAACGTTTTATAAATGCCTCAACCTCGTCGAATGAAAACAAACAATTCACGGTATTTTTCGCTCTGGTATTTTAAACAGCCGTAGGCAGAGTTTGTTTAATGTTGATTAGCCTTTATGAGGTTGACAGCCTACGCTTATAGTGGCTCAATAAATCTCGCAGAGAAATTAATTCACTATTATAACAAGAAGTTTGTTATTATGAACGAAAAATCAGTCATTATTGCAATTTTTATTTCATTTATTTGTATATCATATGACTTTCATTTAAATTGAAAATATTCATTTAAATTAAATTGTTTCATTTAAATTTAATTTCATTCCATTAAAAATCAAATGTATATATTTATTGCTACAATTTACTGTAATTGGGAAGTCACAGGCAGATATAAAGTTTTCACAATATCAGGAGTCTGAGATGCAGGTACATAAGTGTAAATATTTTGCAATAAATAAATTATTATTATTAATCAGTCTAATAACAAGTATTGGTTCGTCACTTTCTAACAAATTGTTTTTACGCTGTGATGAATAGAGACAGAAAACAGTGCAATCATTTGAACACCTAGTGCTAGGAAGATGTTAATCGTTCTGTTTATAATAAGAGCATTTATATGTTTCACAAGCATTTCTGAATATTTAAATTGAATTGCATTTTAAGTTTTATTGCAATGTTACCTCACAGTATCAAGTTTTGATAATGTGAATGGAATTAAAATGTGTTCATTGTAGGTGTTCGAACACATGTATTTCGAGTCGTATATCTCGCGAAATCTCCAACTTTTGTCTATGTTAAGCCACAATATTTGACTAAATAATTTACATCGGGTCCATAACCTGTAATAAAATTATCGGTAGTTATCAACTTAGTCACGACCGACGCGGTGGCCTTGAACTTGAACCAATCCGTATTGAATGTATAAGAATTGTACCATGCAATTATGTGTATTGTATGAATTCGTTTGCAGCTACAAAACTCAATCTTATATTTAATTCTAGTGTTTTATAGGTCAAAAATACCTAGCAACATTATTAACCGAAAATTAATCGGTCTTATTTCCCTCTTTTAACTAAAGTATGGTTTCATCTTATGTCAAATTGAGTTGAAGCTGTGGTGGAAAAGAAATTTGAGTAATTTAGTTAAAGAGTTCAATTGATTTGATTTTCATTGTTATCCTGTCACGGCATGCTGTGCTCGGTAACTTCTGTTAAATATAGGGACGCAAACTGCATTGAATCAACTAAATCAAACTTAGGTACAAATATCTTTATTGAACAAAAATGATAACCTACATAGTGTGTATCGGGCTCTTGCTATTGGATATAAAATACCGGGCACATATGAGAATTTAAAGATCCTAAAAAAGATAACAATGAACATTTTGATATTTACTAAAATATTTGAAAATTCTAGGCCCGAGAGTTCCAACAGTTGTCGCAGGGTGGGTCCCGTAGTTCAAATGCGTCTACATCGTCGCAAGGTGAAGTGACCGGTCAGTTGGTGGAATTAGGTGACGGACTTGTTCAAATCGGAAAAATTAGTTTCTACACGGATCAGGTTTTGGGCAAGGGTTGTGAGGGCACTTTCGTTTATAGGTAAGATATAATATAATTTCCATGATAATGTATTACCATAATAGTACGGGCCATATAATTTGACGACTATTCGCAAGGTAAATATTTTTGTGATAAATAATAGGTTCATAAAAATGTATATGTTTTTTTTTTGATAGCACCCCTAATACGGGCTACCCTTACCTTGGGGCTAGGCGATAGTGTGTGCAATGCATGTGTGTGTAATATTATCATCATTACGTAACAGAAATAGAATAGAATGCAACGGACAAAAGCATGATCTGCACACAATGATCCTGTATATATGACAAATATATTTTTATGCACAGCTGTGATTGGAACGCACGACCGCTTGACGTTTGGTTCAAACGGGCATGCAATTAACTGTTTAATAAAACTTATCTGATTTCTGACTCAGACTTTTTGACAATAATTTGATCTTTTTGTATCTGAATTTTGACAACTGAATATAATTTCAGAGGTACGTTCGACAAACGTGCTGTTGCCGTCAAAAGACTTCTTCCGGAATGTTTCACGTTTGCGGACCGCGAGGTGGCGCTTTTGAGAGAATCAGATGCGCACGCGCACGTTGTACGCTACTATTGCACTGAACGGGATAAACAATTCAGGTATAAAATTTTCTAATATAAATTGGGTTGAATCTTATGAGAGATAGATTTTCATAGAGAAATAAAGGCTTTTGGAACTCTTATATATAATATATCATAAAATGAATATAATAAAAGAGATATGTGTAAAGAAAAAAGGACTTTAAATGCAGCATATAATTATTTGTACGACTAAATAAAACGCAATTTATTTGGTACATTTATTTATTAAAGCGTCTTATCTCACTATTATATATAATCGCATAAATATAATTAAATTTTTCACTGGCACCAAATGGATAAACTCCTGTATCCAAACTCCTCCAACGTATTTTATTACGTTCCGCAGCCAAAAATAATAAAGGATTTAACATGTGAGTTTTAAAACAGAGAATGCAAATATAGATATATTTATTTGCCAATCAATTGACAGTAAATTTAAGTTTTGTCTTAATGTAATTTCCAGATACATCGCTCTCGAGCTGTGCTCGGCAACATTACAAGATTACGTTGAGAAAAAGCTGGATTTCGAATGTAAAATTGACGCTGTTGAAGTTTTGAGACAAGCGGCATTGGGCCTGTCTCATTTACATTCGATGGATATAGGTAAGGTTATTTTTCAACAGACCTAATAAATTATTTCTATAAAAACACAGGGCTCGGTCAAAAATATTTATTAATATTTAATAATGTGATTAATTCAGTATCAAATGTCTTATAGAAAAGTTACAATTAAAAGATTTAAGTAAAGTTAGGTTAGTATAGTATATACGCGGTATACGTCATGTCATCTGTCAATTGTTTTGATATTGACAATTAAGAAATGTATTTGTCAATTTTTCCACCTGTCAAACTTTGTCGTCTATAGATTACTTGTTTAGTTCACAGAGATATAAAACCCCACAACGTTCTACTATCAATGCCTTCTGGTTCCGGTGAAGTCAGGGCCATGATATCCGATTTCGGGTTATCTAAAAAACTCAATATTGGTCGTGTGAGTTTCTCGAGGCGTTCAGGAGTGACTGGAACAGATGGCTGGATCGCCCCGGAAATGATCAACGGAGAGAGAACGGTGTGTATCAAACCACTTTTTAATGATGTCAATCATACTGAAATATTGTGGTCTGGGCATTTCTATGTTTCATCATCCATTCTGTATTCATAGACAAGTAGGTGATCAACCTTCTTTGCCATATATGATTTTTTAGTCAAAATTGCGCACATAGGAAGAAAAATCCAGATAGATTCGTACACAGTTCACTGAAATAGCTGAATCCACAAGCCAAGACTATTGCTATTCATTTGTGATATATTATTATTATAATTGTTATTTATTTGTTATATTATTTTTATTTGTACTTTAAATTTGGTGATTAATTAATTATTTGAGGCATTGAATTTTTACTACAGTTTTCTTGACTTCGGCCAAGGGCAATGTAAAAAGTAGGTTAAATTTAGTCACCAACTAATAATTCTTAATAAAATTATAATTCTGGTTTCAGACAACGTCCGTGGATATGTTTTCTCTGGGTTGTGTGTTTTATTATGTGTTATCGAAGGGACACCATCCATTTGGTGATGTTTTGAGGAGACAAGCAAATATACTAACTGGAGATTATAATTTAGATCATTTAGAGTAAGTTATTGGTTACTTATGTATGTCAAATTTGCTTTAGTTTTAAAAGTGTTGGCACTAAGGCAGACTCAAGTCGCTCAATAAAATAGAAATTTAAAAATTATAATTAACATCCTTTAATTAGGATTATACGCAGTATATATTGACTTTTATGAACGCGATATTATAGATTAAAAATACTTTGTGAGGGATTGAAAAGCGATTTTGGCAGGCAACCGTCTAATAGGTTTAATGTATTGAAATGGTCACAAAGTTGCTAAAGGAGTAAGTTGCTAGCGCTTATTATTTATTTTTAAAATCGCATTTTAATCTGTTAATCAGTATTTTATTTATATGCGTGTGAGGTGTGGCTGCAGTAGTTGTATATAAAATTTCAAACGCCGATTTTTTGCAGTAAACTATTACCTGAAGAGGAGGTGGTGTTAACAAAAATATTAATTCGAGCAATGATATCGGCTAAGGCTAGTGCCCGTCCGCCTTGCGAGACTGTACTTAAATATCCTATATTTTGGGGCAAGCAGAGTATACTTAACTTTTTACAGGTAATTTCCGGTTCGAAGGACCGATTCAAATATATTGTTAGTCTTGTACATAAATATTATATTATTCATACTCGCTGTAATTTGAATGTACGATTACTTAAAACTGGTAATTTTTTTTTTCTTATTTTTTGTATCAAATTTTACCTTGTTGCAGACATTGAGGCACATGTTATTTAAAATCAAACTTTTTTATGTCAACCAAAAAGTTTGTTTAGTTTTCTTATAAAATAGGTTTGTTTGTATTAAAAATTTTCTTAATAAAACTATCTTGTAACATTTGTATTTCGTCGAATTGGTTTTGGTACTCAAAATAAAATTAAATATTGCAGTTGCTTCATACATCAGACTTATTTTTCAGGACGTTAGCGACCACGTTGAAAGCTGCAACTCAGGCGCCGATCATCCTTTAGAGCTGTGCAGTCGGCGAGTGCTGAGAGGCGACTGGCGAGGCCTTGTATGTCCCATTGTGGCCAACGACCTTAGAGCAAGACGCACGTATCGTGGCGATCGTGTCGCACATCTACTAAGGGCAATACGGAATAAGGTAAAATTTTTAGCAAGAAAACTAATAATATTTAGCAAGAAAAAAAATAATAATTGGAGAGATTTTTTTCAATTTCCACATTAACTTTAACCTAATTTGGGCCTAACCTATAAGCCAGTGTATATTATATCTGGTGTGTTGGCACCATATTACAAGCTATAAGTAGACTATCTTGAGCTTAACCGACGGTGTGTCAATGGGTCTTAATATTTAATATTACTATTTCAGAAACACCACTACCGAGAATTGGAACCTGACGTGCGGAATAGTCTCGGTAAAGTCCCTGACGGTTTCATAACCTATTGGCTGCAGAGGTTTCCACTCTTACTTCCTCACGTATTTCTACAAATGCAACAATACCGACACGAAGACATAATGCAAGGCTACTTCACGCTAACCTTCACATTCAACAGAGATGACGTCACAGAACTCAGTGACGTCACGGAAGAGCTCTTCGATTACGAGCAAAATGACTTGTTTGTCAAAAGCAAAGTGTACTATGAAGAGAACGATCCCGAGAGGAGATTCAAAAGAGAATCACCCAAACGAAGAATGGACTGGCGAAGTGATGATAGAGTGAGACAGGACGATGTTAGGTTAAGAGACAGGCATTATAGAAAGAAAGAGAAGAAACAAGATATGCCGGTGTGGTGTTTACCACCGCAAAGTTAGTTGTTACGTATTTTATTATGGATAGTGTTAGATTTTTAATTTTACATTGAAACTAGTATAATGATTAACAAAGTTATATTAATATTTATACAATGATAAATCGACGAACTTAGGAAAACAGCACTAATTATCGTGAGTGGCCGGTTTTTGGCAATTTTTAGTACTAACTATTAAATAAACATAATATAAAATATTATGTAAATAAAAATATTTTTAATTCTATAAAGCAGGGTTACGATTGAACACAGTGCGTGGAATTAGAATTTAACATTCAAGATAAATGCAATATAAAAAAGCTAAAATATCACCTTGTTGTAGGAAGTCACTAGATGTATACTATGTATGTTTAATCGTACAAGATTATCGTAAAGTAACGATGGTTAGTTGTAATATTTCACATATTTTGTACGACACAAAACATTTTTTAAGGATTAATATATGATAGCGTCTTTTATGTGTATAAGTGTTTTACAGCAAGTGAAATTGTATTCATAGATAAGTCTGTGAACATATGTTTTATACAATTTATATACGAAATGAAATAAGGCAGATGTAATGTTCAATTATAAATTCACGAACAAACATTGTGGCGAACCTCGCGGCCTACCATTATATCGTATTATATGTATGTAATATATAATAGTGTTTTGATATCATACGATTGCTCATATTGATACTTTTATACAGAATGGGACCAAATATTATAAAATACTATCAACATTTAAATTTTGAAACTTGACCTTAGAAATATGAGGGAATAATTTGCTTTGTTCGCTTTTTATATGATTCATTATATGTTAAACGGTCATCATTTGTACCCTATTATTAAAACCCTTATCTTATACTGCCTTATACGTGGTTTTTAGTAAAAATCTCTTTATCATAATGCAAATAATATAGAAATAGACAAAACATGTATTAGAACAATATTTAAGGGTAAATTTTCAGAACACAAAATTAATGGTCGTTTTTATTTAATAAAATGATTATCAAGTTTTATGTAAAATGAATAGTACAGAAGGTAATTTCAAATAGTTTGTTTTCTGCTTTATTTCAATCCAGTGACACCTAGTCATTATTTCATTCCATTTGAAATTAATAATTTAATATTAAAGCGTTTTTAAACCTTACATTCAAAGAAATTAATTCTTTTTTTGTCATTTGACTATTTTTAAAGCATAAAACATTATTTATAAATAATTTTAGTTTATTTATTGTTCCTATACTTAAGTATATTTTATATACAAATCTTAATATATTTTAGCTAAGTGAAGAGTACACAAATTATATTTAATTGATTTTGTTGAAAATGTTTGTTAAATGGAATATTGTGTGTGAACTGTGAAGTGATTGAAAGTTTTTTCGGTAAAAATTTCTCTCTAGCAATTTTTTATAATGAAAATAATTGTTATCAATTTATGTACAGATAATCTTAACTTTGTAATATATTTAAGTCTTTTACATTGAAGTAAATGAAAAAACATCTATGTATCCAGAATAATTATTTAAGAATTAATGATGACAAAAATAGTATTTAGAATAAAATAGGCAAATTTATAGAACTCTCTAGAAGCATGTAGCTTATTAAAGACAATTTCAATTCTTAATTATTATATATGTGCAATTATTTAATGAACTAACTTTCGCTTTCTTTAACGTTGACATGTAGTTACGCGAAATGTGATTAAAGTTTTTATTAAACGCGCCTTTTTTTATTGATTTACTAATGAAGTATTATACAATTTTTTCATTACCTACCCTGTGAATATATAAAAAATAAGTTAATATTCTTACATGACAGCAACATACGGGTAGTTTGAGGTCAAATAAAAATATATATATTTTAAATGATTTTATTTCATAAAGATATAAAAATATTTCAAGGCAAGAATTTGGTCAAGGTAAATTAAAAACATACAATCAGTCTCAAAAATTAAAAATTGGTCCAGTATGGCACATTGCAGAAAATCAATCTTTGTGCAAATTCTAAAGTAACAAAACAAGATTCATGCATAAATTTTGAGTTTATATAAGTTTATTATATATATTGTATTTATGGAAATACATTAATTATACTTAACTACATACTCTTCACCCATAATATATAAACAATATGTTATAAACATACAAATTTTAGAAAACACATAGCCATTATAAATATTCAACACACTGGAATACAAAACAATCATCTATGATACTTTAACACATTGGATTGCATTTTATTTATATATAGAGGTCTTATTTAGAAAATTTTCTATTAAATCTATAATTGTTAAGTGGACTTTTTGTTTTGCAACATCCAGTGGTGTTTTCTCAGAGGCGTTGATTAAAGTTAAATCAGGTTTAAAGCTTAACAATGTCTTTGTAGCTCCTATATTTCCCATTTCACAGGCATCATGCAGTGCTGTGTTACCAGACAGATCAAATGCATTTATATTTGCTCCATTGTCTAATAAATAATGGAGTGCCACAGTTTTATTATGTAGAGCAGCTAAATGTAATGGGGTCTGACCTTTTTTGTTTGTGATGTTTACATTTGCCCTGTTTAAGATAAGAATTTTACATAATTCATCAAGGCCATACCTTGCCGCAAAATGTAAAGGTGTGTAGCCATTTGAATCACAAAAGTTGACATCAAAGTCTGATAAAGTGGACTGAATTATTCTTTTACAATTAGGACACTCACATAAAGGGTGACATAGAGATTCCGTTACATCACTTGTAATATTCATATAGTTCTCATAATTAATGTTCATATAGAAACATGCTAACTTAATATCACCATATGAAATAGCTTGAAGGATTCTTTCAATTCGTTTTAGGTTTTCAACAGTGTTAGATGCATTACTGCGTTCATTGGTTTTTATTTTTAAACCATTTAACTTTTGTGAAACATTATTATCATTCTTCAAATTCAGTTTTTTGATATCTAAACTAGTAATATGTATATATTCATATAAACTGGGTGTGCTAGATTTCAAAACTTGTAATATTTTCAAATTATGAGCTAAGTCAAATGCAGATTTCCCATTGCGATTTTGCAATGATGGTTCTGCACCATTTTCTATTAGTAACTTAGCTATGCCTTCATAACCCCATTTTGCAGCCAAGTGCAATGGAGTATTTCCATTACCATTACAACAATTTATATTTATTTGCTTCCTACCATGTTCTGCAAAGTAGATAAGAGCTTTCACACAATGTAAATGCCCATTGTTAACTGCTAAATGTAAAGGACTGTTCTTATCAATATTAGCCTTGTTGATATCAGCACCAGAGTGCAATAGGAGCAACAGTGCATTTTGATGACCTCTTGCAGCCGAATAATGCAAAGGTGAACACTCATTTAAGTCTGTAGCATTAAGCTCAGCTCCCATATCAATTAAAATCTCAACAACATCTGCTTTTCCATGAATCGAGGCTACATGTAATGGAGTAAGACCATGGCAATCTCTCGAATTAACTGTGGGAGATGTTTTTAATAGATTTTTAGATAACTTTTGACAACATTTTTTACAGTTACAAAGTGGATGACATAATTTTTGGAATATTTCAACATCACTGTCATCATCATCATCATCTACTACAGTATCACATAATGGTAACTTAAAGGCACTTTTATCATTGTCATGCATATTGTTTAAATGTTTTCTGTTTTTTTCCAATAATGCTTGTACCTGTTCAGTATGATTAGCTTTGATTAAATCAAATACATACTCCAAAGTTTCTTCTCTGTTTGTTGTTTCAGAGGTTGAGGTAGATTCGGTAGTGCTGCTCCGTCTTTGAAAACATGAACTCATACTTTCTTCTGAGGGATTACTTTCATAATAATATGACTCAGGGTCTGGAGGACCAGCTAATGCTCCTGATTGAATGTGTTCTATTACTGCTTCTAGGGTGGTTATTAGAAAAATACTTTCATCACCATCCCCTTTACCAATACCAGTGAACCTAAAGTCCTTCATGTATGTTAATTGACTGTACCAATTGGGTAAACCAGATTTAATTAAAAGAAAAACAAAAACTGGTAGTAAATCATCAGCAGTTAGTAAGTTGACATTGTTGGTACTGTCGCTTTTGTTAATAGCATTTAATGCTTGTTTTAAACATAGGACTTTCTCCAACACAGTATTGTAGGAGTCAATTTTAGAGAGGATTTGCTTGGCCTTAGGTACAGCATGATATAATTCCTTTTTAATATCAAGATCTCTGAGCTGTATATCACCCATATTTCTTATTTTTTTATTGAGATGTGAATCTTCATATGAACAACTGGTACAAATAGTTTTGAAAATGTGATCAAATAATAGTTGTTGCATGTAGCATTCAACAGCTAGCTTTATATTCTCCAATATATGTTTTGATGTTTTCGACTTGTCCCTCAATCTTTTATTCTGCAGTGCAACTTGGAGACATTGTGTGTAAAGTTCACTAACAGCATCTTTTAAATTGCCTATAGCAACAGGTAGTGTAGGGTTTTTCTTAACAAATATTTGTACAGTTAAATCTATTTGGTCCAATACTTGACGGCCAGCTGCCTGAGTCCAAAGTAAATCTATGCAGTCATTGATAGAGCACAGATGCTCTTTTGTGACATCATTATCTCCCACATTGGAAGTTGGTTCCAATGGACCTTCTATACACCATACTTTATATTTTATGAAATCTTCAGTATAGAATGTTTCTTCAAACAATATATGACTTTGAAGAGGTAGTCCTTTGGTAACTTCAAGTGTTATCACTTTATTTGCAACAGTTACTTGTTTTTCAGTAAGGGTATTGTAGTGTGTTTCCGGTAATTCATCACTAGGAACTAAGACATGGGCACAATAGTCTTCAATGGTAAAAACACGCGTATTTAGGCTACCTACGCGAGGCACACAAACTATCCATGATTCAGTTATGCAATGTTGAAAAAGTTCCAGATATTCACTTTTAAATGCCACAAAAAATGGATTATCAGATATAATTTCATCGTATCCACCTTCCATTTTCAACTTCACTGAAAGTCTTTAACTTTCAATACCAACGCTGTACAGTGAACTAATAATATTCGATTTCACTTCACTGGTTATTATCAATGTGTGACAGAAGTAATTATGTTAATTTAAACGCACGAAAACCAGTTTTATGTAGCCATCATTATTTTGTCATTAGATACTTATGAATTAACATTATGCAAGTTTTAAATTAATGCGTGTAATTGGGTTTCATAAAATATATTTTATTACCACTTCTAAAGTTCATAATTTCTTTTGATTTCAAACTACATAGACTTGTGACAAACTCATTTATAATAAATAATAATAGATTTATAATTATAATTCGAAACTTGCTTGAGAACGAGATTATAAATTAACTTGTTTCCACTGTTTGATTATAAATTCACAATAATTACTGACTTCTCGACGAAAATCTTAATTTAAATACTTTTACTCTTTATATATTTTAAAAGGTAGGGCAAGTTGCAACTATTCTTATATTTTTATATTTTCATTGTGATATATTTTTAATGAGATAGATTCAATAGACTAGGAACTTGTCTATGATCTTAGATCTAAGTTTTAACCATAGAGACAAATTTACTGTAGAAGGAATATACGTATTGATGAATTTCTAAAATCCATATAAACTAATCAATTATTATAATTAAAATACAAAAAGGCTAATAAGGGTGTACCAACTATTATAGTTTAAATTAAAGCAACATCCACTTCAAACTCTATCAATATTATCCAATAAAATTTCAATGAGTGCCGTAATAATTAGCTAATAGTAGCATCTTTTAGGTGATATCTTTAACAGGTACAATAATATATCATATATCATGCGTTGCGTTGGTGCAACGACTGATCGACTGTACCTACATCCCCAGCCAATCTTCATAGTTCAAAAATTTCTGTAATGAACATAACTGTTAGATGTACCTGGGTGTTATACCTATATATAAATACTCCGGCAACTACCTACTAATTCATGTGTTTCTTTTTCGAAGTAGGTATACATATAATAACTTTTTAAAAAATCTTACCACGAGAAATAACGATTCTCGTTAGGACTGTCGCGCATTATAAAATAATACTTGAAGATGCTTTCGTCGATATACAGAACATGCTCAAGATCAAAACGATTGAAGAACACTAATATTAGCATAATAATAGCAAACAGTGTGTCAATTTCTGTTGGAAACAATGCATAAATGTACAGATTCGTGGCTATAAATTTAATTAATATAAACTGTCTCAACCAATAAGCTTACCTAGCTGACCTTGGCCTCACCGACCATGTGTGAAATGTATTCCGATATTATTATTATTATTATTCATAATGGTGACTACCATATTGTAGTAAACATCAATCAAAGACCACGCAAAACCAATACCAAGTTAATTTCCGGATACAATTCATCCGTTTATTGAAAATTAAGATTACATTGAAGGCTTAATCATTTTATAATCGGAGTTGTAGGAGAGTACCTAATGCATTGAATAAAGGAAACGCAACTGATTTACTTTAATTATTATATTACATGGCGCGTCCATTTTTAGCGTTAAATTATTTTAAATGATAACTACTTATTTATCAGTTACTAAAGCCACATTATAATAAAGAGAGAATTTATGAAGGAGTGCTAATGATTTCGTTCATTAACAATTTCCAAAGAGAATTGTTTGCGAGTACCCCAGGGGAGCAATGAAAGGGCTGAATTTCTTTTAGAAGACTTTCCTTATCCACGGACCTCCATGTTTTAACGCCTTATTGTTACAGATGATTAAAATTGTGATTATGGTAAGCTACCGCCCCATGAAAACTTAGTAAGAATCAAAATTATAGCTCGAAGTATAGGTTATTGATGTGTAGTGTAAATACTACTTTTATACATGTGTCACGTTGTGAAAATATAACAAATTTATTTTGATAAACAGGGCTGAAAAAACTATTTAAAATATCAAGAATATACAATAAATTTTTAGCTTCTGCTGCTTTTTTCGACTTCGATCGAGTTTATAACATGTGCACGCCTTATAATTCGTATTATGTGTCGTAATATACCTGATATAAAAAGAAGCGATAGAAATATATATTTCCATTTAGGGATGAATTTATGACTTCCAAATGTGAATTTGAAATAAATTATAGATTTTTCTAGTAGTTATGATATGTTTTCGCTATAGTGGCCTACACATAAGATAATAATCCATCAAAATAGACTGTGGCAGACATGACTATTTAAAATTAGGTAAAATTTCCATTATACTTTATGGGAAACTGCACACATATTATATATCACGCAGATGGTAAATTTTATCCTACTTACTTGATATTTTAGAATCTTTATAAATTGTAGCCTATGTGTTATTTGATATTATAAGCTTTGTTATTGTAAAGTTTAATTAAAATCAATGTAATCGTTTTTAGCTATAGGATAGCAACCCAATGAGATATATAATACTCATACTGGGCGTTCCATCGATAATCTATATATGTATATCTACATAACCTAATTGAGTTTTACACTTTTTTTAAAAAAGCAGTGGTGGGGCCTGCGTGCATGATATTCAACCCTAACGTCGTACGGTGGAATCACATCGAAACATGCTTTTTTAAAGTCAGATAATATACATGTCTGTTTTTTGTAGAAATTATACTAGTGCCTGGACGAAATGGACCTAGCTAATGGCATGCACACCACTAGACGACTGTAACAATGTAAATTATAAACCAGTATTGCTAATCTAAGCGATTTGTCAGCGAGAACTTTGAATTCGTATAAAACATCATAAAAGAGACATAAGAATGTGTAACCTATATTTTTTATAATTATAATCGGCGTTTTTTTACATACTTAAAATTACAAAAGATATAAGCCACTTAGAATTTATTGTATTGTAGGGGTTCCAATTACCACACCATCCCTTTTCACACCACGCGTCATAAATGCAAATGGATTCTGTCATTTTAAGTGGTTCTAGAGAGCGGCGTTGTGCAGTAAATATTTAGGCGTCATCTCGCAACAATGTAGCATTTTTCCTGAATGACACTCGAGTGTGAATGGATGCCATTAGGAGACCGACGCCCCACGGCGCTCATCTGCTCAAATCACTAGGAATAATGTTCCACATATATATTGGATTGATGATTATCAAAAAATTTATTACCTTATTTCTATTATACAGTGTTTTGCTCTTTGTTGTATTTGCTTGTAGGAAATTGATTTAAAATTCGTTTTAGTAAAAAATAAGTTGTCTCAGATTTGATGTTTCTTTGATAATTTTTCAATAATGTCAATGGTGGTCACCATTCTATTTGTTGCCCGTAAAAATAGGTAAGTTGAGAATATTGGTATTCATAAAGTTATGTATTTTTTTCTGGCCTAAGTATATATGGGCGCAAATTAATGTATTAGAATTATATTTTTACTGTTATATTAATGATATGTAATATTATTATTTAAATAACCATTGGTGATCATTAGGTTTAAAACTTTTATATTCTAAACAATATAAGACACTGTATTGACTCCTTAACTGTTTGTAAAACATATCTTCACTTTATCATCTTATTGTTAGCGCCACCTGTTGACGAAATTTGTAAAGTGGCGATTAGGCTATTGAAGTTATAATAAATCTGTACAATTTGTTAAAAGGAAATTATTTGGTGTTGTATAATGTAAAATTCACAATAATATTATTGCTGATTATTTAACTTTATATTTAATTTATAGATTAATTAATTGTAAAATTTCATGTAAAGGAAGTTGCAGTTCTAAAACGTTACTTTGGATAGCGGTTGGTCTATATAAAAACGAATCGCAACTAACCTAGGCTCATGCATTTTGTAAGAGAAATCGTCTTTAATTAAAATCAAGTTATTGTGTGTGTTTTAATGGAACCTGGACCCGATATCCCCGGCTTGACGCCGACATATACTACGTTTGACATTTTTTTATATAATATTAATTTTCACCATCTAGTTGGCGTAATTGTTACCATCCTGGTCTGCCGAACGTGTAGTCCTGGGTTCGATGCCCGGTACCTTTCGTTTGAGAGCATAAATAATGGCTGTTGTCGGTGTTTAATAAAAATATCTTTGTTAGTATATATAGTTGTACTTGTACACCGGTATTAAAAAAAATATTAATACGTCCTTATACTCCGTTAAAATAATTAAAAGTGAAACGAAGCTGACTTAAAATAATTTTTCTTTAAATGTGTTAAACAATAACTACGATCCTAAACACGTGATCACCGCGCTTAATTTTGCAGCCCTTAACCAGAATCCACTACTGCATACATATTTCGTGAAAAATTTGTGTTTCTCCTTAGGGAGGTCCCAGGCGGCCAAAACAAACATATTTTTAGTTACTAACAGTGCTACTTGACTATGCAAGTTGGGCAGACATATGCTCATTCATATCTGTTTTCACTAAAATTCTCGGCCTTAAGTAAACAGTGTTGCTTGAGCTGCATTAAATAGTTTTAAATTCCTCTTAGTGAAGTGACTCAGATGCCTTAAAAGCGTATTCGTGTCGTTGTAAAGTTTTTCACTGCACGTACAGAGTTGGGATTACAGTCTAGCTGTAAATTAACATAACGTAGGTTACGTTATGTTATTTATATTTAAATAGAATACTTTTTATAATTTATAGGTTATTACTAGCTGCTTTAACAGCTCTGCTGTAACTCCCGAGATAATCGCATAAACATTGCATGTCATCACGCGTATTGCACTTGTAAATAAATTCAATGTGTAAGTAGCCTAAATGTTAATTCATAACCTTCCTGCACACAAAGTTTGAAAATATATTTGAGTATGGTTTAAAAAAATTCTGGCTAAGTGCCCAGTTTAAATTATATTAAGTGTAAATACAACATCACATAAAGATACGGAAGTACAACCTATTGTAGTTAAAATTTGCAATTACACTGATTTCGGTTTTAAATAATGGATAATGGTAAAGATTTCAAACAATAATAATGTTGCTACATAGTATTAAAATTTTAGTAGCTTGTAACTATTTCCTTTCTAAGAATATATGAAGCATATATGAACTCTATAAATGAGTATGTCTTTGCGAAAGCACAGGGTTCGTAAAACCCATGTGAAAATTTCCACTATGTTCATGGGATTTAATGTATGGTTCATGCAATACATTATACAGACGGACAGAATGACAGAAAGACAGACGGACACTTAAGTCTCGTTACTAGGAGCTCGTTATAACCCTTTAGATAACCTAAAAACGTTCGATGTCAAGGTAAAAGTGTTTTTATAAAATAATAAAAAGGTTTTAATAATGTAGTTTTTATGGTCTACGTCTGGGTTTCAATTACCATCGATGCATTTATTTCTTAGATACATCTTCTCAAAGTGATTTACATTGAAACATTAATTGTTTTGTGTAAAAGAAAATAAGTAAGTAATTTCCATGGATGAAGGAAAAAATTTTAATTTCTGCATCCGAAGCCGGTGTCCTCCACATAATTAGATATGACTCCAGACGAAGAAATGTATAAAATATATTGCATCTCGTAATTATTTATTACTCCAGTCGATCACCACATTAGTATATGAACGCGCGACGTTCGCTATACGTAAAAATAAACTTCGCCTCCGTTATATCTTAACAATGGCATTTATACAAATTGTACGAAGAAAACGTTCTTCGAGAAATGGCGCATAAATTCGGGATTTGTCGCTCGATAAGGCGGTATTTAGACGCTCTATCAGTGCGGTGCAAATTCTCAAGGCACTTACGTCTACACATTTCGGATTTATGGCGGGGATATATTTTATTTTATAGAAAATATATATACAGTAAGTGCACAACTTAAACTTATAGCTATAGTTTATTGGCACTTAAACTTAAAAACATAACTATGTTACACCATGCTTTGTATAAATCATAAATACATAATAATAAATAAAACGAATGCATTGCACAATATATAATTACTATAATAATTAATTCCTTTATCATTTCACTAATTGGGAGTAACAATCAACTGATGATTTCAGGAAATACATGTTTGTGTTTTGTAAATGCATCTGATATTTGCATAAGATAATTGTTGTTCATTCGTAACGAATGTTTGCGATCGAATTATTCAACTGCAATAATATAATTCCACTTTTCCTATAATGAGCTATGAATTAAATGCTTTCTACATTATAGTAAGCGGATTTGTACAGAGTGCATAATTTAATTAAAACATTTTTCAGGGAATTTGTTCCTTTGTTCCTTTACTTGCAGAGGCGCTCATTAAAAACGCTTTTGTGTAAATCTTACTTATCAATCCGCCTAAGTCTTTAAATAAAATCCTGTCCTCAGAGAGAAATTCGAAAATGTCCATAGGCATAGTCAGAAATTAATTTTATAAAATATTCTTGAAAATATCGTCTTTTAATAACTGCAAACATTATCGAATGACTATTTTGAAATTCGTATTATTATGTATATTTAATATTTTAAATTTATTGGTTTTTTTTGGGTAAATTAATCGATTTCATATTTCTACTTAAGCCTTTTCATAAAACGTATTTAAATTCGAGCTATAACGCCAGTGAAAATGTGAAAATGAATGGTAATTGTCAAGGCCTCATTTTGCCACAGTATTGCCCTGTTATTTAAGCTTTCACAAATTGTTGGCGCAGTGCATTTAGTCAAATTGCTCAGGTAAAAAATTCTTTGTGCTTTCAAAGGTGAATACACGATTTACAAATTAAAAGCTTCCTTAATAAGGAATGGAAATTTAATGGCCTACCTTAAGATAAAAAGAATCAAAAAATATAGATATTAAATCTGAGGAAAGGAAAGGCTCGGAAGTGTCCCCGCCACGGCGAACAAAAACAAGAACGCACTTCCGTAGCATATTCTCGAGCCACTCGAGCCCCTGTAACGGTAGATTTTGGTTGTTAATGTTAAGTTAAGATAAATTTACAAAGTCCAAAATAATATCTATTTGATTTAGTTAAACGAAATTGTCTATAAAAACAAAACATTAATGAATCAGTCTGAGATTCAAGTAGCACAGAATCAAAAAAAAAGAAACGAATCCGCGAAAGGAAAAATAAATGATGAAGGCGGTTCTAGATTCCATACACACAAGTGGACTAAGTCTTAAGTATTGCCCTTCCTAATAATAATATTTGCATATAAGTAAATCATTGTAAGGCTTCATGTTAGTACAAACTGACCTTAATTTCAAATACATATTCCCATTTGTTGTTATTAAATTAGTTAAGAATTTTACAAGGCTTGTGGATAATATGTATCATTTGCTTTTTATTTAAAATGGGCAATCATAACTTATTAATAGGAAATAAATCAACATAATTTCATTTTTTGAAACTCGGCGTGAGTTTGGAGAAATGAAAAAGTGTGATAATAAATAAAAAAGAAAATGTCTGTCTTAATCATACGATGCAATAAATAGGTTACGTCACGTTAAAATCTTTCAAAATGACCCAGAACGAACGAAAATCTTTTTAATTAAAAAAGGAATATTAAATAAGAGTGACTACGTTCGTAATAAGAGTGCTTTGTGCCTTAATTCAACGTCACACTTTATGAATTTTAATGCCGCTCATTCCGCCCTGTCCGAATTAAATGAGCGTACATGGTAATATGGTACGAGTAGACTGGATTGTATGTGAAAAATATGTTAATATTTTCATATTATAGTTACAAATAAGAACTGTTAATCGATTCTCAACTCTGAATTTTCACAAGAATGAGCAGCCATTTGTTGTGTCTGAGCGAATAATGTTCCTCGTTTTTTTATAGCTGAACATTTATTTACGGCTTTTCTTATTTTGTGCACATTGATATGATAATCCTGGAAAGCATAAAGTGGTGATATCTCACCGGAAGTTTGCTCGGATAACGTTCCGGAACGAGCCGGTTCCGGTGCACAACACGTCCGGTCACAATCCGGTTAGTGATGAATCTGTATATGTTTATTTATAAAGAAATAAATACGGGGTTATTTGAGTTTTGTTATTGGTATCAAATCTCTATAGTAGTAGTATAGTAGTATAGTTAGCGCAGTAAAATGAAAATGTTGTAAAATGGTAAATTTTTAAATTGACGGGTTTTTATATTCACGTTTTTTTATACTAACGACAATGACATTTTAATACCTTAGTTAGATATTTAGGGTATAACGATAACAATAATAAGAAATAGTATTAATATAAAGTAGGCACTGCAAGGTTGTCGAAAACATATAGAAGGGCGCATCATTGGTTAATTATATATTAATGCTTCAACACAAGTTATACTGTATTCTATGAAGCCCAAGCTTTAAGGAAAAACATTTAAATTATCTTGCATTTCCTTGTTACAAGCTAAACAAACACAAGTTAGAGTACAAGAGTATCTAGAGACGTCCATTTCGTAGACAAAGAAATTCCCGCTGCCATTTGCAGATGCATCATTTCGATTGCAGTAAAACAATAAGAAAAAGTGGTATGAAGTTGAGTTGGCGACACCATTTAACTGATTGCAGTGACCTCTTTGCCTCGCTTTGTTTGCGAAGCTCGCCATCGCAGCAGCATTAAAAGCTTCTTATACGCGAAATTTTGTTTCAAATACAACCTTTGTAAAAAAGTACTAGTGTGTGTTTTATTCTCTAATTCTTGTTTATACAATTACTATATATTATGGCGTATATTTTGTGAGAGAAATGAATAGGAAGCACTCTTAATTCATAGTTCATCAATTTATACTATAATTAGTTGAGGTTTGTATTGATCGTTCGTTGAATTAATTTTTTTCACACACACGTGGACAGAGTGAACACGGGTGATGATGTCTTTAAAATAATAATAATCTTTTATGAGATGCACAGATTAATATAATTTAAAAATAGTTTAGCAAAAAGTATTTTATTCAAATATAGGTAGGTACATAAGTTCTATGAACACTCCAATACACCTTCACAGGTTTCTAAGTTGAAGATTATTTAAACAATAAAGACCAGCCTGTAAATGTGTCTGACAGAAACTAATATGGTTATATTATAGATCATTAAATCAACCGCTACCGTTATGTGTTTTTCAGTCGATTGTAAACTATAAGATATCAAAGATGAAATTCTTGTACATGAAAATAAATGACCCTCATTAATCTTCTAATAATGCACCATACATATATCAGGCAGATGTCAACCTAGTGATCACAGTACATTTGTCAGCTTGTGACAATTCAAACACATTAATTTTCTATACTAACCTGAACGTAATCAAATTATGTATCTTTTTAATCGCTTCGGAATGGGCTAACCCATTGTTTTCTGCAAAATTATTTTTATGATATAGGTAAAATAATAATTCTAGTAACAGTTCATAGTAAATTAAATATAATTTTAAATGTTTGGTTTTGGCATAACACAATAGGGCGAAGTTTAATTTAATAACATCAGTTTCAAGTTTAAAAATAAATCTAGTAAAGTTGAAACAAAAATGAAAAAATTACAAAAATTAGAGTAATATGAAATATTTAATAATCACACCACAATTTGCAAACCTCAGCTACCCTTATTATTGTGAAAGAATTCGAGACAGAGCTTAAGTCTGTGAAATTATGTTTTTCACGAGTTCCATTGAAAGCTACGCTCTAGTGCTCTGTCTACATCATTATCAGCTAGTTGTCTGCATTTATCCCTTTTAAGTATGATCTAATTGTGCCCTGTGAGCTAACAGGCTTCTTTAAAAGTCCCATTTCTTGAAATATATAAAATTATAATGAATACGTATGTACTTATTAAAATAATAACTACCATTCAGTGTTTCACTCAATGGTAGTAATATTGCACCGAGTATTGTGATGTAATTGAAAATAATATACATATTAGCTGTTGCATGCTTAATTCTTGTAGTGTTAACTGCAATTATATAAAACTAGCATAACAGTTTTGACTTTATCTATAATTTAGTATGTACTTGAAATATAAAAGCCTTAAGTCCTCGAAGTTTTTTCTCTACCCCTTAACGAGTTGTCCTATTTTACATAAACTAAAGCCTTGAATAAATGTTCAGTTTAAGAAAGTTTCGATTCGAAATAGTAATTTTAAAAGCGCTAATGCAAACTACAAAAATAATCCTTTGTAATATTAGTAAGTATGTATGATGCAAAAAGTTTTTGAATCAATCACAAAGCTAGTGTCATTAGCGAGCGACGGTGAGTGTACTCCACACTTGCGTGGCAAAGCGCCCTTCTCACAAGTGTCTTACACTACACGTCACTTCTTAATATGACACGTATTTTGACTTACCCAAACATGAAATTACAAAGTCACATTGTATGATTATAAAATTCATATGTAAAAGTTTTCTAAACGTCCGGAAAACCTAGAAAGTTTGCCGGGCGTTTAAAGCGGTTTTTTTTTGTTGTAGATACAGTCGTAGCAGTGTATAGTTCGTAAGCGCTACGATACTTTAAAAAGTGTATATATGTATGTAATGTAATATGTATGTATGTATGTATGTATGTAATAATTTTAAAATAAGTTTTTAACGATTATACGTAATTAAACACTAATAAAAAGATTACTTATCTACACATGCCCGACAAGAGAACTCAAAATATACTCGTACTTTTAATATAAATGATCATTTTAATTTAAAACGTAATGAAGTAGGTAGGGAAAACTTATTTGTGTGAAATTAATACAGAATTGGACGCAAAATTATTTATTGCATTACTCGCGATTCTTTTAAGCTCATAACTAATGCACATAAATTACATGAGAGTACTTAGCTGTCGGGCATTTACGTGAAATTACGTATAATATGCAACTCGGGCGCATGTGAGGGCCATTACGGTAAAAGTGGAAATTGTAATAAAGCCCGCTTTAGAAGTTGGCTCAGCGATACAGCCTTTCATGAAAGTTTTTTGCTACATTAGCTGTTAGTTGTTGAGTGGGAAAATTTTCGAATTTCATATCAAATTTACATTTTAGTTATGACTCATACTACAATTTATTTCAACGATTTATTTGCTGGTAAGTTAAGCTGAAACGTATTTATTTATCGGAAAACAAAATTCGGAGCACAGATCGAAGCATAGATTAATAAAACAAAAATGTTATACGTTCTCATTTAATACGCACACTGCATTTGACTATGAAGTAAACTGGTTTTTAATTTAGTATGAGATGTTATAAAACAGGCAAAAGTTTATTAATTTAACTGAATCTTTGTTACAAATAAGGTACGACTGAAAATGCTTCTGTTGTTCATTGAACTCAAATGAGCATTTTGTGAATATATTAGATGTTCCTTGTGTAACGTATAGAAAATATCATATTTGAATTTTAATTAAAGCTCTTTTGTGCAAGTAAAAATTAAAATGTGAAATGGCAAATTTCGGTATTTCTGCATTCATCCTTGTTATTGGTATTGGCTCCATTGTCTTAAAATGAAACTATTGTTTCACATATGCCATTCGAGATATATGAGGCGGAGATTTTCGAGTCCGCTCAAAGTTTTTGTTGAACTTGAATACACTAATTGGACACTTGAAGGAATATTTGTCAGGAAATATCACATAGCGGACTATACTTTCCATTGGTTTTTGTTTTGTCTTTGCGATTTGATACAAAATAAAATGACGCAAAGTATTTTTATATTTTAGACAAGTAAATGTCATATGGCATTGAAATAACATAAAAAATGGCTTTTTCTTTTGTATTAAAACTTATTGAAAAACTTATACATATTAGTTATCAAAGTCTATTAATAGAAAATAGCAGTTTTGCACATTGTTTTTTTGGTAATATTCAAACGAGACAGACTAAAATTCACTTCAATACATTCAGCGTTTCATTAAAAATTTCAAGACTCAAACCTACATAAAAGGGCCTTAAGCCGCGCGAGTTAAATAGAGGCAGAGTTTCGCGTTTGAATTTTAAATCATGTCATCGTGATGTAAAAATTTTGAATATCGTTTCCATACTTTGTAGACGCTTCTTTCATTGATCATTCACAATTGCTTTCCACACATTATATCATATTATGAAAAGTTTTTTTGTATGGTTGTACGCGTCTGGTGCCACGCGTCTGGTGAAAAAGTATTTTTGTGTTGCATAGTACATTTGTCGATGAAGACTATATAATATTAATATTACTATATAATTTCGCTATTGGCAATTAACGCTGTTAGCGACATTTACAGTATTTAATGCAGTAAAAACTAAATTAAGGAACGGAATAGCTCTAAACTACAATTACATTTTCCTCTTTATTATTGAGTAGCTAAATATCCTGATCTACGTCATATCTTAATTGAGTTGAGTATGACGAAAGCTGTATTGTTTACGCCTGGACTTCCAGAGCAGATAGTGCTGGTGGATCTTACTCCACACGAATCGCTCGGCCTCCCCACATTTTGAAATAAAATTTACAATCAATTTAAGAACTTTGATCTTAAAACTTTTCGTTTTATTTAGAATGAAAAATCTTACCGAATATATCAGTTTATCAGTTTCAAGGATTACGGACAAATCATTTTTATTCGTGGCAAAATATCACCACATGTATTATAAAGGATGAGGGTACGTAATATTAATAAAATACCCTGGCGTTATATTAATAGAAGATGAAAGTTTTAATATGTACGTGTCTCTACTGAGTCGTAAACGTATGAAAAGGTAAGCCTAAAATTGAGGACCCTTTGTTCCCGACCCACGCTTAACTAATTTTACAGATCTCAGGGCATGTCGCTGAGATGTCTCTAACCACGAAAATATACCCTTTACCTTTAGCTTGCTTATAACAGAACAGCCTGGGTTTCATTGGCTTTGTGTCCGCTTCAATCATTTTACAGTTCCACATGTCGACTGACTTTTTTTATATGCAGATCTAGCTTTCTTGGATTCCACTTCTTGAGAAATATATATCAACACAATTAGATGCATTCAAATACGTGCTGTATAAAGAAAAATACTTATATATATATATATATTATAAACACTGGCTCACGGTGTCCTCCATTTTCGCGGATTGTTTAAATTTTGTAAAAATAATCCGTTAACAAAGTAATAAATCTTTAAATCAGTAATAGTTATGTAAATTAGACAATATTACATACTGTTTATAAAGCATTATATACATCTATAAAATGAAAAATATAAAAGTTAAAAAATTTGAAAGAAGTACACTTCTCAGACAGACATCAGAAACATTAGCAAGCTGTAATCTCAATGTCATAATGAGTCCGCATAAGTATCGTCAAAGCAACGTAATACTATAATTAAACTAGGTTCTCAAACGTTTGAATCCCTCTGGAATGACGTTGGCGGTGAAGTGCAAAATTAGTCCATTGAGAAAGCTTCCTTTTGCTGAGTATGTGCGAAATTGCGGCTCACAGCGTGTCGTAGCAACAAAGGCGGGACCGACGCCGGAGGCTTATCACTTAGCCTCCCCACTAGAGCCTTTAAGAATTCTATATTTGCATAATAGCGGCTTAGACATTTTAGGCCTCACACAAGAGACTTTAAACCTTTAAACATCTATTAAATGTGTACATATAAAGTTGTAAACAAACGTCGAAATACATTCTGCTTGCATAAACTAAACTATAAAAGAAAATTTCGGCATCTTTGGTAACGATCTCATGTTTCGTAGTACACAATAAAACATCTTATCTCTCATATTGTTCTCAATCAGAATAGGTGGCATAACGCAATTATTGTCTTTAAGTTTTTTTATACATTTCATTGATGATTTTTAACCAGTCAAATGAATTTCGTCTTCTATGTAAAACGTATATTCACATTTATTGTACGTCTGACCCAGTACTGTAAATCTTTAATACCAATCCATCACCACGACTGGTTAATGATTGTTAATCAATTTGTAGTCCAGACGATGATAACTGTCAAGAATAGTTGGGAAAAATGAGCGTACTATAAAGTTTCTTTGTTCTTAACAAATTTCAGGAATTACGGAAATTGAAATAATAACTCGTTACTTAAACATTAACTCAAAGCTTAGTTTATAACGGTGATCGATTTAATTTTCTGCTATACTGCGTCAATTAAACCCTGAAATTGAGTGCAGCATTCTGATGACCTTAATCAAGACTTAAATCACAGTCGCCGTTCCGTGCATGGAATTATTCGGGCGATTGGACCGATTAATCCGCGATTGTGTTCAAACGACTTTTTGGGTGAATTTTTAACATTACTACAAAATTTCACAGTCTAAATACTCGTATATTGGGCACACTATATTCACACACTTTTGGATGTCAAAAATTAATTTGCGAATTATGGTTATAGCATGTTCACAAATCTACAGAATCAAAGGCACTGTTAACACAAACAAATAAAATTTTCATTTTTCAAACTCTAGGTATTTTTAATTGAGACAACAATTCATTGGTTATTCATATTAATGGACATTATACATGACATAATCGAATGCGAAATATGAAACGGATAATACATAAAAATAGTGAAGCCAGTGCAAAATGATTCTCTAAAACACTTAATGTTAGTTGACAGAAACACACATTTGTTTTCTATATCATAATTAATTAACTTTTACTTTAACTCGCTTCTTAAAACCTTTGCGCCTTTAAACGTATTCACTCTAGCAGTCCTCCCATTACTACTGTTCACATCACTAGATAACTGAAATCTGCTTGAGCCAGCCACACTACTAGTAATTTTTAATTATTAGTCAGGTCACATCTAGAATATGTTCAAATATATAGTACAAACATGTATATTGTTCTTTACCGTAACCTATATACATAGATAAGTTAGGAATACAATAAAAGCTTTTCATCAAACGAAAGATTCATGTAAGTGTTATTTATTACTCAACCTATTGAACTTTATTGAACTCGCTTTAGTACAATACCTACCGTTTAGAACAAAGTGGACTGAAAATTCTGAGTTGAGATACATGCTATCGAAATTCCAATCTAAGATGTTTGCCTTAAGGAGCTTTGACAGAGCGAACAATGCTTGCTTTAACGATATTAAAACGAAATAGTTCAGGGCTGGTAGATTTTTTACAGAGAGGGATTAAAAATAACTTAGATTATATAGATTTTATGAAGTCTTCCACGACTTTCTGTGGTCGAATAACAACGACGGTTAGAAATCGCATGGTACACAAACTGAATTAAGAATATGACTTTCTAACGAAGTCGGTTCGTTTTGACTTTCGCCGTTGGTTGTCTACCACTACTCACACAAACAAAATAACTTCATATTTTTAACACAATACAAACATTTTTAAAACGCATCAAAACATTTCGAATTAAATTGTGTTTCAGTGAACATCATTTATTTTTCGTCGAATTACGAAACCAGGATTAATATTAATAAACGAATTTATTACATGATTTTGCAATGCAATGATATTATACATATTTGCAGTTACAGAGAGCAATCATGATTAATTAATGGCTTACATCTAATCGGCTGGATGAGATTTGATCGTGAAATGCTTTTATTACCCATACCGACAATACACGTTAAGTAATAATATCATTTCCATCACTATCGCGTAATTTTTAATGCCATTAAAAGTTGTTACGGTTTGAATGTCTCTTTTAAGTTAACTTGCAAGAACGAATACTAAACGTATTAGTTTGGTAGCATTACAAACAGTCTCGATTCGATTTCGATTCTCAGCATCCTTTTTGACCTCCGCCTTATTTTTTCTTAACATTAGCTGTTTCTTTTTAGTCTAGTTTGTTAAATTAAAGCACACTGCGTTAGCTACAAAGTTATGCTATTGTTTATTATTTTTAGTGTAAGCATTAGTCTAATCTAGTAATACCCGATAATCTTTACATAAATTTAAATGGTTTTCGAACAATTGAAGATAATAGGTATAATAATAGCTAAAGCTTTTGAAGGTTCAAAACCTTTAGCTATTGTTGTTGTAAATCCTATATAAATCTGATCTTTGATATTTGATAGTTGAATTTTAATGAGGTATTTACCTTACATTTATATATTTTATGCTCGACTACAAATACAATCTTTGGAATTCCTAAATAATTCACTTTGGAATATTTATATGCCAACATTACATTAGGTTTAATTTAGTATAAAGTTTACAAAATTAAACGGACGCAATTTGCGAGATTTCACTCAGTGATAACAGGAATTATAATTATTTTAAAATAACAAAATATGAATACATCTTATACTCAATACGTCTTAGGTGATGTTTATAAATGAGACCACTTACCCGCAGGACACTTATATAATATACAACAGTAAAAAAATTAACAATGGGGATGTGAGGACCTTTTTTCTCGAGAGTTTCAAGAAGCACTCACATTTTTCCGGCTATGGGTCGTGCGTAGCTCTAAAAATTATACGCCGTCGCAAAAAAAAAGACTAATTATATATTTTTAAATTTATGCAGACAATTCAGATGGCTTTCAGCTACGTATCGGCCAGACTGAAAGGTTATAGGTCTGATTTCAAATTATCACAAGGTTTGCATTTTAATACCAAATATTCCTACGGAGATGTTATTAATGTAAAGATTACTTCTATAAGCTTAATGCTTCGTTTACGTAATATTCATTATACGCATTGATCTTTAAGATCGCCTCAATATATTTTACATTAACGGACCCAAATACGCAAAGCATATCCTGAAATATACGAGTAAACATAGTAATATTACATTTTACATGTGAAAATATTTCCACAATCAAAATCTGTACCCAATGTCCATATTAATAAATCTTTAATTAACCTTATTTAAAACATAAATCCAGAGCTTAATCTCCGAGTCACGTTCAATAATACACGAAAATCCCTTTAATACGCTCACGTCACGTTTAAACTTCAGCAAAATAACAGTATATTCATAAATCTTTCTGTGATATTAAATAATTAATAGAAAATAACTAACTTACGCCATTTGTTTCACAAAACTGTGGTCTTTGGAACAATTTTTTTAAACATTCAACAAAATGTAAAATTAATATGAATTCCACTATGCTACGACTTATTATATAACATGACAATGTTGTATAGTAACTTTTGTATTTACTTTTGCTATAACAGAATGGTCTTAGAGAACACCAAATTGATGAATTAAGAACTGTCGCCTATATAGACAAAATATTAAGTAAACTGATGATTTGGAAATAAATAACAAAATTTATACATTTAAGGAATAAAATCTTTCTCTCGACCGAAGTGAAAGAACGTTCCGTTCGTTACACTATCTCGGTTGATAGTTATAAACTTGGCGCTGAGTAGGTAAATCTCTTTAGCTTACCATGGACGTTCTTGTAAAACCGGAATTATTACATTGTTCGATACGAAATGTGATTATTTCCGAAACAAAACGATGTACTTTGATACTCTAGGTTCATTATAAGATTTTCTGTTAGAAACTGCTTAAAAATAAACATTATTAATCAAGCGATTTGCAAACTTGCAACCAAGTATTATGTATATGCGATTCCCGGTAGAGAGAAAAATTTCATATGAATATTTAGTACTCTATACCATAAATAATCTTTGACAGTGATACCCATTTAGATAATGGCAGGATTGCGACGGAACTTTGTTGGTTGACGCTTTTGTATTGTCCAGAGAGCTTTGAAGTGTGTAACGATGGCTAGATTGGTGCCATGACGATGACGCCACTGTGCTTGACAAATTGTGACGACTACATGATTCATCCATTTCAGTGATTGTTTCTGCCTACAAATAAATTAATACAATGGCGATATAAAACTCTGTATCTGCCGCCAATACAAATTATGTTAAATTGGAACAATCATTTATTCCTACCTACATACAGTTTGGTACATTGTTATCGTTTAGTGTTATAGTTACATTGTATTTAACATCACTCAACAGAATAAACAAAATTTAAGTATTTAATAATAAACAAAGACCTGAATGTACGGTAATCAATATACAAATTCGAGAGATAATGCGTACGTCTCCGGACCGTTGGATAAGGAGATGCACTTTGATCCTATTTCCTCACCATCGAACACACACATAAAGTACTGAGAAATACTTTTATTGATGTGACCCTTCTTTCACTAACTAAAGGTTATTTTGCTAAATGCTTCTTCTGCCTTTGGTGCTTCTTTGTTGGTAAACATCGGTTACCAACAATTGAAACCGCTGGGAATCGAAAAACGACAACGTTCCTCGGCGGATTCCGGTACTAAGTACTAGTCAATGCAATTAAGTGACGACAGTTCAACAAAATATCGAATCTTATTTCATCGAGCTGCTTAAGAATCAGTTGTACGTATAATTATAAGGATATGTATGTTTAAACATTTGATATTTATTAATATGAACCTATCAAAACATAAGATCAATCCACCACAAAATAAATAATGGTTATACATTTGATACTTAGTTCGAATTGAACAATTTTTAAACTATTGTGAAGAGATTCATCACAGGATAGGTTACAGTTATATGGTTCACCGGCGTTTAATGGAAAATGGATTACTAGCGCACCTATAAAGCCAGTCATCTATTCAGGCGTATATAGCTGAAACATTGCCTGTATAAGTTTGAAAGCTACCGTATTACTACGAAATACTACTTAATTAAGTTTTAGTAGTGGCGTACAACCTTGTTTACAAGTAAAGGCAAAATGGAAGAGTGACCACGAGCCTATCTCCTACTCGATTAACTCCTTTAACTTTTTAACCTTATTTCTGGCGTCATTATTTTGCGCTTAATAATATAAATCTGCAAGACTAATAATTATTAAACAAATTAAGATAATAATTACTTTTGTTATTAATGTATAAGACGGCCGTTACATAAAAGACTTTACACACACACAAAGACAAAAAAATTTGATTTAAAATAATCAACAATGGAGACTCAGAAACTTGTCTATCCAATGGACCATTAGATACAGGATATATTAATAAGAGTGAGAGAGATACTTTCTTCCCTTATTAATAAAATTTGTCATTGACAAGTAGCGAAAATATTATGAACACAAAACACGTTCCTATATAACGGTTCACGAGTTTAGCTTTAGTAAATAAGCGGCATTGCCGCAACCGAGATAATGAGACCGCGCTGTACGCACTTATATGATTAGATTACCCCTTGTTAAGAAATATTAATTTAAAAAAATACAGCTTTATATACAATAAGCAAATTTGTGCCTTGGGGTGGGCCAAATGATATGACTATACTCAAGACGGCCAAAAGATAGTACGGTCATCTTAACAAAATTGGTAAGGAAAATATGCCCCCGCCTTGTTCTGCAAACCATAGCTCAAATATACCTTCTACACCTGGAGCCAGTGCAGCCATCTTTTTAGCATATGATATGTTCTTTTAGTTAAGGCAGTAGCAAAACTTATATGGTGCAGTTTCAGTACAATAACCACGTGCCTTGACAAAAAATGTACCTAATATTATAATAATATTTTATAATATAGATGAGGAAATAAATAACTTTGGTTTTATTTTATGCGTAGCGAATGTAATGAGTCTAAATAACAACTCTTAACGGACGCCTTCAGAATTCCGAAATCAACCAAAGAGAAAATAAAATAATTTTAATTAAACAATATTAAAAGTAACATTTTATCCTTTAAATAAACTCTAGAATGTGAGACATTGATAAAAATTCCAATACATCTTTGGTACTATGAATTTTCCATTTCCCGCTACAAGGATTTTTAAAAACGCATAACATTAGTATGTATATCTACAGTTAAATACCTACTAACCGACTTGCGCGGTTTTCAGTTCGGCGTTTCACGCGTCCGTTGCGATAAAAGCCTCTTTGTGTAAGGCTCTATGGCAACGGAATAACTCTTTCAGTGGCTTGATTGTACACACGAGAAAAATGCCAGGGGCAGCTTTTCAGCTCGGGTTTTCCTCGTGATATATTTATTTTTAAAAGGCTAAGTGCCATTGAGTGCTATTTAGTTTTAAGGAAATGTTTAGTTGTGGCCGTAGAAGTGTTACGAAGTATGTAATTTTAACAATTAGAAAATAATGAAATAACCATTATGTTACCAATATGTTTGTCTTTAAGTCGATATGATAGGATAGAACTAGTCGTTGACATTATATAATAAATATGCAATGTATTTTCTCTATTTGTCATTAGTTACTTTTGGGTTTTTATGTCTGGAATGACAACACTGTTTGGTGCTCACAGCTATACATTGCTATGTAACAAAATAAATACATTGTAATACGACTGTTATTATGACGCAAATTCGCATGTAATTCGCGTCAGTCCCAACACGATACAGCTTTTAGCGCGTTTGTCTTGAAACTTGTTTTGCTTTGTAATTCTAATTTCGCTACTGATAAGTGTGTTGGTCTAATGGAACAAAAAAAGCAGCGATTTCTTTTTATACTCCTAACTCCCAAGATATACATTAAAATGTGTAATATACCAGTTTCGTAGGTAATAAAATATATATCCATTTAATATTTATTCCAGGAAGTTCGATCACATAGAATCCTTTGAAGTGTCAGATGGGAACTCGGAAATACAGTAGAAGTGATCAGACGTCTTGTGTCGCACTTTAACATGAATTGTTCGCTTGTCTTTGGAGTTGAAGAGAAATGTATAGTAATTTTCATTCATTATAATTATTCAATGCAGCAATCGTATTTTGTAGAAAAGTCATAATGAAAATTACAAAATATAGATAGGGAAAAAAGTACGTAAATGTTCAAAAAAATAATTTAGAATAATGTGTGAAAATTTGTCAGCGATCTATTTGACAGTTTGTTTGAATTATCATGGTTGTATGTATGTTAAACACGTTTTAATAATAATAATAATATTTAACTTGTTGTTGTTATATAATAAAATAGTCACGTGGTCGGAAACGTGGTCAACATTTTGAAATTGACCACGGATTGTTCTAAAGAACTTTTAAAACAAATATTGCATACTTTTATATTATCTTATATTTCGAGTTTCGTATCTTATTTTCCACTAGGGAATATCTAAGAATATCGTTATCGATGACAGGAAAATTTGCTTGCTCCCATCATCCAAAGTAATTGAACTCAAAGTGTACGAAGGATCGTCGCAAAAACTTTTCCCAGTCAAAGGACTACGCAGGAAATGAAGGTTGTCTGCAGGGCGGCACCATTTCCTTTTCGACCGTGCCGGAAGTGAGCACTCGCACGACCATTATCTCTGCTGCCATCTGCGTCTATTGTTAAGTTTCTATTGTCTCTGCCCTTTGTCATGATTTACAGGTGTCAAAATATGACGTTATTGTTTGCGCGCGTTTGATGTTCTATTTTTAAATTTTCTTAAAAGTTGTCCAAGTTTTTTTCACTCGACATTTTTAGTCTACATAATATTTCCTATATGCTTTTTGTACGATGTGTTTGAGATTATTATGATTTATATATGGTTAGAGAATAGATGAGTATAGCTCTAAAATATGGTGACTTTGAGCCTACGAACACGAACAGTGTATAAGACAAAGAAAATTGGTATTCTTATAAATCTGTATTCTAATAAAAAATATGAAATGTTATATTATTATAATATTAAATGAACTTCTTATGAAAACATTCCATTATCTCGATAAGATTTTCCATACGTGAGTAGGGTAAATATCTTGTTGAACAACAACAAAGTATGTTTTCCCTTTGACAACCCTTCATATTACGATAGTGCATACGAGAAATATCAGCGGAGTCATATACTTGCTATAGCTGTGAACTGTCCCTGATTAATTATTGCCAGTTCTTTTATATATTAAGAAGTACGACAATTATTAGAATGTCTACCCGCAAATACTATTTTATCCACCTCCATAAACGTTTTTAAAGACATTTTGCTGCAAGGAACATTTAAGTGTTTCCATTTTCCATATAGAATAACATATCATAAATGTTTATATTATTTTTTATATATTATACAGATTAATGTATTAAACATAAAGTTATGTTTTGTATTTAAATCGATACATAAGATGTCTGTACGGACAAACTCTTTGCATAATATATATTAAAGGCCGTCAACGCACTTGTGAGGTTTGGCATTGCGAGTGTTCATAGGCGGCGGTATCACTTACGATCAGGAGGCCATCTGCATGTTTGCCCCCTATATTATAAAAAAAGATTTATTCATATGCGGAATTTCAACCTGGAACAACATTTAGCTTGGAATGGAAGGTCTCTTAACTTGCTATTAATTTCTACCTATTTTTGGTTTAATTGGAACTTTAACAATTTTGACACGTTTTAGCGATATTATTCGAATGAATTATGCATAACTACAGTATTTAGAATAACTGCTCTATTCTACCCCTAAATTCTTATATTTATATCAGCTGAGTTTCATACGACTCCATTGTTGAACCAGCAACTAACATTTACGAAGTCCACAAAGGATTGCCCTTACCAATTCAAATAACAACCAAGATGCCGTAAATATTTTTCTCACTGGTTAGAGCACATAAAAGAGTGGAAAACGTGGTCTATTATTTAGTCTTATTTCGTAGCTTGGAAGTATACAGTTGCTCCCAAGAAACAATACAACTTCGCGGGAAATTTGTGCATAAAATCTGCACTCTGTGACAAAGATAAATAAAGTTCAACAGAATAGAACCGTCCATTTGTTTTAAGTAAATATTCTGACTGATGAAAGTAACTTTATGCAATTCTAGTTGCATTCTTTATTTTTATGAACTCGATAATAAGTAAGTACTTACTGGCGAAATAGAATTGATTTAATTTAAATATATATAAATAATTATGTTATATATTATAAAAAATTTTCGTTGGCATCGTTATAAAGTTAGCTTCTACAAAAGAAATTTTTACTCATACATTTTTTATTTGTTTGATGTGCATTTTTTCAGCCAGTAACATTTTCAAACACATTTGTGATCGATCTCTTTGGTGATTGAAGTAGTAACTATGATTAGTTATTATTACTTGATCCAAATTCCAAATTTAAATTACTTTCTCCAGCAAAGATATAAAAGATATAGTGAGTAACTATAGCTAAAATTTTCATATAGCATTTCCTCGAATATGAAAGGATACACAAAAAATCTGTAATCCCATCCTTCTCATATTTCGAAATGTACTTTTTAGCGTGCAATTTTGAAAATGTTCGTTCCATTCTCTAATAAAATGAGCGTGCCAAGTCCAGTATTAGTACAATTTGCATTTGTAAAGCGGTATCGTGACAAAATATTTGGCAGCCTCCCTTATTAACACTTCCTTGCTTATGATAACACGTGCAACTGAGCGGCTTCTTATATACGACATTAATTTAAAGTAATTCAGACCCAACATTCATGTTTAATTAATTAAGATTCCATTATCAAAAGATGTGTTACGAGTATGTAAAATAAATAATTAAACCAAGCATGAATTTACTGTTATTATAACAACTTAATTTGAGTCGAATTTAAATATATTATATTTGAATTAAGTTATTACTTTTACACAGAAAGCTATTCTCAAATACTTGCAGATTCAGTGTGGATTAATTTCATATTTATATATAAAATTCTCGTGTCACAGTTCTCGTTCCCATACTCCTCCGAAACGGCTTGACCGATTCTCATGAAACTTTGTGAGCGTATTGAGGAGGTCTGAGAATCGGCCAACATCTATTTTTCATACCTAAATGTTAAGGGTAGTCCACTCCTAATTCTTTTTAAATTTTTTAGACAAAATTCTTAGTTTCTATTTTTATATGATACAACATACAAAAATACATACAATCCTAAATTTTCACCCTTCTACTAAATATATATATATATCCTTATTTTTTATTTATTAATTGAAAATTGAAATCACATGTATGGCAAAACAACGTTTGCCGGATCAGCTAGTACTAATTATATTTTTTTCTTGAATTGTTGCCTTGGAAACATAATCTATTTACGTTAGACCTACCAAGAGTACATTACATAGATTCTCTGACCGCTAGTCGAACCTCCGGAATAAATTAAACAATTACGATTTGAGATTATGATTTAAAGTTATTGTATTTCATGAAATATTTTTACAATTAGGATCAGTTGATTAAAAAATAATATAGTATCAAGTGACACAAACTATCTGAAAAGACGCAACAATTCCCTGATATTATTAAAAACGAAAAACCTACCGCACCAGCTACGGTTATGCAACTATTTGAATGCAACGTCCGCCGGCCATTTTACAACGCAATTAAATGTTGCCATCTGAATGAAACTTTGAAATAAGCCCCGTTTCAATTCTTTCACTGAAATGTCCTTTGTCTCTAAAGGAAATAGATTATGTCCTTTCGAACAATAGAATTTAAAGCCGTAATAGTTCACTCACCTTATAAATCGCTTTATATTTCCAATGGCACAATATATTTCCAACAAGTTATTTATAAAGAATGAACTATAACATACTCTTTCGATTATAAATTTTATAATATATGAACGTCGTACATATATAATATCAGGAGTTTAAAAAAAACTGACAGTTGACAACGACATTTATATTGCCAGATGTCTTTAAATTATCTATGCCTCATTTACCTCAAAATTATTTTCTATTATCGTATTTTTCATAAGTTATATTATGTAATTCACCATCCCATAGAGTTTTTCCAATTGCCGTAAAATAAATGTACGTTAATGCGAAGTCACAACCCCAGTGTTCAGAATTGTATTTCAACTAAACTTATTATAATATATAATTATGTTATGTCATAGGTATTATTAAAATAATTTTGAAATTTCTATTATAAAGACGTCACGTATCCACAGATACGATTCGTATTCATAACGTTCAAGTCTATCTATATATTTAAACTACCCTGTGGCACTATTATCATTAAGTGAGAGAGATTATCCATCCCCAGGATATTTTCCTAGGAGTAGGAGCCGCCAGTCTGCGTGGGAACTCTCTGGAACGTGGACGTGTCGTGTAGAGTTTCAGAACTTTACGCGGAGTATGGCTAGTTTAACTAATCTTAGGACTGTGTATCAAGTATGCGTGTGAAATATAAGACTAATTGTGTACGTGTTTCGGGATGATTGGTTTGTAATTTGAATTATTTATAACGTAGGAATTCTTTTTTTTATGCGTATATGTAGTAAATTTTATACAAAGTAACGCACATTAAAACACAATTGCGGTATTAGCTGAAAGATTTACTAAAATTAATTATTTGTCTTTTGTTATATTATCTTACTTACTTGTATATATATACAAGATTACAGATGATTTTATTTATTTATTGAGGACAATATTCATAATACACATATTTATAAATAATGAAATCATTAATATTTCATTCGATTTACTACTATGTTATATTTCTTTAACTTCAATTTAAAATAAAGGAACGTTGACGTTTGCATTTACAAAGCTGTACTAAAGTTATTAATTTTCAACTGAATTTGTTGAATAAAATATTCAAGGAAAATACGAATTTTCAAACATCAGAAAATGTGAACCAAAATTATTCAAATTGAACAGGGGTATATAACGCGATCATCATTTTAGACGGGCGAAAATCCTTTAGTGCTGAGTAGTAAAAAGTGTTTGATAGAATTCCGTTTCCTTCTCAATTTCCTGAGCGACTAAGACTAAGAATTATTCCGTTATTTGTATTCTATATTCATCGTTTTGATGGCCGCTTATCTATGAGAAGTTTCCACATGGGCATGGAAGGAAATTATTTATAGCATGTAAATGTAATAAGGCTTTCTCCTCAATGCCATGATTGATCAAAGAACCCTTTCATCTCAATAATAAATAGGAACAATATCAATACAAATAGCACAAATATATTAACAGCATTGTAATATATTATAAATAATGCTCATATTTGTTTATAATATAAGTTTGCAAAATTAACTATATCAGCAATCCTTCAGCAAACGCGTCATAAGGACACTTGGAAGTCTTACTTTATAATTAATAGAATCAGGCGCTACCTTACGGAAGTCCATAGTACAAAATCCCAGTAGACCAATATTGAAGCAATATTCCGCGAAAAAACCCACAACCACTCGACGCACGTTTCGCTCCGACACCGGAGCATCATCAGGATGTTGCCTCTGCGAACGCCGTTCGTAGAGGCACATCACAGGCAACATTTTCGCGGGACATTGATTCAATATTGGTCTACTGGGATTTAGTCTTACTTTACTTTAATTTACATTTTTGGAATAAGCTAATTCAATAAATAATATATAATAGACAAATTTGTTCGATGTTTAACATTAACTGATTACTTAATTTGGTTTACGCGATGAACTACAGTTAACTCTTTCATTATTTCCATAAAGCTTAACAGCATTCGTGGTTATGTAAATATTTATTTATTTTCGTTAGAGAGATAAATCTTGAACAATCACTATGCCAGACTGCGGTAGAGGTTAGATTCCTGGTATGGGCAACATGCGTAATAACTCACCCGCCTGCTTAATTACATGCTATCAAGAAAATATAATCGTTTACATTCTCTGAAAATATTTTTTTAAAACTCGGTTTATGTAATGCGAGTATGAATAACCGTATTGCAACTTCCAATATTGTTTTCCCACATGTAATAATTTATACGGTCGTATTCTTGAAACGTTTATAGAGTTATCTATCATATGCCCAAGATACAACCTGCAAAACTTATAAAATTTTCTGTGAACAGTAAGTTCCAGCGTAGCAGTATATCTTACTCCTAAGTATTGAAGGTGGTCATCATAAATTATTTCGACATTAAAAAATAAAATCAACCATTAACTTTCGTACGATGATACAATGTTTGTTACGTCAGCTAGATTTAACATTAAAATTATTGTTGTAGGGCAAATGCAATGGGTGATTGCGGTGGCGCTGGCTATTGGTCTGGCTGCAAGCACTGATAAGCGGCCTCACTTCACCACAGAACCACCCTCTCGGGTGCTATGGTCCGCCACGAAGGGCGCTCATGCGGTTTGCAGGGCGAGTGGGCATCCGACACCAGACATTCATTGGGTCACCGCTGAGGGACAGGTCATTACTACTATACCGGGATTAAGGTACAAGAGATTGTTACCTGTTATTAAGATTTGATTTAATTAATTTTAACTAAAGCACTGGTAGTATTGCAATGGTGATTTCGGTTGCGTAGCCAAATGAAACACTTCTTATTTGAAACTTTACAGAGTTTACTACGTTTTGAAATGTATATAGATATAACGATAATCACTATACAATTTTGAAATAAGTAAATAAACTTCTCACATATAAAAATTACCAATTAGTTATTTTCATAGTATCAAGAACTTCAAATAACTTGTCATTGGCTCACTTCCAGTATTAGAAATTAGAACTTTCACTTAGCAACTAATTTCGAAATCCAAAACAAAACTTCTCAGTCATCAATAACGATCAAGTAATTCGGCTTTTCATATACGGAATAAATTCGAATTTCAATTTCCAATAGTGGTCAGAAGTTTTCGGACATATGAACGTTCATTTTGCCCAATGAATTTATATGTAATCTGTAGATAGTTGATATTTCAGAAATTCACATTGATGTTATTGATAAAAGTTGATTATAATCTCGTCGAAATAAAAATTTAAACCCGAATACGTGAAAGTTAAAAAAGGACGAATACGATAGCGTTCGCTTACGAATAGCAACGGCATCAAATACAACTGCGTAATTGCAACGTTTCAACTAAAGAACTTATCTGTCTCTTGCTTAATCTCAATTTGTCAGATTTAAAAAAGACTGATAAAATTATATATGCATATATATTTATCAAAGCACTTAATCATTGTTCAGAAGCGCGGCATCCAAAGTAAAAAAACCAACTAGGATGATTATCAACGTAGCTATGATGATGGCCAACCTTCCAAAGAAGGCACTAGGTGGCTTGTATAACTAATAATTTAGGGCTATAATATTTATTTATTTTATTTTATTCTAGCGACAAAGAGCATTCAAGTTTAGCGGAGAAATAAAATCGTTGTGTAAAATAATCACTTATAAAACTACGTACAAAAGAAGTGGACTTTGAACTTGGAAAGATACGTTTAGTATCGGGAAAATAAACTATATATAAAATGTACATACTTTTAGTACTATACGATGCAATATGTGCTGTCGTGTGCTGCCATCTAATAATAGAGTTTGGTATTGCCTGAAAACAATGTTTTAAAATACAACTCTATACCTATTCCTCTTTATAGACTTTCAAAGAATTTTTAGGTTTTTAAATCAATGATCCTTGAGAAAAGTTTTTATGACGCCCCAATTTTAGCATTTAATAGGAAATCAATTGAATTCATAACTTGAACAGTATATTTGCAAAGTTTTTGAAATTGAACTGTGCGTGTGTACAAGTTTAGGCGCAGTAATTAAACGGTAGTGCTATAAATGTCGCTTTGTTAGTGAGTATTGTAAGTATCGGTTCAATGTAATAAGGAACTTGGGTACTTAGTTTATTACATAACAGTTACAATATATAAAGTATTCAGTGTACATAGAGAAAACACACCCTATTAAGGAACTAATATTGTATTAGTGTTTTTATGAATATCTAAATAATATTGAATTATTTATATCGATTATATTTACGAGTATGATACTGACATTAATGTACGAAATCATAGTAAGGAAATAACGTTGAATAATGTAAAATTGCGCGACTCATATGAAACGTATCTAATATGGCCATTCAGGCCACTTATAGATTCGTGCTATCGATTGAATCCGATCATAATAACCCTACTAGAATGCTGACTTTGCTTAAGCTAAAGTTGGACACTTCGGCAAAATTCACTTGAAATTGACTTAATTAAGAACCGTGACTAATGATGCTTGACTTTGGAATTAAGCTTAGTGTTACCTACACTAATCGGTGGTTTATTGAATTCCGTGAGTCCTTGTTCAATTTTCGGATAAATAGTTTTGGGTTGCGAAACAAAAAGGATGCCGTGTTTTTCGTAATAAATATTTTCATAATTTTAAACATATAAAAATTTGTAAATCTTATTCAAAAACTAGGCCCTAGGTACTATTTGTTCAAGCAAGACAAATGACAGACATTAATTACAATGTTTAACGATATAAAATAGTATAAACAATGCTAAAAATATTTAAACATGCAACATTAGCCTACAAGGAATAATCTTATCTTTCTGGTATACACAACTGTAATTAGATTGATAAACAATTAATCATTTAAAATAAAATAAAAATGAATTATTTATTCAAAACAATTTTTAAAATGGAATTTCCATATTATGTATTACTGGTAGAATGCAATGCGTAACGCTTATAGTCTGTGTTATGAACTGTTACAATTTTACTTATCTGTGGTAGCGCTTGCTTTCAGCTGTGCAGTGTCATCTGTTTGCGCGTTTGGCGGCAAAATGAGGTTACGTTACATTGACCTTTAATTTCTTGGTTTATAATAAACGTATGAAATTGAAAATATTAGTGTATAAAACTTTATGGTGCGTTTAAACTTCATTGTTTTACAATGTTAGGTTAGGTAAGAATGCGTTGTGAAAGAGGAGAAGAATTTACTATATAAAATCTGGGTAAGTAAAACAAAAAGCCATTTTAACATAATAGTTTGGCGTACAATTCTCAAGGCAGTAATCGTACGTTGAAACAAAATGGATGATATATTGAAATATAAGATAGATAGGATAGATGAAGAATTATATTTAATACAAATAAAAACTAAAGATTAAATACTTTAAATAACATACATTTTAAACTGAATTCTGTAGCTTGGAAATTTATGAAACTCGATTTGTACACTGAGATCGTAAAGAAATATCTTTGAATGCCATAGGCTTTTAATTGTAAAAGTTAGATCGTTTTAGAGCTGTTATTATTCCTGTATAGGTTGAATAACGGCTACCGGCAAAATATTTTGATGTTAATGTTTAAAGAAAACAAATGTAAAATATAAACTTAGTATTTTTATGGCACTTTATACTTTTTAAGACACTTTGCTTTTGGGGTGTATTTAAAGAAATACATTTTTGCATAAATTTAAAAAAATAATTCAAGTCCGATAACTTATGGTATTTTATAAGAATACTTCTTAAAAAGGTTTTATATTATTACCAGATCTCTGCGACTTCATCGTTAGTTAGGCGTTAATAAAGAAACGCGAGCACACTTTATATGTATATAGTGTGCTGATGTATTTATATGTATAAATACACATATTATTTGTAGTATGTAATATATTTAAAATAAATCGGAGCTATATAAGTATCTACTTTCATTAAGGAGTCAATTTATTACTATCAAATGTGCATTTGATGTGCATTGATTATATTTTTGTTTATCTATCAATAAATTTAATGGTTTAAAATTTATAAATTCAAATTGGACGACTAAACTGATTGATGATGAGATCTAAGAGATGAGATCTCATCTCTTATATTTTTGTTTATCTATCAATAAATTTAATGGTTTAAAATTTATAAATTCAAATTGGACGACTAAACTGATTGATGATGAGATCTAAGAGATGAGATCTCATCTCTTAGAGTAAGAAAAAAAAAAATTACCTTTACTAACCTTATTGCAGGCATGTGCTAAGTGATGGACGATTAGTGTTAGGAGCACGTCGGTCAATGGTGGATGCTGGTGGGGTTGGTAGTGGCGCTATTCTACGATGCAGAGCATCCAATAAAGCTGGCGTTTCTCTGTCACGACCCGTTCTCTTACAGCCAGGTAAATATAAATTACATTTAATGATGTTATTATTTCTAAATCCTTATGTAAACAAAGACAACTATATATATAACTTCAGACCAAGCATTTCCGTTACTAACATTGATAAAGTATTGCTTATTTCTTACTTGACATTCATAATTATTTTGATTTGGAGCGGAATAGTATTATATATATTGCAAGCGTTTGTTTAACATTCAATATATATCTTCTGATGGAATCTCGCAACTCGGTCAATCGTTCCCAACAAGACAGACAGACAAACAAAGCTGTCGAGGCCCCTCCGGTCAACCAAGATTCTTTAAAAAAAAATTCGATGAACGCTGTTCGTAGAGGCAACATCCTGAAAATTGGGCTAACAGAATTGTACACTGTATATAGAACGAAACGAATAAAAAGGTTTTGTCGCATAGCACGGAAGACAGAAAAAGTCACAAAGTAAATAATGTACTCAGTACAAGACGTAATTAGAAGGTTTCGAATACATAATAAATTTAATTTGAAAGAGGAAAGCAAAATTAAATAATTGTATTAAAGTGAACTGTTAGTAACTTGATGAAGTAGAAAACTCACGAGTGAGTCCCTGAGTACATGGATAAACTTTTAATTAAGGCATTAAAAATGGTATACGGTGTTCGAAGCTGTCTTTGTTTAAAGAAAATAAACATTTCATCGAGCTCGTTAAAAGTTATAATAATCTTCATGATATCTTACGACACAATCTTGGCAGCAGGTGGCAGATACCACTTATTGTTATGATATAGCTTCACTCTCAGCTACGACTTATAAAAATGAGATAACAATTTGATATTGAGTATACCTAGAATAAAAGAAAGGCTCAAAGGCTTAGTGTTAACTTCAATCTTGTCGCAAATAAAATATGCTAACGTAAACAGTTCCAATAAAATTACTTTTCCATTAAAAGAAAAAGCTTTAATTAAAGATAAAACGACAAAATTCGCTGCGTCTCGTACAAAGACTTGTTATAAAGAATCCAGAAAATTTTTCATTGAAATTTGCGCTTTTATTTTACGACGATTTTTCATTATACAGAATTTATTCTCCCACTGTCTGTGGGTAGCACTTAAAGATTATAAATAGACTCGGGCTTAGAACTTTATTTTTGTTCTCACTGTATTTCAAACGGCAATGAGGCTAAAATATTTAGTATTCATTTTCATGTTTGATTTTAAATAAACATTAATCTGCGTAATTCTTTACGACTATAGGATGTTTAAAGGTTTCGTGGTGGATTTTTTTTACACGAAAGTTATAGAGGGGATGCATCATCACAAAAAGCTCCACTTGACATTTTAATGTATGTACCTTACATACAAATTAATTTAAAGATAATACCTTCAAAAATCGACGGGTTAGGCTTCGGGTAATAGGAGTGCCCAACCACATTATACACTAAAACGCTAAGACTAAAGACATTAACAATATTCAAAATTAATATAATCACCTAATTCAAATATGATCAGACACTGTGGTGCATGGTACGATCAAAGTTCACATCAATTTCTAATGTGACCAAATTCTATAAAATATTTTCCGTATACGTTGATCCATAAGTATCAAGGTCCATAAAGTGTTTATAATGTAACTTGACTATCGCTGAATTTACATTGGTTGCATTCTAATATTTGTTAATACATGCAATATTAGCCTAATCGTATAATTTACGCAAGCAACATAGGGACATTAAACCATTGTCAAGTTGATAATAATAGTTTTTACGATGTAACTGTTAACTACGAGTATATTTTATTGAGATATTCCAAGGCAGGGTGCCTGCTAAACATAGACTACACAGGGTAACTTACCATATTTTAATATTTTCTTATTCACTGAATTTTACTTCAAAGGGAAACATATTGGAAGGAACTGGATGCTGTTGTATTCAAATAAATTTGAAGATTCGACTCTTGTTGGATTTTTTCTAGATTATTACTATATTTTATGAGACCAACTAACAAGATAAAAGCTAATAAGCTAAGGAAAATAATTATCAGTAGATATTGCATATCATAACTAGCTGATCCGGCAAACGTTGTTTTTCCATAAATGTGATGTCTAGCAATCATTTTTTAGTTCAATAAAAATAATTATCAGCTTTAAGTAGCTTTTATAATCGAAACCGTTTTAAACAAAAAAAGTATGCTGTATTTAGGTTAATAAATTAATCTTTATATGACATGTTTGTCGGTTTACCATAGCAGTGCCATCTATTACTTACAATTACTTTTTATTTATTACTTACAAAATCCATTCGAAAAGTATAGATATCTGTTAGAATCTTTTGGAGTTAACAGATAAGTGTCACTGTCAATTAATTATAGACAAATAATTTGCAATAAAATAAAATTGCGACTATCATTAAAGATCTAAGCCATCCAATCTCTTAAGTTGGACCAGACTGCTCAATTTGAAATCGGTTAAATAGTTAAGGAGTCCATCGCGTACAAACATCGTGACAGGAGATTTATATATTAAACGTTAAGACATTTAATTATGACGATAGCGAACTAGGAGTATATAGTTTGATTTCTTATAAATAGTTTCAGCTTCTATGGCTCAGATTGCGTTCAGCAAATGATCAATGAAACAAACACAAATATATAGCTAGAAATCGTGTCTTTAAAAAGTATTAATTAATCTTTCTTTTATACTAAAAATGCAATTTTAAAACTCATCTCTTCTCTTTCAATATTGTAACCATAGCGTCTTGTAATGAATGAAAAGTACAAGAACTATTGAGCTACGAATAGTATAAATGCTAATAAAAGCTTTTTCAAACACTATACAAAGTTGTTTGTGGAAATTTTAATTGGCGTAAATTCCATAACAAGGACTCGCTATTGTGCGACTTCAATACACAATCAGGCCTTCCAGACAAAACAGAAGAATTGATTTATTTTTTTGCCAAAAGAAATGAATAAACAACCATGAATTCAGAAATATCTCCTTGTTTACAAAACTAAGTTATTGTTCCAGTGACGACCCCCGTCACTTGATGTCCCACAATTAAATCATTTGAGATGGATTTGCGTACATTCGTAATTACTACTTGTTTTTGTAGTTGAGGACAGCGTCCTAGCAAATACGGCGCGACAATTAACTCCAGCAAAATTAGGCGGATCTGTAGTTCTACGATGTGAACTATCGCCACAGATAGGCGTCACTGATATCAAATGGTTGCAAGATGGACTTCCTCTCACTACTGGATACATTGGCACAGGTAAATTTACCATATCAAGTTTGTTAATATAAAATTAATTTAATCAATTGTTGAAATTGTATTGGATTGGGTCTGGTTTCTTGTTAGAAATATCAGATATAAAGAAAAACAGTTTGTTAACGGATTAAGTTATTATTTTAAATTTTTCCGACGTTTCGCGTGCCTTACCGCCTTAAACTTCTCTGCAGCTGCGACACTTATTTGACCGTGACCACGAATGCTGTAAAGCACGCGAAACGTCGGAAAATTTTAAAATAATGTAATACACTTAAATTTTGTAAAATACATAACTTAATCTGTTAACAAAGAGTTTTTCTTTAAATGAGTAATAGTAATGTTAATAAAAGACAATATTAAATATTAGATGGGGTACTGGTTTTGCAGATACAAGATGGATATCTGGTGCCGGGGGTCTATTGTTAGGTTCAGATTTAACACAGGCTGACATAGAAGCCGAATATGCATGCATTGCGGTAGACACTCACAGTTCTACGATAAAGCTAACTACAGATGGTAAGCATTATAACAAAAACTGTCAGAAGGTTACTGAGTCAACGTTGAATCGCTGTTTTAAGTAATATTGACGTCGATCCTGGGATAATATGTGATGTGGACATAAAATAAGAAATCCCTTTCAAATCGCTGTAATTTTACTCTGTCTATCATAAATTGTGGGTGGACCAATACAGATAATGACAGTCTATTATATATAGTCTATTATTATTATATTATAAATTATAATTATATATTTATATTTAACTAATAATAGATGTGTAAAGTTTAGCTTTCCTGAGATTAATAAAGTCCAAAAGATAAGTTATTTTATTTTTAATAGAAAGCACCTGGTTAGAAAGTGTGGAAATAAATTCCATAGAAGCTCGCTCGGGAGACACCGTCATTTTGCCGTGTATCTTTCCACATATCAACCGATATTCTATTACGTAAGTATTAATAATATTACAAAGTTTTAATATGATTAATTAAATAGTTTAATTAATATATAAAATTTTGTCTCTTGGTTAACATGTCTTTGATTTTTTGTATTAAGTTTTAGTCTTGTACTTTTAAGGTTTTGATTATAATTATATCTGATCTAAAAAACATACTTGTACTGTACACACCGTTAAGTTGGTAGGTGTATAACTATACTATAAAACTGAATTCCCGAATGTGTTGCAAAGCTCAAAATATCGAGTTAAAAGTAAAAACCACAACTATACAAACGGTTCGTTATTATAATTAAAGTTCAATTTGAACTTTAATACGATACGAATTTGAACTTTATAACGATATTGAAAAGGTTCCGGAAAAACAAACAAAATTTCAGAATCGGCTAAAAACTTAATGAATGGAGTTCGCCGGGTAAGATAGTTAAAAATATTAATGGAAAATCTACTTTTAGCGAATATTGTAACAATGGCCCGTAATTGATAAATCAGTCGCATCAACCAAAAGATTCTATAAGTATTCGCATCCGAATAGATGGCAGCGTCAAGATGCATCTGGTGTTTGGGTGATGGCATCAGGTGATGGGGTGGTTCGGAGTGGTGCACTGATAATACCAAACGCGCAATTACAACACGCGGTCAGTTACGCCTGCTCACCTGGAACTGAGAGCACACCTCGGCTCATTGTCAGGCTGGTGATGTTTCAGCCATTGACTGTTGCAGTTACGCCGAACCCTTTGGTAAGCCCTTTAACTCGTAGTTTAATTTAAATTAGTTTAAAGATTAGTAATATGTACAATATTTCTAGCTCCACTTTAGAATGGATGTCTTAAATGAAAATGAAAATAGTGTACACTATTCATATGTTCATGTGATAAGAAATAAGTATTTATTGCGCTTACGGAAGGAAGTTATCCCGTTATGACTTTTAGTCATGTTTATTTTAATAAGCAATGAATTCTCACTCAATTTTAATGTAATATTATGGGATCCAGATAATTAAATTCCATAAATATTAGAGGATTTAGCGACACACTTGTAGAGACAATTTTTAAAGATTTTATATCTTCACGCTTATAAGCATGGACAATTCTCAGTTGCTGGGCACTGGAGGTACTGGCCAGTTTAACTGTTCAGTATCGGGGGGAAGGGGCGGAGGGGTCACACTAAGCTGGCAACATGAGGGCAGGCCGCTGCACTCTCCCCAGTCCAAACTGAACTTGGGACCCGTGAGGGCCCACCACGCTGGTGTTTATCAGTGCACGGCTTACGATCATTCGGAGTCAGCGATCGCTGGGGCTGAACTTATAATTGCTGGTAATATTTTGTAAAATTCTAGATTATTTTATATTAACAGAATATCCAAAATATGTTTGCCGCGTAGGACTAACTTTGTATCGATAATTGTTTTGTGGTAGTATTAAATATGATGTTATTTATTTTGATCATATTTTTGCTTAAATATTAGGAAAGTGCCTGTTTATTATTTATTTTTTTATGTATTTCTAGTGTAAATAACGAAATATAAATATTTTTCGTTTATATACGCAGGATTTTCTTCATATTTTATTTATTTAAGGAAGCAGTCAAGTTTCATCATCGAATGCAAAATTTTTCATTCAAATCGAGATTTTGAGCGCTTTAGTTATAATTCTCAATAAAAAACAAACTTTATACAGGAACTACAATTTCTCTGTAATGGATCATTATTTATCGCCTGGGAGTGATCTTTTCATCAAAAAAGCATCTTCAAAAAATTCTTAACCTTCAAAGCGGCAAACTCTTATTTCGGAGTTCGTTAAAAGCCCTCTGTTCGTTTAACCTGACTTGATTATGAAGAAATAATTTCCATAATTAATAGAATCAGACGTTAGCTTGCGGAAGTCCATAGTACAAAACCCTATTAGACCAATATCTCCGCGAAGACACCCATGAGAAAAAACACGATTAGATCGAGCGCTGTTCGAAGAGGAAATTTCTGAGAATGCTCCGGTGTCGGGGCGAAACGTACGTCGAGTGGTTTTGGGTTTTGTCGCGGAGTATTGCTTGAATATTGTTCTATTAAAGTTCTTGCATATAAACTACGTTTTAGACAGACCTCCCAGGCTGGTGACGTCATTCAGCGAGGCCATAACCCGTGTTGGACAAAGCATAGTCCTAAGATGTGCGGCGACCGGCCTACCGCCGCCACGAATAGCCTGGACTTTGGACGGCAGACCTCTGCCATCCGCACCCGAAAAGTAAGGATGTTCATAATAAGGCTATTCTATATCAACCTTAAATAATGTGCATACACCTTTACGGGCTCACTGAAAGACAGTCCTTTATAGGCAATATAAAGTGGAGTTGCAAAAACATACGGTTATTTCTCACATATATAATAAAGTTTCATAAAAATCAATCAAGCCGTTTCGGAGGAGTTGGGTGATTGTCACATGAGCTTTTATACTGGTGTTCTTCATTTCTGATTTTGGTATATATTATACAGAGTATTAAGGTCTCTTGAATCATCCAACTTTAATTCCGTATTTCAATATCTAAGGAGTTGCCATATCGAAATATGCAATGGCAAAATTTCACTAGAAATTTCCTGTTTGGATTTTTTCAAAATAGAAGAATAGCCTTTATTTATTTATAGACAAAACTTGCTTTTGGTATTAAGTTAAATCTTCGCATATAGATATACAATAAATACAAGGGCAGAACCGCTGCCGGGAAGTGACGAGGAGAGCATAATATCAACGTTAAATATAAATATTAGAACCGCCGATGAAGGCGGTCGATATGGATGTAACGCAACGAACTCTGGCGGGTCGCAGGCGCATCACGCGAGGCTCAATGTTTTTGGTATGTCTAGAAAATTAATCCCACGAGGGCAATGATTTATGAAAATTATCAAATTAGCTACTTGATTTTATGATTACGGTTGCTATGGTGAATTGGTCTGGGTTCTATTTCCGGTACAGTCCAAGTTAATGAGCATACTTGTTGGTTGTAAACGTTTTCATCGTGCTCATGATACTAATGTTTGTGGTGGCAGGAACCGAACCGAACATGGGTCTTCTGAGTCATCAAATGTTAAATGTAAAGAAAAAATTCTTTAGTAACGGTTTATTTGTATTTGTGCAAAATTTAACTATATTAAAAATTAAATATATATCGGCGCAAAACAGCATATCGGGGCTAATCGGTAACATTGCTGCGCGTATTCGGGTCGCCCCTCTACTACTACCCCACTACAGTTGTAATAAAAAGACGAGCGCTACAACAGAAGACTCATTCGCTTGTCTGCACTCGGACAGTGAATAACTATTATTGTGTTACGCTTTATGTAATAAAAGTAATTATTTGATCAAGGAAGTGTTTTTATTGTGTGTGTGTTCTCAAGAAATGGAATTTTTAAATGACAATGAAGAAAATGACGTCGGCGTAGCTGACGTCACTATTTTTAAAAACCTTACTTCGGCTTCTAATCCGACATACTTACATTATTTTAAATTTTTTTCCCACGTTTCGCGTACTTTACAGCGTGCGTGGTCACCGTAGACAACTTACTTAAATCCGTTAATAAAGTGTTTCTCTTTAAATGAGTAACAGTTATGTCAATAAAAGACAATGTTAAATATATTTCCAGGATCCCCGAACATAAGATATTTACCACCGATGCATGTGAAAGTTGACTCTGATGTGGTAATTTATTGTCCTTATTCAGGATATCCTATTAAGTGAGTAATTAGTTAATAAAATTAATTTCGCGGAATATCTGATAAATTGGTCTAATAGAATTGTATGATTGAGATAAAATATCTTGCAGGGAGGTTCTTTGGCGGCGTGACGATGGCTCATTGGTTGAATCTCCGGTGGAATCTGGCGATGAACGTGGCGTGCTGAGGTTGGCAGCTGTGAGGAGTTCTGCAGCTGGAGGGTATACCTGTGAGGTCAGGGCTGAGAGTGGGGAACTGGCGAGGAGGACGGTTCGGCTCGAAGTCCATAGTAAGGCTTATTATATTAACAACTTAGATTTTGTTCGACATATTTGGCACTGTGTGAATTTATTGAAGTAGACTTAAATGTAAAATTAAAATGTTAATTTTCCCAGTTTTCACAATATTTTTCGTTTATACTACGTTAGAATACCTCGTACGTACTGCGTACCTCGCGGTACAGCATCAATAAATTTATTTCAATCAAAGTTATGTCATACTAGCTGTACCCTGTGATTTCGCCCGCTTAACTCAGAAAAAAAATCACTGTAAATATTATATTTAGTCTATATCACTCATTAAAGATAGCTTTCTAAATGAGCTATATGAAATTGGTGAAATATTGTAAAATACAAATGTTGAGTATACTAACTTAAATAATGTTTGCTCTTCAGGACCTCCAAAAATAGCCTCATTCCAATTTCCTGAAGAGCTTGAAGTAGGCGGAAGTACGCAGGCCACCTGCAGCCTGGTATCCGGAGATAAACCAATACAATTCACATGGCAGAAGGACAATTTGCCGATCCCTTCTGTACTGAAAGTGCGTATATGATATTGAATACAAAATGTTACATTTATTATATTTCATTCTAAAAATTGCCAGGTTGAGCAAAGAAATATGGATTTCTTCACAATACTAGTGATACAGGAGTTGACTTCGATGCACAGCGGAGAATATTCGTGTCGGGCCACGAATGATTTCGGGAGTGCTGGCCATTCGGCGGTTTTGGTTGTGAAAGGTAGGTTTTTTATGTCGAACATTTTAATCTATAGGCTATAAATTAATATTATTCGCTGTTAATAACGTGTCTTGCATAGAACCTTTAATTTTTACCAAATCTAATTTCATTGTGTTAAAATAACTAACTTTCATGTTTTTTAGTAACAAACATACAAATATTCACTCTATATTGAGTATACAGACAATGTCACATAGCACGTTAAAGGTTTCTTTGAATGACAATGAAGAAAAACTATTTTCAAAAACCTTACTTCGGCGACTACTTCGAGATATAAGATTTTATAGGCCATTTTACTTGACTACCCGCATTCTAATATACAAAAAAACCACACGTATTTAAAAGATGAAAAAAGAAATGGATGATAAACGAAACAGTTTCGCCGCAGAGGCTCCGTTGTGGGTGTCGCGAGCGCAGAACACTTCAGTCTCGGCTGGGGCGGCCGTTCTTTTGCCGTGTTCAGCCAAGGGCCAACCTCAGCCGAGAATGAGCTGGGAATTTTCTAGTGGTAAGTGCGTAGTCGTAGCGATGTGACAGACAAACACACGCGTTTAGACTACAGCGTTATATCGACTGAACTTGATGTACTTAAGAAATATACCTTATAGTTTAAAGTAAATTTCGTGAAAAAACTATTTATTATTAACACTACACATATAGTTAGTAAATTTTTCACGTCTTTGATATAATTATGGTTATGTTCACACCTGTATTTTTTTTTAACTTTCTCACACTACGTAGCTGGTCCCTAATATATACCTAGGGTCTAGCAGAGTGTATGAAGTATATATTATATATTATATTATATTATATTGTATTATATTATATTATATTATATTATATTATATTATATTATATTATACATGCAAAATAGCCATGGTTAAATGCCTAGTCAACAATTAAAATTCAAACAGATGGCGAAAACTGGCGTCATATTCTATGGGGTGATAATGAAGTCAGTGAGGGATCGGTTCTCTCAGACGGCACCGTGTGGCTGAGGGCGGTGTCGGCTGAACAAGAGGGCTGGTACAGGTGTACTGCGAGGGTTCAGCATTCTGTCTTACAGCATTCTTTCTATTTGGATGTGAGAGGTGCGAATTTATGGAATCTATAGCATCTTTTGTATTTCATGTGAACGCTTTGAAAAAAAAATGAAAAAAAAAAATACACTATATGATACAAAAATATGATAACGGAAATGCATTAAAAAAAATAATCATAGAAACGGCGATAGTGCACCAAGTTTGCAACAAAACGCTTTTAATCCACTTTCAAACTTAAATGTCTATTGTGAATAACTGTGATTATCATCATATTTGAAATTAATAATTTGAAGAAAGCTATCACCGTTTGTTATTAAAAATGAATTGTGATGAAAACCTTTCAGCATTATTCAATATAATCGTATTAAAAGTCACTTTAAAATAAAAAAATGATAATTCCAAAACAGTTCGGAACCTAACGATGTCATCTAAAATAATATAAAATTATCTCAACTGTAGTAAAAACGTATAAGATGCATAGAAGCTGTAACATTTAATTTGACAGTTAACGCCTTTTGTCTTCAATCTACCGTGACCACGCACGCGAAACATAAAGATTTTTTTTAAATAACGTAATTATATTTAAATTTTGCAAAAATACATAACATAAATCCGTTAAAAAGTGTTTTTCTTTAAATGAGTAACAGTTATGTTAATAAAAGACAATATTATGCATAGAAGCATTAAATTAAAAGTATAAATTTTAGTTATATACTAAGGAACTATATGAATACAGATATACTTAAGAACTGTATCTGCTTGTGTAAGTCAGTTGATGTTCCATTAAAAAATGCAGAACCACCTAAATTAAGCCGAGGTGGTGGCGCTGGGGAGTTGCAATGGGTGGTTCGTGGGACTCCTGCTAGAATGACTTGTATTGTCAGAGGGGAACCGGAAATCCACGTTCACTGGACTCACGATTTGCGACCACTTGCCTTACAGTAAGTGTAATTATTTCATAGAAATAACCGATATATATTAATAGCATTAACCCTGAATTTAATTTTCTTGAAATCGATTTTCGATAAATATTTTTCACTAACTTTGATGCCCGATTGATTTAAATGAGTTTACTTTTAATGTGCATTAACGAAGTATAGTTTTTTGGATTTTATATTATTCAATTTATGTTTTCATTAAACAATCGATACGGTGAATAAGCATTCTTTAATCGGCTTTGATTAATATTTATACAATATATTTTTTATTTCCTTTTGTGTCTTGTTACGATTTATCTTTAGATGTAAGTTTCACTTTTAAAAATATTAAAGTAATTACTAATTTGCTAAATGGTTACTTATTCATAAAATTTTCTCAAGTAAAAATTATATTTAATATATGAGTTAAGTTATTATTGAGTTAACATAAATATGACCTAATTTCTCCGTTAGTAGGCTTTAAGTGAGATACAGGTGCAACCTACTAACGTTATTAAGTCTTATTTACTGACCACATTTCAAAAATCTAATTTTTTTATCGTTTTCTCTACCTTTATATACTTGAACAGTTTATCCTTTAAGGCCATAACTTATGTATGTGTATGTATTAAGCCTGTAAGTCTAATAATAACTGACCAACATAATTTTTAAAAAATAATATAAATAGATGTCTATTTCTATGCTTCAGAAGGTCGAAATTATCTAAAATAGTACGATAACAGTTCAGGTGCAAAATTCTATTTGTGACCTTAAATAACCGTATGTTATATAGAGTTATATACCCCGACCAATTTTACTTAAACTTATAAAAAAATAACTTTTTAGTGGTACAGGAGGTGTAGAGATGCGAGATTTAGGTAACGGTGCAATGATGTCTGAGATTACTATCCCTCATGCGGAACCGGAACATGTAGGGGACTACAGGTGCCTCGCGAGGAACCTCTATGGCACTGACGAACTTGTATTCAAGCTATATGTGAAAGGTATTGTATTTAAATAGGTAGGAATTATATTACAATTTAATTTGGTCAGACCTTTTCATTCAGATATATACATTTATTCGTTGACATATAATTGGGGAAAAACATTTGTAAAAAGTTCCGTAAAAATTATATATATCTGGGAAAATCTGTAACGGAAATCTGGGAAGAGCATAGCCTCCTATAAAACTTTTTTTAATATAATGAAGGGCCCAAATGGGCAAGAGGCTCACCTGATAGTAAGTGATATCACCGCACGTGGATACACACAATGACCTCGCAAGTGCGTTGCCGGCCCTTTAGATGCCATAAGCTCTTTTCGTCTTTGATCGGAAATACCTCTTTTGGCACCTGGTTCCACATGGCGGCAGAAAGTGCATCTGAAGCGCTCCGTTGTACTACTTATAATGTATAGAATATTTAATTTAATAATTTTTCTAGAACGTCCAAGCACTCCCGAAGAAGTTCGCATATCGGAAATCTGGTCGCGGAAAGCCCGCGTTACATGGCGCGTAACGCGTCAAATCGTTGTCTCGCATTATTCCTTACAATATCGCTCTCTCGCCCACGACCTCTCAAGCGCCCCGCTCGACGCCTTGCTACCCGCTCCGCTACCCTCCTTCGAGGCGTGGGATTCGCACGATGTTCTCAACATAACAGTGGCTAATTCGGATTTGCTTCATCTCGCGTAAGTTTGCTCAGGCTCATGAATATGATAATGCTTTTCAGCTTCAACTTCATGGCACTCGCACTAATTTATTTATGTCGAAGCGAATTTTAGCACACCTAATGGACTTTTCAAATAGCTTGGGATTTTCTAAAATAAATATAAAGTTGTAAATTTATGGATACGGAGTTAATCGCAAAACTGCTAACACTGAAATTACTTTTGACGACTATGTATACAATAAATGATATGACAACTCTTTTTCTATATGAAATTGATTATAAAAAAAAACCTTTAAAAAAATTATTGTTTATTAATCCCAACAATGAGATTGGGAGGACGTGAATAACTAAAATGTACCAACTCAGGCCCGAAGGACCTAGTCGAGCTGGGGCCATAATGTCCGGGTTATATCCTGACACCCGCTACGTGCTACGAATTGCCGCTCACAACGATGTCGGTTCTTCTCCATTCACTACACCGCTACACTTCACTACAAGGGAGGAAGGTATGTAGAGCTACGGCGTAGCACATCGTAGCTACATGATACGGCATTACTAAACGCATTATTAAAAAATATTTGTTAGCTACTATATACGTCTTTTAGATGTTTTGACATATCCTTACCATAATTTCGTGTATTAAAATGAATAATTAATAAATTCTACTCTCAGAATTAAAACTTGATCCTTGCCTTGCAGATATTGTTATCATTCTAAAGAAAGATACTTATCCTTTTTCCTATAATTTATCCTTATTGTATGTAAATATATTTTATATCTCACGTATACGAAACTGACATTTTGCTACCCTGCTCATAAAAATATTCTATTTATTTTTTTATGATTAGTCGTTAAATTTATCAAAAAAATAAGTCAAGGTAAAAGCATTCAGAGGGTTCGTTTTTAGAAATAAAATAACTTTTACTGATATAATATTTACTGAAAGAGGCTTTGTGTATAATTTTTCACAAGCTTAGATTGAATGACTTTAAATTTCTAAAGTAGAAAAATGATCTCATATTTTGAAATCTCTTAATCAAAATTGATTGGTGTTAATTTGTTTCTTCATACTACGTATTAAAAGAAGCTTGACCTATTCACATAATCATATAAAGATTTTCGCTTTCCTATAAATAAAAATTGACTTTCTATAAAACTAAATAAAACATACTTTACTTGGACATTTATTGAGACGGTGAATCCTTAGCTCCAGGAGGAGTGCCGACGGACATATCCTTGAGGGCTTTACGGACCCGAGAACTACTTGTAACTTGGCAGGTAATTAATTCTTGTATCATTTAAAAATATATATGTACATTATATGAAAGACCACGTTTAAAAGCTACCATTATTACACATAATTTACTACTTTATTACTGTTTTATATACTAAACCCATAAACAATTAGTCGGTGTTTTAAAAATTTACTCAATAATTTCTGAAAACGTTCGGATGTTTTAAATTCTAAAGTAATACAGCTTGACGTTGATTTTCAAATCAATCAAGACATATGCGATTATAACATGAGAGGTAAAATTTGTATAAAATAAGCTCATGAACCGAATTATTAATCGTGTAAATAAAACGATACATTTTCTCGAATAAGATTTAACATCTATCATTGTACAATTGTCTATTATCATTTTTTTATTATTTTAGTCGATATCAACTCCGGGGCAATAAATACAGATAACACATAACTCTCTGCAGCTGTGACACTTATTTTGACAATTAACACCTTTTGTCTTCAGTCTACCGTGATCACGCACGCTGTAAAGCACGCGAAACGTCGGAAATTTTTAAAATAATGTAATATATTTAGATCTTGTAAAATACGTAACAAAGTATTTTTCTTTAAATCTATAATTGTATATAAATCAATCGCCTTTCAAACGAAGCACTAAAACACTGAACGTGCACTCCCATAGCCGCCTCCTCGTGAGTCCTGGCACGGCACTTTACTAGGCTACACAGTTCGTTGGTGGGAGGCATCAGAGGAAGACAAAGGCAGTGACTCTGCATCCGAAAGCGGTGCCAGTTCTGACGCTACAAGTACGACGATACGAGGTCTGAAACCGGCAACCCGGTACGCAGTTACGGTCAGGGCGTATAATGCAGCCGGAAACGGGCCTGCATCGCAACCGCATTATCGGCACACTTTGGAATCACGTACGTGAGAAATTTTGTGGATTATTTTTGGATATGGGAAACTGCAATTGTTTCCAAGCAATTCATATTTTACCAATAACACGAAACATATCACACCTTGAAGTAATAACAAAATTACGGTCTCTTTCTATCTCTTTCTAATTCTCTTTTAAGCTTGATTTAAGTTTTAAACATTTCTTATTTGATGACAATTAAATTTTAAAGGATTTACAAGTTTAGTGTCTAAAATCATAAGTAGTTTGAGTCATGTTCAATCTTTGAGACAATTTCCGTTTAAACCGAGTCAAAGTGGAAGATCTAGTGAACTATCACGTATAAAGTAATTACGAAACTGTCCCGACCTTTGTGAAGTTCTCGTTATGAAACTATTCCCAGAATTATGTCAGTTTCCGTACCGCTTGCAGCCGATTACATCTTTGGAATTTGATTTCTGAATTATTCTAATAATAGTGTCTCATCGGGTCACCATTTATCCGCACCGCTATGAAAGAAATTCCTTCACTGCTTCTATTTTACCGGAATCATAACAGGGCAGTGTTTTGATAGAACCTAGTATATATCCCTTCATAAACTGAAAGTGAAATATTTAATATATATAATTCAAACTAAAGAGTCCATCCTTTGGCTAATTTTCTTTCAAATAATACATAAAGTTTAAATCATTACAGTATTTTACCTTCAATACATTTAAATAGCCCCAACCGGAAGTCCGGAAGGCCTAACATGCGTATCAAGTGGTTCGACCTCTCTTCGCGTGTCCTGGCGTCCGCCCGCCCTAGACTCTCAGGGCGGCGCGATCACTCACTACACTCTGCAATACACGCGCCGCGATGCTGATCCGTTACTGGCCGTTCAGGATGCGCATCTACGAGTTCAGGTATCTAATCTCTCTAAACTTTCTATACTGTTTAATATTTTGTCAACAGGCTTATAAGGTATGATTGTTAGACTGTTGAGATATTCTTAGATGATTTCTGATCTTGTTATAAAAATAGAATAAACTTTAAGGCCAAAAATTCATTGAATACCCATAAAACAATAGTAATAAAACAATAGTTTTCTTTCTAATAAAATAGCACCCACCGACCTAACCTAGAGTGTATTCAAAGTTTCGTTATTTATAAGTCAACATCAAAAAGGATAAACAAAAGCACAAATTAAGAACTAGTTTGCGGTCTTTAAAAAAAGGCCCGGACGGCATGCGTCTTTACGCATATACAAGTAAAATAAAACTTAAAATAATTAATAAAAACTTGACATCTGATAAAATCTTAAATATATTATATTTACCTACCTCGACGTCTTAAGTGCTTTTATTCCAATAATTTAGTACACGAGCTGAGTCATTGTATGAAAAGAATTATCCTAGCATGTAGTCATATTAAATCGTCTATTTAAAACATAAAGAACATGAGAATTTTAATATTTTCATGACACATTTCACGGTCGACTAAAGAGAGCTATTAATAGCTTATGTATACAAGTGATTAAGACCTACATAAATAGGTTTATAAATACCACAGAATATATATGCTACTACATATAGATCGTATCGGTAGTCGAACCCGGAACAGTCGAATGATATCTGATATCAATTACTTTTTATTCTAAATTTTTGTGTATATTTTATAATAAATACAAATGTAGTTTATATCGATCACATTTCCCACATAAAAGGGAGAAAATTTTTTAATAGGGAGAAGAAACAATTGTGTCTCGGCTCACGCCATTCGCAGAATACGACATAAGGGTCCGAGCGCACAATGCTGCTGGGGATGGTCCCTTATCGCCTGCACAAGTCTGCAAGACTGATGAAGATGGTGAGGTCCAAATATTAACGTCTGATAATTAACATAAAAATTATTGCACGTAACATTTCGAATTTCAAAAGGCTGGCAACGCACTAGTGAGTTGCGAGTGTCCAAGGGCAGCGAGATCACTTAGCATCAGGTGAGCCTCCTCACCGTTTGCCCCCGGCTTTATAAAAAAATCACAATATTGATTATATTATTTAACAAGCCTCCTTTTTTTACATTTATTTGTTGGTGCGCAAACGGTCACCGTTCGGATTTAGAAAGTATTGACACCACCTACATACGCGGTGTGGATTATTTTTTCTAATGGAAATATATTCACAATTTATCATCTGAAGATTGACCAGCCTGTTCTTAAAAACATTTAATAGTGCCAAGTGCACCAAGTGGTATCAAGCTGATTGCCCTCGGTGAGAGGTCGCTTCGCGCTTCGTGGCTCCCACCGGTGGAGCCAAATGGCAGATTGACCCACTACTCACTCTACGTCAAAGATCTATCCGGGTAAGTTTATTATTAATATATACCTACGTTTAAGGTTTACTCAAGGACCAAACCTTTTTTACGGAGATGATGTTTATTATCTATTGTCTGGCAATATGATGAAGCCTCTTGTTTATTAGTAAGTTTGATTTGGGGTTTTTAACTATTGGGTCCCAGGTGTTATTTGAAGTTCCGGTGTTTCTTGACTTCAAACGCCTCACTTACTAGGAAAGAATCCATTTTCTCTTGCAAGAAAATAACTTAGTAAATGTGTAAACTTAAGTTGTGTAAAAAGTTTAAGTTTATTAACTCGAAACTATATTTATATCATAGCATATAGGCATATACAACGACGCCATTTTGAAACATTAGAACGCAATAATAGAAATCGCCTGACTAACACCGGTTCAGAAGGACCAGATGATATAGAAAATTTAATCATGATTTTGTAATAAGCTCAGAACAAATACTTAATGGTTTTTGTATCACCAATTAATTTAGATCGCAAGAAGCAAACGTGACCCGTGTCAACTCGTGTATGGAGAGCGAAGGGTCGACAGTGGAGTGCATGAAGACCCTCAGAGGGCTTCGTTCAGGGAGGACGTACGAGGCGTGGGTGAGAGCGGCCACTGCGGCTGGGGAGGGGCCTACCTCTACCGTGGTAGAGTCTCAGACAACTGCTTTAGGTATATCTTCCTATCGATACCACTTAGGGCCCTTCAAAATATTAAAAGTGTTCTGGGTACAATAGGCTTATCTAAATATTGTAAACTACTTCTTAGCCGGTAGAAATTATTTTTTTGGTTAATTAAAACAGTATTTATTTTCATACTAGCGAGGTCTCGCGCTACAATTTGTTCGGTGAAAGAACTCAGTTATATATAAATTTATTGCGTTTAACTGTAGTTTAAAATTTTCACTTGCCAATACTAAAGATATTCTACAGCACCAGCTCGAATATCATCGTTCGGTGGTGTAGCGGTTGGATCAGCAGGCAGCCCCCTATCTCTGCGCTGTGTGGTGGGGGGAGTCCCCCCTCCATCGAAGCGATGGCTGCGAGGGGGAAGTCCCCTTCATATTCGGTCTCCATTCCAATTGGACGGAGATGCTTTGATGATAAGGAGTAAGTATAAATTATTCCTTACTCAAATTTATCTCGTGTTACCATTAAACTTTGATTCATCTAATGTGACTAGTATATTATTAATTATTTGTTGTATTTATAATTTGAGACAATGAAAGACCCGACATTATTTGAAAAATCCATTCATTAAACTATATAACATTCAAACCTAATATTGTCTTTTATTAACATAACTGTTACTCATTTAAAGATACACTTTATTAACGGATCAAACTTTATTAACACTTTAAAGTCTCATGAAAAACAATCCGATGAAAATGGAGAACACCGTGAGCCAGTTTTGTAAAAATCCTTCCGGTTTTAGTCCATACCAATTCCGGGGCATTAAATACAGATAACACATAACCTCTCTGCAGTTGCGACACTTATTTTGACAATTAACACCTTTTGTCTTCAGTCGACCGTGACCACGCACGCGAATCGTCAATTTTTTTTTAAATAATGTAAATATATTTAAATTGTCCAAAAATACATAGCTTAAATTCGTTAATAAAATGTTTTTCTTTAAACATTCAAACGTTTCAAAATAATATTAGTAGGGAACTTCGAAATGTAGGCATAATAATTTTTAGCGTTAGAACTGATTCACGCGGACAATTACACCTGCGTGGCCGAGAACCCACACGGGTCGGACTCAATCACGTGGCGGGTGGTGGTTCTACGGCCCCCCCCACCTCCGGGGCTGGCGCTCATTGAGGCCAGGTCGAGGGAGCTGGAACTGGAGCTTAGGCCTTCTCCGAGAGTACCAGGTCACGCCATCCCCAAAGAGTATACGCTGCATTGGAGACTTGCTGCGCCCGAGGTAGCTTTCGAATATTTAGCCTGCATCATAATTTCATCTATAGACTTACAAGGCGTATATATAAGACGAGTGTTTCTGGGAGACCTGCCCGAACGTTTTTGGATCAGATTCAGAACGTTCTGGTAAAAGGGCAGGTCAAAAGAACCCATAACTGAAGAAAATGCATGATGAATTTAATGAGTGCGGAAGAAGCGAGAGAGGTATGCAAGGATCGTATCAAGTGGAGGTCTGTGGTCTCTGCCTACCCTAATGGAAAAAGTGACTTATATAAATAAATAAAATAATAATTTCATCTCATTAGGTGCTGTTTTGCCTGTGTCAAATTGTTTATGTTTTGCTAAGTTAAGAGTAATATAAGATTTTAATATTTGTAGGTTTAAATAAAAATATTCTAATGCGATATTAAGAAGATAAAAATAATTGTATATCAGAAAAATGAACGTTTTAGTATTACGAAATAACATGCTATTTTGTAACTATTTAAACTCAATAAATTTGCCATTTTTGATGAGCCTATATATAAGCCAAAGTTAAATAAGAATTTCTTTGCTACGCTTATGAAATATCTCTTTTAAGGATATAAACGCGTTAGTTTTAACATCAGATTGACCACGATTACAAAGCATTCCACACGAATGTTAGTTTATAAATTATACAGATATATATTATATTATTATATATTATATTATTATATATTATATTATAATATATATCAGAACATATTTTACATACGGTTGGTTAGCTCCAAGATAAGCTATTTAGAGCTTGTATTATGGGTACTTTTATACAATTTACGGTTGTTGAAATGAATTTCGCTTTCGTATTAATAAATACTCGTTTGTGTGTTACATTAATAACATAGAGAACTCATGACTTTCTAAAGCTACAGAAATGGCCTATAAAAAATGGCAAATAAACAATTTTGATTTTAGGGCGAATGGCGAGTTCAACCGGTGAACCCTGGTCCAGCCATACTAACCGACCTTCGTTGTGGGTCAGCATACCGGGCATATGGGTCAGCTGGTGGCGCGCCTGGGGCTGAAATCTCCATTAGGACATCTGGTGGCCCACCGGTGGCCCCACCAGATAGTCGTTGGATAAGGTGTAATTCCACTCACGCGAGGTTCGACACCACCATGTGGTCTGATGGGGGATGTGGTCCCGTTTCCTTGAAGCTGGAGTGGGCAGCGTCAGGCGTGGCTGGAGCACGGGATGTTCCAGTGGGGAGTGAAGTTATATTGGGAGGTGAGTGATTAGGGATACAGTTGCTTAGACGTCACATAACACAAATTGTCTACTTGAGAGAATCGTAGTGGTATGTTATGCGAAGAAATCAATATAAGAGATTATATATATATATACTATAATACATATATATATATAATATATATATGTATATATAATATAATAGTATTAATAGTATATATAGTAAATAAATATGTAAAAATGGAGATAGGGATAACCTTTTAACAACCGTTATTAGATGTACATAAAATATGCCGTACCATGAAGTTCCTGAAAATTTAATTTATCTATACCTAGCTACTAAAGCTCGGGAGATACTTGGGAAAATTATTTTTTTATCTATTCTTATATATTTTATTATTTAAAATATTTTTTATTTATTCCTATTACTGTCTAAGAGGAAGAGACATTTGTAACATGTAAGTGGTATTTTAATTTAGGGTGAATCCGCCATTTAACTGTCGGAAATAATACTTAAACATGACATATAACTTTTCTAGTGGAGTAAAAGCATCCATTTTGGTCAGGTCTTATACCTGGATCGCGATATCGCGTAGCAGTCCGCGCTTCGAATGAAGCAGGCTGGACGCGGGAAGTGTACGAATTCATCACGAGCCCATCTGAGGGCTTCGCTGAAGAAGTGGACGCGCCTTTTCCAGCCACAGCAGGAGAGCTGGCTCTACTGCTCGCTCTGAGCGCTGCGCTCTCTATCGCCGCACTCACTATTCTAGCTATCCTACTTAGGCGGACCAGGTGATTATAATAATCATATCACACACACACACAGACACACAGTTGTTGAGCCCTAATTTTATGTCACAATTGATAAATATTGAGAAATGCTTTTGTAATAATGCTGTTACAATTGATAAATTTTGAGAAATGCTTTTGAGAGCTGTAAATCTTTCAGGTGGATTGCGATAGCTTATAAGGATACATACATATATATAAGCCAAATTCGGCAATGATTGCCCTATGTTTACGTTAATTGTTACTCATTTTAACATGGGTTGTAGTAAAAATAATTCTCTTGTTAGCATCGCAAATATTATAATAATTGCCATATAATCAGTAATATAAAGAAGTTACAATATTTTTTATGAATATGAATTCTAAAATTAATTTACCTCACAAAATGTTTTAAAAACTAAAAGCTAACGCTACATAAAACTTAGGATCGATACATTTGATATCGATAAATAAAGAATGCTTGAACCACTTAAGCTGGGCAAATCTGCAAATGACGAGGATCTGACACAGGATCCTCTTACTCATTGACCCTTCTCACCTCGAATCATATTCATGAATTTTGCGCAACCATTGACGACGCATGTAAATAATACATCTTTACATTAATCATTCAAAATTTTATTTGAGAAATTTTAATTGAAAATATTTAATTATTAACTATACCAGATGTAACTAATGTAATTAAAACAAGTGTCTAACAGGTATTGTTATATAATATCTGTACATATTTCCGACACGGTCAGTAAGAACCAGGATAAAGGGTTCTAATAAAACTCATAAACATATTATATATGTGCTTTTTATAAATACATATAAAATTCACACTGAGGTTAATAATGCGCATCACACGCATATGATCAAACCCGGCACCCTCTGTTCGGCAGTCCAGCATTGCAACCATTGCTCTATTGGTCTGGTCAATTATAAAAGCAATTTAAGAAAAAAACGATTTTTTAACGATTCCTTACATTTATGTTTTATAACAAACAGATATCTGATAAAATAACCTTATAAAGGTTAAGTGTAAGAATTTTAATTTCAGTATTGTGAAGTATAGATTTATTGATTTCTGTAGAAGCGAAGGAATGCCTCGAGTGACGAATGCCGAAAAGGCAGTCTGCGGCACTTATAGGCCGCCGCACTCAACCCCCAAACTACCTCCTGAACCACCAGGTAACGTTTTGTGCAAGCTTTATACATTTTGTTATATATACGATATAAAGAAAAACATATATTTACATACGCAGTGAAAAAAACAGCACAAAACAGTTAAAATAAAATATAACTTTATAAAGAAAAAGTATGTTAAAAGGTATGATATAAACAATTATTGTAAATAACCCTAAATAAATAAAGACACTGTGGTTACTCATTTTTATGATGGATGAAAGAACGCATGGATGATTAGATTAGACGGCCCCGGTGACAAAGCCGGGGGAGGTAGGCCGATTAGGGATTTAAAAAAAAAACATAAGAAAAATAAAAAGAAAAAAAAACATTTCAGGTGAAATCTACTTAAATAAAATATATTATATTGTTCTACTGTGTCCAATGCTTAACATAAATTATAATTTCACCTTTATGTTTTTGTTTTATTAAAATTTAACCATACTTATGCTTTTAAGACAAAAATCATATATGTTTGCATTTATACCACTGTTATTTAAGTTTAACATCGAAATATATTAAGACGGCATTTTTGCTGGTCTTATTTGCCTTGCCCATAACACACGACGCATGCTCATCAATTACATTTACAAATTAATATTAAATATCTTTACCAACAATTCTTTAATATATTCTTATTATTATTATATTTACTGCACAGATGTATACGAGATAAGTCCATATGCGACATTTGCGGGAGGGGAAGGGATAGGTCCGGGCTCTAGGGCATACACTCTTCAGCTGCGAGCGCTGGCTCGACATGATGATGAAGCCGCACCACCGCCGCATCACAGTACTGATGGTATTCCAATACTTAACTAGCTGATCCGGCAAACGTTGTTTTGCCATAAATGTGATTTCTAGCAATCATTTTTTAGTTCAATGAAAATAATTATCAAATTTAAGTGTGCGGGGATATTTTATACTTGAAATCGTTTTAAACAATAAACGTATGCTTTATTTAGGTTAATAAATTGATCTTTATATGTCAAGTCTGTCAGTTTACCATAGCAGTGCCATCTATTAGTGTCGACATCTGTTAGAATATTTGAAGTTAACAAATAATTGTGACTGTCAATTAATTATAGATAAATAATTTGCAATAAAATAAAAATGCGACTATAATTAAACATCTAAGCTATCCTATCTCTTAAGTTGGACCAGACGGTTCACGGTGTGCCAATTTAATTTAAAATCGGTTAAATATTTAATGAGTCCATCGCGGTTAAACATCGTGACATATATAAAGATAAGATTTATAAAATACTTCAAATGGTTCATAAAATTGTAGCTAAAAAATTTATTATTCTACTAAAATAAGGAGATAGTCTTGCATCGTGTCTTTTCAGAGGAAACGTGTCTGGACGCTTACGAAGCGCAACGTAGGCGCAGGCGCAGGCGACATTATTGCCCAGATCACGGTACTTGCTTTATTTCAACAATACCCAAGATGAGATAATTTTTTTTCTAAAGTAGGATCCTAATCGAGTGACTATCAATTTATTATCCGATTTCAAAAAGGGGATTTTCGGTTTGACCTACATATATGTATAATTTAAATCGTATAGTTGGGTGATTTTTATTATAATGATTAAAAGATATTAATGTATTTCAAACTAATATATGAATTCGTTTTTGTATATAATCTTTTTCTATGTCAGCAGGTTGTTCACAAGACTCGGGGAGTTGAGGAAGTACACTATCAAATATCTAGTCAACTTAGTGAATTCTGTTTTATATTTTATGTATACAATTTTTTTACAATTATAATATTTATTTACATCAAGTGTTGTTTTCTTCCACTCAGATAATGTTTAATCAATAGTTAAGTAAGAGAAATCAGACTCAGGAAATTTTACAATTTACATAATACTAATGTTTTATGTAATGTATGTTTTACTTTTGAAGTTGCCGTTGATTCAACTGTGGTAAAATTTAAAAAAAAAACTCTAAATCTGCTTTTAATCAAGAGTATTTTATTACATTTAAAGAATAAACGACTATTTTTGCAACCTGTATAAAAAATTTAAGTTATAATAATTCCTTTGTACAATTTTTATGCTCATTATCATCACAAAATGGCAGGCGAAAATAGGAAGAAATATCTAGCTTAGTTGCATATTCAAATATACCTAAACTCCTCATATATGTACACACAAATAATAGAACATAATAAATACAGTTTAATTTCACGCCTGTATGTACCATAAAAGATATAAGAATACGCACTCAATATCTTCACTTTTCAAATAATATTTATTTATTACCATTTTAACATAGTTTTATAACTCCGGGGGAATACAATGGCGGGAAAGTATATGGCGGGAGTTTGCGAGTGAGCATACAATTCGTACGTTTTAATGACGCCTCGAGAGTTCTGCCCACAGACTATCGCTTAAAGTGTCAAACATTACACACTCTCCTGGTACTGAAAGAAATCTTTGTATCGGTATAGTATAGCAAAAAGAAAATTTGTAAGTTATTCTGTGACGGGTATGTGTGTATAAATAAAATATATAAGGTACAATATTCACCAGGCGTTCTACGTAAAACTTATGGTTTTTATTAAAAGCAGTCGTCCTCGACTAACCCTCATGTCGCATACGACAATTGCCCATAGGCAATGTGAGCGTGACGTCGTCGTATCGGTTGCTCGCGCCTTAGGTGGAACGATACAGACAACTAATACAATCGTTGAGCGTACCCTTATCGAATAGAAAACATATTTTGACATTTATGACAAATCTATCAATAGATGGGTGCGTATGTGACAATTTACATTTCTTATTTAGTTAATAAATATTTAGTATAAAATATTATTTTCATCAATATATATTTTTACAATAGATATCTTCCTTTGAAAATGATTGGTCAGGTAAGCAGCTGATGCTTTCAAAACATTTTCGTTGTCAAAATAAAAAATAATAATTTGAATATGTATTAATTTGATAGCTAAAATTACCGTTAAACCGAAGTTGGCTCTCCTGTCCGCTCGCTATGAACACGCTTTTAGCTCAAAAACAATGTGGAGCTAGTGTAGAGAGGTGTGCTGAGGTATCAATATCGAAACTATAAAATTTGATAGTATTGCAAACAAAGAACTGATTTTTCCAAAATACGTGGCTTTCTTGCATAATTTCACAAAAATTAATTATATAATATCACCAAGCTTTTTATAAGTTGTCGAGTTCTGAATCTAAATCGGGCCGGAATTCTGCTGGTGTAGTGCGATCATAGAAAGAAAGACAACATTGACTTTCTAACGGAAGCCTTGAGAATTGAGAATTGCAGTTATCTTCATTTAATCTATCTATTCAGACCTTATAATTTGTTTCTACTTATCAGCGTTGTTATTATAGATAACCACAAAATTGAAGGACGTGCAAGGATTAAATTTTCACAGCAAAATTTTTGTTTCGCCCAACTCTAAATTAGCGAAGTCACAAAATGAAAAGGCAATTGTTGATTTTAATCAATGTAACAGGAGCTTGATAATATCAGATTGGGTAATGTATTTCCGAAACTTCTGTAACTTTTTACGATGTGATCAGTCCGGTACGATCGCTGTATGACGAGAAAACGAACGGCACGGCTACGTGCGCAAACAAATCTGAAAGGGAAGAAACTGCCGGTACGAACACCAGCTTCTAAACAAATATTTTTGTTGAATAAATAAAGTGTACATTACAGGCCTTCTTACTTTTTAAACTTGTTTAGCTAGCCAAGCCTAGCTATGTTATAATAGTGACAAAATGATACACCCCTTTTTTTCTAGCTGAATAAACATGGCTTCAACAATTACAACATCTGCAAATATCTTCCTGGAATGACAGAGTATGCTCTTGTCAATATCGCCGAGTTACAGGTATTGTATCTAATATATAAAATTCTCGTGTCACGGGGTTCGAACTTGAACTCCTCCGAAACGGCTATACCGATTCTCATGAAACTTTGTGAGCGTATTGAGTAGGTCTGAGAATCGGCCAACATCTATTTTTCATCCCCCTAACTTTTAAGAGTAGTCCACCCCTAAATTTTATTTGTTAGACAAAATTTTTAGTTTCAATTTTTTTATGATACAACATACAAAAATACATACAATCCTAAATTTTCACCCTTCTACAATCAACCCTTATTGTTTCTTTATTAATTGAAAATTGAAATCACATGTATGGCTAAACAAAGTTTGCCGTATCAGCTAGTATTTCAATAGAAAACTCAGTGCTCGTAGACTACATTAAAAAATACTTATTCCTTATACTTATTTTAGATGCCATGGCATAAATCGGATGGATCTCATCCAGTTATGACTGTTTACAATAGTTACAGCTATACAGAAGATATCAAATATGAGGCTAGGGTATAAATTTTGATTTTAGTAGCATACGTAAAAAAAACTGTTTAATTTATATTTGAATTGGGATTTTACAACAGATTAAAATAACAGATTAAAATTCACTTTATTGAGACCTTCGCTTTTATATAATAGAATCTCTTTTCAATGTTTTACAATTCGAATTTATACATTACTTACGGCCGCTTTCTATACTCAATCCCAATCCAATTTTTACTACTAGAGATTGATATATCAATCCATTTATCATAAACTGCTTTTCAATAACCGATCTATGGCTCGATTGTCAATCTTTTTTTGTAAACCATCCTTGGGAGGACCGATCGCTACTTTTGGATTGATATTTGTAAGGAAATGACATATCGATGCTTTCTATAAATTATCTTTAAATTCGAGAGATCGAATTTTGACATATATCAATCTAAATTTGCGATCTTCCCATTTTGACCGATTCACGATTTTTGCGGTGCTTTTTTTGTGTATTATATTCGTGTAACGTGTTAAAAAGTATTTAAAATGGAGTTATTTTCAAGTGATAGTGACAGTGATCTTGAGATGCTAGCTCAGTTATCGGACTCGGAAGGCAGTGAAGGAGAACAAGAAAGATTTGTGATTTCAAAAAGTATCAGCGTATAAACTTTATGATTTCTCTGAACAACGCTGAATTCGTATTCAGATGCCGAATGAGTAAGGAATTTGTTGAGGCTGTTTTACAGGAAATAATGCCGTTCATTAAAGTGAAATCAAGAAGGTACAGGAAATGAAAACAAATTAATAACATATATCTATAAATTAAGCCTAATCCTATTGTTTATTTTCAGAAATAATGGTATACCATCCCTCCATCAACTTTTATTAGCACTAAGATTTTATGCCTTGACCACAATGCTCAACTCAGTCGCTGACATTGAAATGAAGACAGGCAAAGCGATATAAGTAATAGAGAAGATTTAATTTTAAATTTCTTTTAATTACTTATTAAAAGTACTTACAAACTGTTAAAGTTCTTTTATTTAAAATATATATATAACAAAACAATCATACTACAACACAAAGAAATTAAATAATAAAACAACGCAATCATTATAAGTATTAACATTTTTCATTCTTGAGTTTCTCAATCTCTAACTTTAACTTTTTTTGTCTTGCTCCATAAACAACATAATTATAAGTTTACTTTTATTAACACATGATTTTTTAAATAGAAACATATAAATACGATAAATAATTATTACAACTTAACATTTACAGTTTCAGGCTCCATAACTAATTGAAATATAAATTGTGTTAACCTTAGTACTATCAAAATATATTCAAACAATACAGTTCAAGTGTAACAAAAATCAAATTTTCGTACATCTACGGATGACATTTGCTTGACTCATTGACTCATTGACAGTTGCTTGCACGTTCCATTTTTCAAGATTACAACGACGGCACCATGCAAAACGAATTTGTGCTTTTAAAATTTTACTCCCGTTAAACGTAATTTAATAACGTTGTTGTATAAAAATAATTATAACTTTATTATAAATCTTTACTTTATATATAAATAATGACGACTTCAAGGAGTAATATAGTCCCTCACAAATAAGGGCAACACGTAAAACGAAACCACGGGAGGGACTTCCAATCCGTTTTTTACAAGGATTGCAAAACAAGGATTGTCATATAGAAAGGTAGATTCTAGATCGATCGCTCGATCGCAAAATATCTGGATTGGACATAACTTCAGATTTTAGATCGAGTATAGAAAGCCGCCGTTAGTTAACAATTGATAGGAGCTTCGTAAGTAATGTTGTAATTAATTCACTTTTTAGAAGACCGGTACAATTGCAAGCTTTTGCACATTCTGCGTATGTAGAGATATAGTATACCATATCATAAATATGAGTTTTCGACCCGTGTCCAATGATTTTAAATATCTTAGTTTTTATACTATATATTAGTTTTTTTATGATGAATAACATTTTAGTTACTCAAGCTCCCACTGGATTACACAAATTTTAAACTAATGATTCTTGTTCCAACGGAAATGGACACGGTTTGCAGTCTATTCGAAAGGCTGGTTGAAAATGGAGTAAGCTCTGCAGTCCAGTCTATTCAGCCACTTTTCACTGTATTATCAGATTTGAAAACGCCAAACATTAACTTTTATGGAGAAAATGAATTTATGCTAGGTGTACGTTTTCTTTTTATTCAATTAAAATAGAGGTAATTAGAGTGCATTATTGCAAGAAGAAAAAAAAGAAGCCTCTTAAAGCCTCTTAAATAATTTGAAAAAGACGAAATCCTTAACCAATCCCAAAGCGTTCTACTGAGGAAATTTACAAAAAAAAAGGATTTGTTTTGTTTATTTTGAAAAATCTATAAATTATTTAGGATAACCAACGGATAACCAACCAGTGTTGCCAACTTGGGGGATTTCCCTTTTAATTTGATGTTAGTTAGATAGATGTAGAGGGGTATTTTTAGGGGTACGATTTTTTGCCGTATTTTTTAATACTAACCTTTTTTAGGGGAAATTACGGAATAATCTGCCCCTCGAAGTCCTCTAGAGTATAATTTTACTTTTCAAAGGAACTACAGTTTGGCTCAGAATGTTTAACGTGAATGTGTAACTTTAAAAGTAAGGCGCAGACGAAAGCCAATCCGATGATTTCAGTGAATTTAAGAAAACAACACAACATGCGATGTATAATCGAAACGCATTTTTCTTAAATTAATCTTTCACTTTAATATATTTTTGTAATCTCCAAAAAAACCTTAACCTCCATTTCATTAATCAAAAAAACCTTGCCAATTTGGATTTTTTTCAAATTGTCTAGGGTCTTGAATTAGAGTTAGGGAAAAACAGAGGGATTTCGAGATGACGCTAGGGGGGGGGGGGACGCTTAGTCGATGTTCAAAAAAAGAGCGTATAAACATCTCAAAGGCCGGCAACGCACTGGTGAGCCCTTTGGCTTCGCGAGTGTCCATGGGCGGCGGTGTCACTTGGCATCAGGTGAGCCTCCTGCTCGTTTGCCCCCTGTACTATAAAAAAAAAAAAATGTTGGCATCGCTGCAACCAACATACTAATGCAATAGGCCATCAGAGTTAATTTAAAATACAGTTAATTATTATTACGTATATTGTAACAACTTACCTTACTCATTTGTAGAAGAGTGAAGGAGAGGATCTCTGCCTAGGACTTAGTATGGGTACCGTCAAAATAAATGAGGAAGGCGTCCTGTTAAAATGTCTCACGTGTAAGTCAATTTTAATAACTTGAAATTCAATTGGAATTAAGGCTGCGTTATTTAAACTAGGAATTACTTTTTATTTTGTTACATAGACATGTGGGTATAATCGGAATTTTTATCTCAGGTAGGTTATAAAAGCGTTTCAATTCCACAGATTGCGAATTCTCCTTAGGTAATTTATACACTATATAAATATATAGATGAGCACAAAATAGTGTAGTTTTTCAATTAGCGGTCAAATTTGCTTGTCATTTCCGAGACTTGGTTAATTATGAAAACGAATTGTTTCAGGCATTCATTCCCAAGGCAGCTGTCAACCCGATATTCAATCAAGTGTTAATCTTTCCTCAATGGAACCATTTTTGTTCACAGTTATGTTTAATGATATGGCCATGTTCACTGGACTGTATGTTTCACAAAAAAACTAACTCCGAACGCTTAAATTTCATCTGACCTGAATAAAAAAATTTGCAAACGATTCATGAATTTTGTCTCTTCTGCATTCATATAATAAACTGCTAAATTGCAGTTAATTATCAAACACTTTTAATACGAACAAGCTGGGTATAAGCCATACTGGTTACACTATAAATAAGACTTATAAAAAATAATTTCAATCAATTTTAGTCATGTACAAAAGGCACCAGTAGTGTCTGGTGCCGCCCTTACAACAATTTTTAGTGCTATCACTATGCCATTATTAGTCATTAATCACCTAAATAACGTTTGTTTAATTGTGACCTGGTGTAGAGAATAAAAAACAAAATATATTTTAAAGTAATCATTTATTGAAATTATAATCCCCGATTCAATTGAACATTGAAAGGTGGCCAGTGTCTACGTTTCACGTAAAACACAAAGGTGATATAAAAATGAAATGATACATGAAATATGACACCGGTCTGCGCTCAATGGTGACTCGCCTCAAGGCACTTAAGGTTTTGTATGCGTTTTGTTTAGTGGCAAGTCGGCGAAACGGATTTTAAGAACACACAACATGCTATTAACAGAAATGAAGACACACAGACCGGTCAAGGCTACAAATTATTGCTTCTCTGTTCGTTTCAACCAAATTTTTACAACTAGCAACCATTAGCGAACCGTTCCAGAATATATCTAATATGCAAATCCTTGAAAATCAGTCTGATTATGGAACTTTGTCTCTATGCATATCGGCACTAGTCTAACAAATGAAGTAACGATTTGGATTAATTTTGACACAGAAACAGGGTTGGCCAAAATTAATTAACAAATAGATATGGCAAGTAAAATTGCTAGGAAAATAAAATATTATCTGCACAACCCTCTTACACCACAAAAAGTACAAAAGTCCCCCATACTTACTATCTATAATCATTTCGCTAGTCTGAACGCTATCCGAACCTCAAGTAGCATTAAATATTATGTTTCTATATAAATGCACTTCTTGTTACAAATATTTACATCTATCGATAACTTTCCGAACAATTAACCAAACAGATTTTAATTACAATGGCTCATGAGTCAGTGTTGTCAGAAAACAAAATAATACTCGACAATACTGATATTGCGTCATATTTGCGACTTACATAAATATTTCTTTGGTGCTGTGTCATTTCCAGTTTATTGGACGCTATCAACCGACGCAAAAGCCCAAAATTTATGTACCTTTCGCGCCATACACCTCTCATTTTAAAATATAACATATCCAACGAGCTAAACCTTAACTTATATTTACATTCACTTAAGCTATTTACAAAATGGAATCATTGAGATCATTACAATGTTATCTAAGATAGTCTACGAGGTATGTCTAACGTTAAATAAAATAATACTTGCAAATAGACTGGTTTGGTACGCCGCCATAGCGTGAGGTAATACCATCCGACGGAACCGCGTACTTTCGAGTTGAATCGGCGCAACGGAGATTCCACAATTGAATAACAAAAACATTGTATGATAAAACAAAACTAACAACGCCAATGGACGTACCGCTTAACGCTCACACGCTCTATTGCACATTGACCGCAATGCGTATAAAAATAAGGAAGGTATTCGCCTATCAACCGAATCTTTCTTTAACGAGGAACATTAGTTTCTTCTTGCCTTTGTATTTTAGTTTAATTTCCTGTAACAAGGCAGCGAACTGGTGGGGCCCGTCGTGGGCCAACGCGAACGTGTCACGGGCTTTACCTAAAAATATATGTTATTAATTAAAAGTGATCGATGATTTAATACGAATATCATCCATGACACATTTTCAATAAAAAATCAAGATTTGTCTTTGTTCTAATGAAAAGAAGCACACAATTACAATTTGTAAATTTAATTTAATGTTACCGTGGACAAATCCCAAAACAACATCGAACTGCTTATCAGATGCACAGAATATCCAGCTTTTAATTTCCACTTTTTGAAATAGAATATTTATTAGGAAACGCAAGAAAAACTCACCAAGAAAGTCGACAAAGTCCGCGTAATGGCGTGGCGAAATGTGCGCGAGTCGCGCGTGAGTGGTCGAAGCATAGGCCCGTAGCGCAGCTTCGAGTAGCGGACGAAGGGGCGTGGGCGGCCGCGGGGGCGGAGGCCGCGACCGCGAACAACCCGCTGCCGCCACGCAGCAACGCCGCAACACGTCGGACTGAAAAGATTATTCACTTATTTTTAACTGCAAACTACGTTAAGGCAATTCTATAAACGGAAACATTCAAGCGGGTTTTTCTCTTAGATACTCAATTTCATGCGACTCAAACTCCATGAATTTTTATTAGTGTGCAACATTTCAAAGTTCTAATGGTGATTATTTCCAATAACAATTATATTTGTATTGTAACTTACGAGTACAGGCGCGCACTGCACGTTCTTGACGAGTAAAGGCAACATCGCTTGAAGTTCTGCTCTGCCCAAGGAATGTGCCAGCGCAACCGCCCAGTGGATGTCAGCTATCGCTGGATGACTGTCCTATAATTTGGAATCATTTCGTTAAACAATGGAAAAGCTTATTTATTATATTATAACATTTTTCAGGCATTAAAAAATGAAATCATTTTTTATTCTCTCTCGCGCTCTGATTTTTCTATTTTATTTATTTGTGAACTGTTTCACAACTTTACTTTTGTTATATAGTATATAATACTATATAACTTTGATAGATTAATTTGAGAAACGCCACATGATAAGATTGGCTAAATGGATGTCTCAAATATGCCAAGTTTCCATACAATGCATCAGCATATGAATAATCTATCGGCTTTTTAAGAGGTCCCGTTTAACTCCCATTTGGTGCCCAAATATATAAGCTATTGAAGGTGAAACGTATATGGGACCTGGTTATAATGCAAATGCAAATTCCGCATGGCCAGTGTTGCCAGCCGCATGGCTCTAGCGGGTTGGCCGCGTTGCTCCATATAGCGGGCCACTGCGAACAGTTGGCTCGAGGCCAAGGCGCCTCTGGCCGCCGCTCCGCCCACCGCTGCGCACGCCGCTTCGAACGCTCCTGCCGAACCCTCGCACACTGACAGCGCACTCAGAGCGCAGCCAGGGGGATCCTAAGCATAGTAAATAATAATCAATAAATATTATTTCAATTTGGTCTTCGATTTTGGACGAATGCAAAAATCCATTTTTATGATCGTTTTTACCTTAGCCGCACACTGCAACGCGAGAGTCCTCGCACAGGAACTAAGTTTTTCTTGTTGCTCGAAGCTGAGGCCCAGCCTTAAAGCTGTAGCGTGAGACATTGCCGCTGCCGCCACAGGCCCGGTAGCTTCCGTTGGCGTGAACAGTTCGTACCTACGGATTTAAATACTGAGGTAAAAATAATTATATGTCAAATCTTATTTAATCTTTGAAAATAACTGTTGCATTAAAATGTTGTATGTATTATGGATAAAATGTGGCGAATATATATTTATTATTATTGTGTGCAACAATTTCGAAGACACTTTTGTGTGTATAAGCCATCCTTACCAGTTCTGCATAATGGAGAGCAACGCATCGAGGCCCAGTTCCGTGGCGCACGTGACCAGCCACCGCACCATCTCTCGACGTCGCCAGTTCACGGCTGACAACGTCATACGTAAGACCTTGGAGATGAAATTATCTACTTAATTATAAGTACTTTTTGTGTATAAAAATATTTTTGAGACGTAAAAAAATTAGAACTGTTGAAGGCTTGTATATAATTAAAATTTTTATACTAAATATCGTATATCATCTAGAACTACTTCTCTGTAACTTGTAACAAAGGGGTATTTATCTGTTTCTTTTTATCACAACGTAACCTTAATAGAATTAGTTCAGTAAGCTGACAATATGGAAGTAAAGTGAAGCTGTACCTGCAGACCAAGCTCGAAAGCAGCCGCTAACAGGTCCCGATGGTGGTGAGGCGCGTCTGGCGGCGCAGCGTGACGTAACGCGTCCTGCGCGAGGCGGAACAACTGCGCGGCCGAGCGCACGTGGCGCTGCGCTGCTGCCAACGCGGCGCGGAGGCGGCTGGGAGTGCCGCGGGCCGCGCCTGCAGTATATGTATAATATAATCTATACTATCGACCCCATCACGGAGATAAGATGGAAACTTTATACTATTTTTTATTAGTTTATGAATGAAAAAAAATCCGTAGTACTCACCCAAGAGTGCACTGGCCAGAGCCGCTTGCTGCTGCTCGGCATGCTGCAGCGTATGCCACGCCCCCGCTCCGCTCGCCCCTGCCCCGCCGCCGTCCAACGCATATGCCTCTTCCACCATGGGCAATCTGGAAAGTCAACATTATTAGCTTATTCATTAAAGAAATGTTTAAATATCAACTCCTTTACTGTAAGTTCGGTGATGATTGCGTCATTTGGACCATCAACTTAGTTTTGTCAATAAGATTTAGACTTAAATGAAATATAGACTTCTTAGCCTTACCCTAACTTAATTCAAGATTAATACTTTTTACTCTCACATTATCTAAGTAAAAATTTCAATAACACTGGCTTAGCGTACATGAGTATCAAACATTCGAAAGGCATACCTCATCGCTCTCAATCCCACCCGATACGCCAAGTCCGGGTCAGTGGGCAGCAGAGCCAGGAACAGGAACCTCGCGAAGGTGTGCGCCGGAGCGGACCTGGGGTGGACCTTGGTGCCGAGGCACGAGGAGGGTCCGCCGGCCAGCAGGGCTCGAGCCACTCGGCCGCACACGCCGGCAGCCGCCTCGCCTTCCACGCGCTGCAGCTGGCTTATCAGTCGCTCTTCCTGCAGTTACGATTTATTCTATTATATACTTCGCTGTTTTATCTTTTCAACTATTATTACATATTGATCCCTAAATGAAAAGTGTAATATAAATGAGATTCACTTACTTGTTTGCAATACCTCTCCTGAGCATATAGTCCATTGGGCAACATCCTTTGCATTCCAAGACCTAACAACGCAGCCTCCAATGCGAGGGCCAAGTAAGTTTCTTCGGGGTTTTTACTGCCCGCTACTGGTACATGTTGATAACTATAATGTAAAAGAAATCGTTTAATTTTTGAATGATTTTAAAATATATTAATAATTGAAATAAATAGCAATTCAGTCTGGGAGTTTAACGCATAGGAGTGTTGGTGAAATACCTATACTCTGGAACCAAAGAATGAAACATTAGGTTTCTTACCGAGGCGGCAGCCCCGTGTTAGGCTCTTCGTCGATGTAGGTGTGGAGTCGAGGCGAAGCGCGCTGGTCGTCCGGCGCCAAGCACGCGTCTGCCAGACACTCGTACACGCACCAGATAGCTTCCAGCGTCCAGCCTGTCCAACACCTGCTGTCTATGGACAATATAGAAATGACACTGTAAAGAATGATCGTTACTGGAGAAATCATAGATTAGCATTTTAAGATATCTACCTCTGTTAATGTACTCTTATAATATAGATTTCTCATACAATATTCTTTGTGCACGAACTTAAACAGTCCAGAACAAATTACGTTCAATAATTTATTTTAACTATTAGTATTCAATATAATATAATTCTTAAGTTGTTTACTAAGCGCCCACAAGGGAGTGGTCTTTAATAGTCAAATTCAAGGAGGGGACAGTTTGATTAAATTATATTTTGAATACAATTATTGTTAATGTATACAGGCCACCGAAGATATTTACCTTTTCCAATACATCGATGCGTATGCGAGAGTGCGCACGTATCCGTATTCGACAAGCACGTGCCTGCGTCCATATGAGCGCATATAAGCGACAACTTCACTCTGTCGCATTGACCGCCGCACGATTCACTACCACATTCCCGATTCGAGTTACTACTGGAGTTGTTTGAATTGCTTGAATTGCTACTACTCGACGCCTCCCCCCCACCCGCGTCTAGCCATCTTTGCTGTGCTACTTCCTAAAAAGAAATTATACAAAATTACACATGAATGAATATTCGAATAACATTAATTTAAGTGGTATATTGTAAGATTTTTTTCTTTAAAAATGTTTACTTAATTTGTTCATTTGGCTGACAAACTGATTGACTCAAAAATAGTTTAAATAACATACCTGGCGATGTCTCATGGCCCTCGCAGCGGCGACAGCAAGTCTAAGTGCGGCGGGCGCGCGTCCGTGGGCACGTAAGGCCTCTATTCTGGCACCTACTACTGGTAAATGTTCTGAAAAACAAAGCGGATTATTAATATATGCCTAATTAAATGATATACAAAATAGCTCTGAAATATTTTCAGTCACAATTGTACTATTAGTTAAAGTATGGCATCACCCGGGCTTCTAGGATCTAAGTTGCAGAAAGTGTTTACTTAAAATAATCATTTAAATGTATTTCCAAACGTATGTCTATAATTTAAGGATTGGCCAGATTCAGTATATATTACATTAACCAAACTTATTAAACCATACCGTGCCATAAAGGTTGACCAATTTCGTTAAATTTGGGGTAACATTGAAGAGTGCTCGATGTACTGGAGGCACCGGCTTTGTCTAGCTTGTCCGGATCACAGTACTCGTCCGAACCGAGGATGTTCTTGAGGTGATCATTTTCCCACGAAATGTCTACCGCGTCCAGTGCTCTGTAACATAATATTTCAGGTTCTCAACTCTAAACCTCAACGACCAATTGATTTTAACTTACTACACAGAAATGTATATATTTAATAAGGGAATAGATACACTAATACATGAAATATATTTTGTCATCATATCAATTTGTTATAAAATGTATTGCAATGAGTAAAATATGCTTCGTTTGTTTATTATTTTTTTACTTGGACGTCTTAATACATCTCCTTTGAGTTGGATACTTAATCATTCAAAATTTCAGAATAAACCAATTGCATTCATTCATTCAGAACTCATCTTCTTTGTTTACAATTAATCAGAAGAAACAGAATATTAGTTCAAGGAGAAAGTAGAAATTACAATAATTATTGAGTAATGTTTATTGTTAAAACGCAATGGTATGGTAGCAAAGAAGGAAAAAATATCATTATATTCCATAGAGTCTAATAATTTCAATAAAACTTACTTATGAAACACCGTTCGTGGAATAAGTGGTTGTGACCTGTTATTGTGCAGCCTTAACCGTTTGCTTGCTCTTCTATATTCACGTTCATAGCTAGATAATAAAAAATATAAAAAATTATATACGAAATTACAAAAATCTAAATGTATTTAAAACATCTCAATAGACCAATATACAAGCAATACTCCGCGAAAAAACCCACAACCATTCGACGCACGTTTCGCTCCGACACCGGAGCATCATCAGGATGTTGCCTCTACGAACAGCGTTCGATGAGACATCGAAAGCTGAGTCGGAGCGAAACGTGCGTCGAGTAGTTGTGGAGTTTTCGCGGAGCATTGCTTGTATATTGGTCTATTGGGATTTTGTACTATCGACTTCCGCAAAGTAACGCCTGATTCTGAATTATACGAAATGTATTTGTCCTATACATGATAATCTGTTTCCTAGAAGAGCAGGAAAGCTCTGATGGTAAAGGAACACTGTAGAAGAGCGTGTCGGTGTAGACCAGCTTATAATCTGTGGTAGGTTTTATCGTTTTACTGAATAGGCGACTAACAAGAAAAATCATAATTGCATATTTATTTCAATTATAAAGTTTCATTTTTAGTATTCATTTAGAATTTGGATTCTTTATTTCGTGTAATACAGGGGCAATATAAGTATCGCAAAATAACCAACGGGGCAGTTGAAATTTGACGTCTACATAGATAATGATATATAATTTCTATGTAATGTAGTTAAAAAAATATTTACTTATTTGGTCTAGATTCTTCATCCGAGCTTTCGGAGTGGGAATGCAGTTCTCTTCTTTGACGTTCTCTATGCCTGAAAAAATATTGTAAAAGAATGTGAGAAGCTATCCTGTGAGAGCTGTAGAGTACTATTAGTAGATGGTTTGCCAATGGAGTGAACTATCTTATGAAGAGAATTCTCTATAAAATCTTTTAAATTTAATAATAGATTTGAGTGGGTGACATTTCTTTATGCAGACATGATTTAATGATATTCCTGAATTCGAATTTAAATAAATAATAAAAAAATACACGTTGTGCATTTTTTTTCTCATAAATAATAGTAGATTAATACTATTTTTGTATTTTGTATAATATATATAAGTATAAAGTCGACTATTTTATAGACATCCAACAATTACGAGATGAACGATTGGGACTATTGTATATTACACCGAAAAGTTTTAAAAAACAAATACCTATCCCTTTCTTCCCTTTCCCTCAGTCTCTCCCTGTCCCTCTCTTCTCTGTCTCGATGTCTCTCTCTATCTCTGTCTCTGTGATCTCTGTCGCGATCTCTTTCATTTCTTTCCCTTTCTCTCGCGTACTGAAACAAGAAAAAGTATGAAGTTAATAAAAGTATATTTAAACTTAAAGAATGATACTTCATATCAGCTAGGTAATTCAATGACCGATATAAGTTGTCGAGAGTTTATACAAATATAATATAAGTTACCTAGTTAAATAGATCTCTGCTTATAAAAAAAGATAGATACTACAGACGTTAACTGTATTTAAGCAATTAAATGGAAGATAAAAAGGGAATGTCTTACAAAAATACAAAAAAGATTAGACAAATCTTGCAAATGAAAGTGTATACAATACAGAACATAACTTTCAATACTCACCAATGGAAAAGACCTATAATCTGGATCCTCTGTAGGGCAAACTTCCACAGCAGACCACTTCTCTAACAGTGTTCTCCACTGTGTCCTGTAGCATTCGTTGCTACCGGGGTCCAGCACTATGCTGACCCATAAGGCACCCAATTGTTCCCACAGCTGTCTGCACTTCTCCGTCATGGGGGTGTTCTGATTCCGCCACAACAGGAGCCGAGGGTCTGATAGGAACTGCTCCGTCATCAACATTAGCATACGCGGGCCGTTCGAGTCTTGCGCGCGGAGCATTTCTCTGACCTGAAAAATTTAATAATAACTTTTCATTTTCGCTCAATGTTCAATAAAATTTTATCTCAAAACCGGTATCAAAATAAATGTTAACATCATATTGAACTGCATTTTATACGCATGTCACGTTATGAAATCCGAGAAAGCTGATTAGTAAAATAGAGAATGCGCCGGTATAGAGTTAATTCAGACATAATCAATTCAGGCTCACCTTTGAGAATAAAGAATTTAATTGCTTGTTTGCGTTATAATATGTTCCCTGTAATAAATACGCCCGCACTTGTTCGCAAACCTGAAATCAAAATACAGAAGAATTATTGATAATTCAAATACGAATATAAGTTTCATTAATTTAAATTCCTAATTATAATGTATTGAATGTGTGTGTAAATTCTGAAGATCAATTCTTAACATTCAAAAATTTATGCAATTATTAATGAAAAAGGAATAAACATCGCGTACTTCAAATTTACGTACGTCTACTATGGTAAGTCATATTGTGAATAAAAAGTTCAAAATTTAATGTTTTTTTTATATTTTAATACATAAGTTTATAAACATTAATGTTTGTATGTTCATTCTGGTATGTTTGTTAAACTAAATATACGCCTTACACAACAAATACATATGTTTTGATTTCGTAAATATAAACCATAATATTTAAATATTTCCAATGTTGAGTTCCACGTTATAATCAACATGACGATTTATTAATTATTTGAAAGTAAAACCCCCTAAAATTATTATTTGTTTTTTATATATATGGTAGGCACTACGAAATATTTATTTAGCCACCGTTTGAATACATCAATTTTATATTGCCTGGGGAAGACAGGAGTCCAGGTGTTCTAATACTTTGCTATTTTAACAAGAAATGACGAGCCAACGGTGCAGTACGGCTAAACGCTGTTCAAGACTTTAGAATTCGGGAATCTTTATTTGAATATAAAAACATAATGATGTGTCAATCTTTTAATGCTCCTAACATTTTTCTATTAATCTACACATATGATATGTTAGTTGTTAGATTAAATTACAAATAAAACCCTGCCAAGAACTAGTGTCATTATACCTGAATCTCGTCCAAATGCCAAGCGTGATGTGCGTCAGGCGGGGGCCCCGCCGTTGGATCCGGGGCCCCACAGATTCTGTTGATAGCTGATCGTGCCTGCAGCACTTCATCCGCCAACTTCTGCGCGGTCGGCAGTACCTCCGTGTGGTGTTCGGCTATTAAATACTGCACAAACTTCTGGAGCTGCTGCCGATCCATCTGCAGTAGAGTTTCTGTAAATAAAATTACATTAAGGTTTAATAAAGGAAGTAGTATTTTAAACCGAACACGATCTATATCGTGAACTGCATATTCAACACCTGATGTCAGCGATAAATGAATTAAATCTCTCAGACTAAAAAACATAATAGTGTGTTTGTTCCAAATAAATTGGTTAGCTCCATTTCCTAAAGAGAAAGGAATATAAGTCTTCACATGGTTAATATAGGTGCGTGCTACGATTTATAGAATTTAAACCATTGAACCATTGAACTTATGTGTCCCTCTTATTCGACGTATAAACACAATTTGACAAAAAGAGACAAAAGAGTGTTCTAGTTAAAAGAGTGCAATAAAAATGTATGAATAAAGATTTACTTAGAAAATATTATTTACAGTCGCATCATAAATTATATAGGTAAGTATTACCTGTTAATGTTTTATCATATTTTTCCAAAAAAAACAAAGCACAGATTATTATTAATATAGCTGTAAACCATATGCGTTACTGTGATAAAGAGACTCTTTATGTTAATGTTATTTATATGAATAAACGTACAAACAAAACTATATATCAGTCACAGTCTAGCGAGCGAACGAAACAAAATCGCAATAATATTATAGTACCTTAACGCGTACGTAAACAATAATTTGTGTATAGCTACCAAATAGCTGGTTTTTAAAGAATGTCAATACAAATGCATTCGGCATTCTATAGAATGTAAGCGGTATCGGCGTTTACGTGTCAAAATTACAAATAAGTTCACTGTCCGTTTTATAAAGCTCGTATACCTGATATGGGAACCCGTAGCCTCACTGAATCCGCATTTCTTATGCGGTACAGGGCCAAAGCAACTACATGCTGACACCAAAAGATGTCGCGCGCCTCGCAACTGCATGTCACACCAGTTATCTTGCACCTAGAAACATTATTTTACAATAAGAAAATAATTCAAATTAGTATCAAATATGTATTTGGTTAATAAGTGGCGCGATTTATGACATAATATTAAATATATTTTGGTTGATTACAACGAAGAGAAGTATTAAAGCGTCAAACTTACATAGCTTTTATTAGGGGTTACATTAAAAAGGTTGTTTATTGAAACCAAAAATGTTTCGTAAATCTGGGTAGATCTCTAATGTTAATGAAAAACTGCAAATTAAAACATTTCAATACAAGTTTACGATTTCATTTAAAGTTCTCTTTTACAACCGTTTATGATCCTAAATACATGCTAAGAATTTTCTGTCAAAAATATTGCGTATAGCGACCTCAATTTTAAACCAGCTTTGAGAAGTCAAAGAAACCATCAAAGCTTTCAGTGTTATGGAGGCATGAAATTACTTTCTATAATTTCGGGTCCTTTATATATGGCTGGTTCAATAAAAGGCACAATCGTTTACGATCTCCGAGGTGACAAGTTTCGGTTTACAATAGATTCTAGTAGAATCGTCGGTAATAAAATAACAAACCACGTCCTGGCTCCAACAATGGCCATAGCTTACTTTGTATTATTACGTCAGAACATAAGAAAAATTCGTCACATTGCACCAAATAGAGAATATCGACATATTAGGTGTGATACCTATTTATATTCGTATATATGACAATTTATAGAACATTCTCCTTCGTGAAGATTTTCTGTATCATGAGTCGTATATCTAAAATTTTCGAATGAAAATACATTAATATCAATTTATTTATTATATTAAATACCTGTCAAATGAAACTGTAACTCTGTATAGCCTTTCAGGTTCAGCTGAACAAGGACTGATCGCTGCGGGCGCTCGCACAACTCCACTCAAATGGAAACCTGGAAATGAACAAGTTATAGGTTTAAAATAGCCGTTACCAAGGTACAATTTAAGGGGCTATAAGTTACAAAACATATAATCTAATTAGAATGCTTATCGATTAAACTAGATTGCTGAAAATTGCAAACAGTTAAGACATAATGAAGAAAGGAATCTGGTATGAGAGATTTATACAACAAACTAGCTGACCCAGGAAACGTTGTTTTGCCGTATGTGTGATTTCAATTTTCAATTAATTAATAAAAATAGGGGTGGACCGCCCCAAATATTTAGGGGCTGAAAAATAGATGTTAGCCGATTCTCAGACCTACTCAATACGCTCACAAAGTTTCATGAGAATCGGTCAAGCCGTGTCGGAGGAGTATGGGAACGAAAACTGTGACATGTGAATTTTATGTATAAGATTTATTACTATATACACTGGTATCATTTCTAAATCAACGCAAAATTAAGACGACTGTTAACTTCGCCATTTTAATAATAATTTTGACAGTTATGACAAGAGTCTAAACACAGATGTTTAGTTATTAAACTTAATAACATCATGTATTAGGAGTTTAGCCACCACATTCAGAAATATGAACTCCAAAGCCGAAACAAGAGCAGATTTTATCGAACATTCAAAGGTTAGCTTCACTTTCAAAAGTCAATTCCCAGGTCGGTCTTGTGTAAGAATAATTGCTCTAAAATGTCAGCCATATAATTTGGCCCAAGTCATTGCCCAAGGATAGGGTGCTTTTGTTACCGGAGCCCTAAATGGGCGATGGAGCATTACGGACTTAAACGTGGTAATTAGTGCGTATTTTATTATTTTAGGTCTATTCACTGGGTAGGTAAAGTTACGGAAATAATGCGGTCTTGAAGATTGTACCTACAACAAAATTGGAAATTCGACATATTTTAGTATTAATGGTTAGAAGTCTTGGTGATAAGCATGCGGTACTCTGTGGTTGCGCGTCATTAGTCAGGCGCTGGACTGGTATCCTATAAATGGTGTTTCCTATAAATAATAGTTTTAATTGTAGTACCAAAAAACCGGAAAACCGAAAAAAAAAACGCTTCAGTTTACAAATAATTGATTCGATTAAAATTTTTATGACGTTTAGTTTGAACTTCCTGTTTAGTGTTAGTGAATTCTTCTTGTATTTTTGAAGCGTTGTTCTCATACGTGCATTCTCTGGATTGTGGAATTCCTTTACTTTGAAATACAATGTTTCTATATTATTAATAGAATTCAATTGTATTACAAATATACCTTGTCTCAAGACTTCAAATGTCTCTGACGTATGCAAACACTAACTAATCGTATTTGCTTTGTTGATGTTTGATGGCTAAGCAAACTAGTATCGATATAAAATATAATATATAATTTAGAACAATGCATTAAATATATTCGAAAATATGATCCGATAAATTTAAACACCCAGGTCGGTTCTCAAGTATCGAATAAAATACATAATGAACTCTTGCGTTAAAAATATATTTGGCAACCGAGACGGAAGCGAGCTGGCACTCGAGAAAAAGGCAGGTTATGAAGAAAAAGTTGAAAAAATGGCGGCGATAGCAGCAGCTGCGATATTGCGTCGCGACGAATGTTGATTTGTTATCGTATACGTTCAATACAGCTGAGTACACAATTCGCGTTGGAGGAAAATAGACTCTAACTATGTGTTATAAGGATTACAATCATCCTTGTGATATATAACACGAAGGGACGGTAATCGCTACATACGCTTCGATAAGATTTTGATTGGAATCACTTATTTTTACAGCTGTGGTTTGCGGTTACAATTTGCAATCCTAATATTTCTCACAACCAGTAACTCACAAGATGTCGGCATATTTTCCTTTAGATTCTAGTAGGCACTTTAGAGCATAAAAATGCCGCGCACTTAAATGAAACTTGAAATACTACTATGTATTGGTTTAACCAATTTATATATTTTGGCAAACATAATGTCGGTACCTGAGAAAAACATCGTAAAAATACGGATGTACAATGTAATTTTAATTGACCACTCAAGCAGATACTTTGACCCTTAACTCCAACATTATAATTTTAATTTAATTTAATGATTCGGCGTTATCATCGAGTATTGAATACGTAAATTTAACATTGTATTTTTCTTTAACGACCTTCATCACTATTCAGGTCAGTGGCTAGGTCAAGGCAGCTATTGTGTGACTGGAGACATACTTTAATTACATTCGCTGTTATGTATTATTACGTTTGCGTGTGACTATGCGATTAGAGACAATCGTATGGTAAACATATGAACATGTCAACTCCTAAACATTGCAAATTTTTTTAGTTATTTCCGAACCAATACGACCGAGTCCTAAGCAAACGGCGTCTCTCAAAACGCACTTTCGAGCTCTCCAGCATTGGTAGTGTCTAATCCTCCTGTCGTTTGACCCTTTTATACACAAAAATTATAACAAAACACTCTTCAAACATGTTTTACATTAAAACACAGTTATTTCAAACATATATGTCCAGTTAAATAACCTCACGAAATGGCGCAAGATAAATTTATATCGCTGCAAGCAATATTAAGTTTAAAAGCACGCTTAAGAAAATAAGCTATAATTATAAATTTATTGTAATTAAATCCATATTCGGGCCTTTAGAAAGTTGAATTCAAATAAACTACTTTCTCGCTTAATGTTTGTCAATACACTGTGATATTTCACGAGTAAACTTGGTTTCATAGTTATTAGGTGCAAAGCATCTATTTTTTAGTTATTTTACGACCGATATATTCTTTTATGGGGGGGAATAGCATTATTCGAAAGTTGTGTTTACTGTCAACAAACCAACGAGCTGCTATTACAGTCTATAATAACTTATTATAGACTATAAAATTCAACTGTCGGGAAACTTTTATCTATTGGTATAGTCTATGACAAGTTTCCTATTTTTTATCTATGTATTGCATTTTGCTAGAGTTATTCTTGAGACGATGTTATGGTTGGACACAATATAACGATGCTCTGCCAATAACGCATTCTTGAGATACGCCTAGACGATCCCAATTTCCTAAACCAAAATACATCAGATAAACATTTTGGTCGTGTGAACTGGCTTTAAAATTAGTCCGCTTAAAAATGCGGTTGAAACGAGCAATATTTAAATAAATGTCGTAAATTCGGGCTTATAACAGTGGCGTGGGCACCGCCATTCTTTTTTATTTACGATTATACTCGCATCAAGTCATTATAACTTTTGTGCGCGACTGTGTTGTGAATTCTAATTATTTATCCTACTCTGGTCTTTATTGTTTGCTTTTTATTGTTCATGTCTCAATTTGTGGCTATTGGCCTTGTATCATTACAACGATGCGTGATTTATTCCATTTTATGACAATTAAACAAAGCATGGCTAGCATATTTTATGATGTATATAATTTCGAGTTCGAATCGAACTAGAGTTAAGAGTAAACAATTATTAGAGTAGACTTAACATTATGTTAAGAATGTGGCACATAAACACTTTGTTTTACGTAATAATCAGAATGAAAACGAATTTGATACAAATCTAGTTCCTATAACAGATGTCCCACTTTCAACCTATGCCCGAGCGTTTACATGAGTGCGTCTAAGTAACTGGTTTGTTTACATTAATCACCGGCCGTTGTGTGCGCCGCCGTGATCGATGTGTGAGTCATATATTTACGTCACTTTGTTTACATCGGCACTAGTGTGCGTACCACCGCTACAGGGATTGCTTCCGCGGCTGCGAAGGTACGTCACGCGCGCACGTGCGCGTGTAGGTGTGTTCGTATTATATGAAGCGTGACGTCACAGAGCGTTTCGTCACGCCGTTCACTGTGTGCGTGGGGCGAATTACCTCAGTGGCGTAGTGTGCGTTCAGGCCAAGCCAATGTTACATTTTTGTGACCTTAACCGTCGTATTGCAAGACTTGTCCTTACGTAATTGTCGTATTCCTATTATAGACATCATTACTCAATTGGGTTCGACATTTTCATTTATTTTTACATCGAAACTTCTAGAAGTTACGAAAGGATAAGTTTACTTTTTATACGAGAGGTATAATAGGTATTTCTGATTGCTATAGATATTGCGATAGATAAAACCATTGTAGAACTTTTACTTATACACAACGATGAAGGAGGTAGTTAGGTTAAGTATATCAAATCCAGTTCGCAACATGTTTTACATAAATGAATGCAACTAATACATACTTTAGTAATAAGTTACTAATAGTGATGACACGAAGCGCACCTGCTGCTTCACAGGTGTTTCGGATGTATAAACAAAGTGTTTGACCCCTCGGTGTTGCCACCCTAGGGGTAATATTCTAAACAAAGTAACTTTAATATAACTTCCGCACGCAGTTTTACAACTAGGGTACAAGATATTTTGCTAATATTTTCTTTAATTAAATATGAAGCCTTTCAGATTTACTTATGTTAAAAAATTAAAAACATAAATAAATCTCTTATCACAAACCAAAAAACAAGGGGATTGGGAATTTAAATTCAATTATTATTGAGTTATGGAGGTGTCAAAAATGGCTCAAAGATCAAAATGTCACATGTCACCGTTCTTTTCTTTTGAACGACTGGAAACGCATCAATTGTCTAGATGTCGAGGATAACTTTAAATAAAGTATCTTCCTTATGTCTTATATTGGGCAAGTGCCTTCTAAGAACAACAGCCTCCTAAAACAGAGTCAGAGAAAAACGCTGAAACGCGAATATGATGTTAATTTTCCTTATATTTGTTCGATAATTCGATTTTTTTCCAGGTCCAAATACGTCCACTGCTTACGATTTCTCTATATGGTTTAATTTGTATTACGGTAAGAAATTTGTGTACTCGTGCTAAATTTATTGAGTTTCGAAGTATATTCACAATTTGAGTTAACTAAAACGGATATCATATAAAAAAATATATGTCTTGTATTAATAGGTTAAAAAAATTGTAATGGAAATTACGCGGTGAATGAAGCAGATAACATTCGGCAGTTAAGTCATTAAAATGTCATCTGTGAAAGGTTTTTGTAATTTTGTTTAATAATACGATATTAAATGTCTAAAATATGATAGTTTGAATTTCCTACACAAAAAAGTTATTATAGAATAGAACAGTTATTGTTTCTCGAAATTAATGAAATCTTTTCAAAAATTAATAATACAATTGTAGCAAGGATTAAAGTTACTAATAATATGACAATTGACCACAACTACTAGCTGCATAGCTTCGCTAACTCCCCGAATTTACAGTTGATGGGGTCACTAAGGACCATTTTGAAGGACGTTCTGAAGGATATAAGGATCTTGCGAGACAAAAGGACAGAAGTGTATGATTAGAGTTGTAAATGTAAAAAAAAATGACGGCTGTGTGGGAAACACAGTTAAAAAATTTACGACAGCTGTCAACTTACACAGACTACATGTTCATAATGTAATGCAAAACAAGGAAAATTGAAATGATAATATGCAAACAACCTCCCACATCCACATTAAATATCCGGAAGGGAAGTGGAGCCGAGTGCATTTGCATGTATGCGGGACAGATGGGATGTTAATATATTCGGTTTCAGTATAACGTCCATTGTCTGTTACTGATTATATCATTAACCTTAATTGGAATATAAAGTGTCATTGGAAGGCATACAATGAGTCTTTTTACGTCAATATGACAGATGCCAAAATAGGACATTTTTTTTTCGCTCAATCAACCTTCAATTCAAATCGCGCACCACCGCTATGTGGAACCAGCTGCCAAGAGGTATTTCCGAACAATTACGACTTAGGGACCTTCAAGAAAAGAGCGTATAAGCATCTTAGAGGCCGGCAACGTACTGGTGAGGCCTCTGGCATCGCGAGTGTCCATGGGCGGTATCACTTAACATCAGGTGAGCCTCCTGCTCGTTTGTTTTATAATAAAAAACAGTGTGTACAAATAAAACTCCGTCACCATTTTATGACACCATGTTTTAATAAGTACATTTTAAAAACACGTTCCTGTAATCGTTGGTGAAGCCCGGCCAGGTCGGAAATTCGCATCGCATGACTGACGAAATAGAATCTCTGCGAACACTACATACATTTCGTAAAACCAACCTAATCTGTGAGTGAAGCGAAAATTTACACTCATACAGTCTATACAAAGAATTTCGGTACCTTGCAAGTATGCCATCCACATAATTGAAGCCTTTTTATCATCGATTGTATCTTTTGTATAGTAAATAACCAATTGAGTTCGCAAGGCGCTATTGTGTGAATACAATGTAACTATTCTTTCTTCATAATGGCGATTTGTTAGAAATTGAACATATTCTATTGATACCGAGTGGTAATTTTTATTTCGTATAAAATTAAAACGTATCAAAGTAATAGGGTGTCAAGACTCCAAAGGAGGTGTTATATGTAGGTGTCATAAGCCTCAAGATTATCTAGCTTTTACTGGCCGATTACTAAAAGCATTACTAACCTTCAAGAACCTTCGACAATATGTATAGTATTATATATATTTAAAATTTAGGTTGTATAAATACCCAACACAAGTACATCGCATACCATACAAATGAAGATCTCACAAACACCAGCTCTGTCAACATTTGCTTACAGATACCCCGCCGGTCTTTGTTTTACTCTTATTTACAAAATTCTTACCGTTGCATTTATGAGAATCGCTTTACGAGAAATACATTAAAAGTTAAAGATTTCTGTTGTTAATCGTTCGGAAAGTGAGGAATTAAAAGATTATTATCCTTTGTTTTATTTGAAGAAAAATTCGTTAATATGTATAAGTTCATAGGACAATCAATAAGTATTTGAAAAGAGTATTACAGATAAGCTTTTTGTGAAAATTGTGCATTTCCCGGAAACTCAACACGTAAATTTAAAAATGGAACAGCCTCACCGTGACAGATACTTGTCAGTGTCCAAAGGTCCCTGACAAAACATTTCCGTGGGTTTAAATTGCTTCCTCTTACATGTTTACGGTGTCTATTAACATTTTAATACAATTTATATTGGTCAAGTAATTAAAAACTACTTTCTATAAGTAAATCTCCTTCACCGTAGCGAAGATCAAATGAAATACAAAATTATATTTGTAGCCGTGATTCTAGTTAAAAATATTGAAATTAATTTATATTATTTTAGAATTTAACGTGCTTTTAACGAGTTATGGGTGGACTATAGTTAAGTTAAAGTTGCTAACACAAAATTTATTGGACATAGTTTTGGCATGATTTAGCACTGTCAAATTTCTTGACAGTTGACTGATTGGAGTTAACGCAAAGATGTCTCCTAATCCCACTAATTTATTAAACTAATGCCATTCATGCATTTATATGAGATATAGGACAATTTACTATACGTTTTTATAGCACTACTGACCTGGCAAACGTTGTTTTGCCATACGTACAATATTTTTTTTAGTTCGAAAAAAAATAGGAGTTAATCGTAGAGAGATAAAAATTTAAATTTGTATGTATTTTTGTATGCTGTATCAAAAACAAAATAGAAACTAAAAATGTTTTCTACAAAATAAAAAAATAACTTTAGGGGTGGACTACCCCTAACATTTAGGGGGATGAATAATATATGTTAACCAATTTTCAGACCTACTCAATACGCTCACAAAGTTTCATGAGAATCGGTGAAGCCGTTTCGGAGGAGTATGGGAATGAAAACAGTTACATGAGCATTTTTTATATAAGATTGAATATAAACTTATTTTGAAGGTAAGTGCCGAAGTAGATATATTTTAATGAATCTCTAGATACTTAGAAAAATAAAGAAATATAATGTATTGACAAACATCTATACATAATTGATAAACGGTTACAGCTTCCATACAAAGATAATTTGAATTCATTTAAGTTCTAATTCACACGCGAATCTCTCTAAACAAGATAATAAAAAACTAATTTCCTCAATTGGATTTTGAAAGTGTTGGTTTTAATTTACTGGTATCCGCTGTACCCGCATGCAATTTGCCCATCACGATTTCATACAAGCCGATTGACATAAACGTGGTTATATAAAGAAAGTAAACATTTTGAATATTGTAAACAGAATATACGAATTTCTAAAAAAATAAAGTTTTTTTTATGGGCGTCCTCCATATATATTTTATTGTCTGTTTTAGTCTGCCTTATTTTATACCGGCAACATGATCTGTGAAAATTTCCACTACCACCCATCACGGTTCATGAGATGCCTTCTTGTAAGATGCAGATGAACAGTGAAGTCTAATAGGGTTCCCGTTTTTCCATTTTGGCTATGGAACCCTTCAAATCCAGAGGCATTGTGCTTTGTAATATTAGATATATGTGTGTACAATAAATAAACGAACCGAAGAATACAGTAGTATTTGAAAATGACGATTAGCAAAGTGTGGATTCCTTCATGGAGTCCTTATTTCGGTGGATTAGGCTCACGCGCAGATTTATCGTGGATTAACGTGAGTTAGTAGGGAAGACTTAAAAACAAGATAGGCTTCATTGTATTTTATTTTGACAAACCACGACAACAATTAAGAACCATATCTTTGGACAGTAATATAAAAGACTGTTACACTTACCACTGCAGAAATAGCTAATCTACTTAAAAGAACGATGATTTTTGTTAAAATATAGCCGATCTCATTTTAGTATTCGTAACAGACAATGTTGGTTCATTGTAAAGAGATGCATTGAAGGTTTCATTTCACTTTACAAGAGCCGTGCGCTCAATACGTGATAATGTATCATTTTATCAAACGAAACCAATAAATCAAATGTCTGCTTTGCGTATTAAATGAAAGTATAATGTCACACGAACGTTTAAAAATCACGATCGATTTTAAAATTGTACTTGACTGACCGATACTCGCGGGTATTAAGGTAATATATAATACGTTCAGCTTTCTTGATGTAAGTTTTAAATACTTTTAATTTTCCATTCTGAGATTCAATTTAGATATATAAAATAAGATGACTATTTCATTCACGTTACTTTATTTAAGCACGTAATAAATTAATAATTTTCTGATTTCTTTCTGGTGTTTATGACAATTCATTGTACGTACTTTTTATTTTTTATCGTACGCGATTGGAAATCGCTACATCAACTCTTCAAAGCTACGCTTGCGACTTTTGGCATTGAAATTCACGATGCGCTACTATTGTATGAACCTTCGGCCTGTTTTAATAAAAAAAAATAATAGAAAAAAAGCCATATTGAGATAATCCTTACTGGGGAGGCGCCGGCGCTCATTGTTATCCAATTATGCCCGCCCGCGTTAATGCCGCGAATTCAAATTAGGACGGGGAGAGGTCACTGACCCTGATCAATCGCTGGACCGCTCGTAGGGTCACATGTGAAAAATAAGGGTTATTGATTTGGGATAAGGAAATATTTAGATGTTAATTTATACCATAGATTGTTTCTCTTACGTCATACAGCGCAGCGCTCAACAAGGTACTTTAAAGTAAGTTAGAATACTAACTATATATACAAATATATTACTAAATATGTATATTTAGGCTATCGTAAATAATGTCTATTACGAATGTTGCCAATTAATTTTAAAGGCCGGGTCACGAAAACTAGCTATTAATAAATAAATGGAAATATTATAATTTGCAGTCCAATAGCGTTCGAGTGCCAATGTAATTAGTATTGATATGCAATAAACATAAACGCGAATTTCCAATGAAACGAGCGGTCATTATCCCGAAATGCCAACAATTTCATAAAACATTTTAACTTCGCTTAGCAAATGGCAGTGCATATTTTCATTTTTATGGACCGGGGGCTAGGATTCGATACTTGGCGCACTCAAAATGATGGCACTGCGCATGCGTTCTACTAACAATGTTAGATGGCCAGCCGGGGGTGGGAGCAGGGTTGCCATCAATAAAATTGACACCAGACATTTGTTTGACAGCCGTGAGTTATTAGTATTCATGTTTAGATTTATTTTTAGGTTTCGATCGCAAAGGCAAGGTTTTTTTGCAGATTCGGTGAAATAAGATGTATGGGCAGTAGTGAGAGCACGGACTTGCAATGGCCAACCCTATATGAAAGTCATTACTGAAATTCTATTACGCGTTTTATACGCAGGGCGCGCCTTACTGGGGGGACCATTATAAGTAGAGCTCCCGTGGGGCCGTAGCATTTCACGCGTCACATCAAGTTTGTCGACTATGGGGGGTCCAGGGAGTTGGATGGTGTCGTAAAACATTGAAATCTCCGGGACGCCATAAGTTGGACGATTCGTTTCGCGCTGTTTATTTTAAATTATTCCGTGTGTCGTGCACATGGCGTCTACTAAGAAGGACGTGACGCGTCAGCTAATAAACTTAGCATAAAACTAATTTTTACATAAAATAATTGTTATATCACGGATGGTTTGATGTACCTTATATATGGTAGCCGGAATACATACATTATACATTACAATTACAATACTAATGATTACATTACATGTATATTTGAATAAAATGCTTTAAAAATTCTTGTTTGTTTATTAAAAAGAATTGAAAACATATCAATCAAATTCTAAATTAGGATTAGATACCACATATAACCATATCACAAAATTTCATGAAATCGGTAACAACCGGTATCTGCGCAGCTCTGTCCCCTAATGGAAACTTATGAAACTCACCGGACATAGTAATTATTCTATATTAACTGATAATGGATTCAAATGGGACCTTTTTACGGCCACAGAAAAGTTCGTTAGGTATATTAGTATTGAATTAAAGTTTATTATACGCTGTACTGTTCTATATCTAATAAATAAATTATAAATTATTCCATGCAATCTCTGCATGTATAACTTTATATGATGACGTATTTTATGTTTACTAAAACAGTAGTCAGCTTGATCTTTTGCTTAAAATAAATGTGTAGAAAGTGTTCGTTAAATGAATAATTGCCATTCTAACACCTGGCGAGAAACGAACCAGGAAGTCTTATCGTGACAGGTGAGAAAAGAAACGTGCTTAATCAAATAGCGAAAGGGTTGAAAAAGCTTAAGTTACTAATACAACTAAAGCAATGTTAACTATTTTTATATTATTCACGCATATTTTTTTGTTTACCTTACTTCCCTTCCTTTCCTTGACTTTTGATTGAAGTCTTTCTTGGCAATCAAACCGCCATATTAAAAGAATTAACCAAGGTATAAGCAGACACGCACGCATGATTAAATTATAAAACGTCAACATTTTAAATTAGTAGATAAATATTCTACGTACGTTATCTTTTCTGTGAACAAACGTGCTTCAAGTCAAATGATATTCGTGCCACACTAGGCACGGACAGTATTATACAAGCCGAGATAATCTGTACCACAAATAAGGGTCCCACGTTTGGATTAAGGGTTCTGTAGCCTTACTCCGCTTTAATACCCGCGGTTAGTGCCTACAGGACTTAAGTAAGTATAAGTAATGTGTGCTGGTAAATCGAGGCAATATTAAAAAGAGTTTTTCTCGTAATTCCTTAACAATTATATATGAATGATTTATACCAAATATTTTTAAATAAGCTGTATTTAAAAGCACGCAATAAGAAGCTTTACTCGTCCTATTTCAAGTCTTTATTTTCGTACTCAGTTGCACAGTTCGTCCAAAATGCATTACTTGAGCGTGATTATGTTATTATTCAAATGTACTGAGCGTGCGCAGTGATCGTGTAGAACCGGCGTATTTCCATATGCATTGATATCATAAAAATCATTTATCTACACATTCCCAGCTGCACGAATATCGAACGGTGCGTTCTACAATCCAGTTATCATTATCACGTTTAAAATAGAACGCACGCGAGCGGAGTAATCGAGTGAAGCTTTTATACCGACCAGTATTGCTTGAGCTCTCGTTTAGTACCGACATTCCCCCTCAATAGCCCGTTTTATTAGCGGGTGCGGGGGTGACTATGGCTCCGGGTTGGTGCTTTGTTGCCCTGAGGCATGCTTATGTGGATGGACAGATAAGCAATGCCATCTACTCGGAACCTAGTTTGATAACGCGGTGTTGCCTGTTTGGGTGGCGTCTTAAAATTGCTTGGTGAGGGATTGTATATCGTATATACATTAACATTGTACATTCGTACAAAATGTGCGAATTCTATTTTACTAAAGTTTCTCTTGTAAGATTATAAGAAGTTAAAAGCTGATGGATATTAAAGATTATGAAAAAAAATTACGTTACAGATTTTAATAAATCCGAGAAAACTAGGTCCACAATTAATGCGAAAATTGCTATATAATAATATAATATAATGCTTCGTAGTTAATTGCAATTTTAACAAACATAACTCACAAGTGTACCAACATAAAATTAATTCAAATCTTAAAGACGCCTCAGCCATTTCATTCCGAATGTAGACTAATCTTCTAAGACCCGTCCAGAGCATCAGGACCGCCGACCGTCCCAATATACAAAATGCATGCCGTCCAACATAAATTCTAGCTCTAATACAAACGAGTCAAGACTCAAGGGAGCTCCTACCAGAGATCGATATCAAGAGGCAGCGCGCCAATGTAAGCTCCCCTCGTCCAATATAGTAGACCTCTGCCATTTAAAGCGTATTACTCAATAACTGCAGATTTAGTACACGGGGAGGTGCCAAGGGGTCTTGTTAAATTGGACGCTCTCGTTTGTAACGACAGAACGCAACGCATCTGTGCTTTTTACATTTAAATGTGTAATTTTGTGAGGGTCGGTTAAATGCAAGTGCAACATAGCAGTATTGACGACTGTTTTAATACTTACAGGAGCTTTAATATTTCAGATTAAATTATTTTCTAACCTTATTTGTAATACTTAGGAGAAGGATGATTAAGATTGTAACATCACATACCTGAAACAAACAGAAATTGTAATTAGACAAAGATAAACTAATACTTTCGCCACAAATCTAAATATATGGAACATCCATTCAAGTGGCACTTCCTTGATCCTTAAGCCATGTGAAGTGGCGGCCATTTGTTTGATCATCCTAGCCAGATGTGTGAGAAAGTGATGAGATAACTCTTGGTGTTCAATACACTATAAGAAACAGTTGAGTCCACTACAGATAAACGAGACATATTACTTCCAATACTTAAAGAAAATACGACTTTAGTAGCAAGTGAAAATATGTGTGTGCTAAAATTTCTGTCATAATACTAAGAATAATATTTAAATACAACAGACAATGGAAAATTTAAAACAAATACCCCATGTTTAATTCCGAAAAGAAATAATCCAAGTCATGATTGGCATCCAATGACTCTCCAGAAATGGCCTAACGAATTTATTCATTGAGTCCCAAAATTGGGTTTTGTCTGCCTTAAGGGATTAGTAGATAAGATTGATCAATAATTTCGTAACTCTCCTTCGACGAAATAAAGTTCAAAATAGCTAAATTGTAGTGAAATTGATTCATAAATATAATCAGTTAAACTTTCTATTTCTTTATCACATAGGCAGATGTTTCTTCTGATAAAATGTGCTCTCTCGTTATTACTATCAATTAATATGATAATATAATTATCATTTCGAACAAAAAGAGCAACAAATATACATATCTCATACAATCTGACGATGAAGACGAATTTTATAAACGCAAAATTGAGGCTTAAGATCGCGATAAATCTTACAAGGAACAATCATATTGTACAGCATAATGAAATGTTAAAGCTATATTTTGTGTATTTCAAGTTTTAAAACTTACTTTCATCGAGTTTATTCTTGTTTAGGTCAAATCATGCTTTTTATTAATGTCCGGGTATTGCCGGATAGAAACAGGTATGATACAATAGAAGTCAGACGTCACGTACATTATCTTGAACCGGTTATAATAATGTTGTTTCATTGACCGACGTGTTGATATCAATTGTCGTACTGCGTAAACTGATGAAACCTTTCTACTTGTTAAAGCAAAACTAACATAAAAAGCTATTTGGCAAAGACTTATCTACAAAATCTAGCAGCGACAATGATTGTGCCCATTATGAGACTCTGTTAAAGGCAGGTTTTCATGAAGAAATCTTAGGTATTACTCGAGTACTCGGAATTTAAAAACGTAAACCTTTTGCATAGCGCAAGATGTTCGTAGAACATAAGAGTTAACACGAGATACCGAGTTTTTGTTCGAGCAGGTAAAATTACAAAAAACTCTACAAAACTCCTTTCTCTATGGGGGTCTGTATTCCGGTGAAGGATTTACTACTTTAAATAATTCATGTTAAGATTGAGTTTTGTTTCGTGAAGATTAGCTTCGCTTGGGTCTGATGACACGTGAGGGATTTTATCGCTCGTTTTTTAGTTGCAGTTAATTAGTGATTTTCAATCCGATGCTTCGAGGGGGATAAAGACTATGGTTAAGATGTCATGTCATGGCTCTGATATATGAACTTGCATCCCTGGAAGAATAATCATCAGACAATTAACAATTTAAATTCTTGAACTATATAACAGCAATTTAATAGTTTCCTAATTTAACTGTAATGTTACTTGCCGGTCTTAATAAGTAGGCGTTAATGGAACAACAATAAATGCAAATGTCAATGGCAAAACGGTATTTAAAAACAAAGCTAATGTAACAAAGTAATTATTGGCACGACTCCAATTTACCAGATCACGTAAACTCATTATAGACTACATAAAATTAACACTAATTATGATAAACAACGAATGCATTTGTTACAGAGTCTAGCGATATCGATATAAGTTTTAGAAGATTTCGATTAAATTAATTCTTTAGGAATTAGTATAACGTCCTACAACTGAAAATATCCCAACCTAACTATCTATTGACGGAATCTGGTAAAACATTAAGTTTCATCTGCCTCCGTAAGTTTCGGGTACCCGCCAGAACTGAGGGGGTGGGAGGGACACGATCACCTGGGTCAATAAGCTCTGACATCTACAATGGTTTACTACCTATAGTTTAAATGTCATCATATTGAGGGATTACATGAGATACTACATTTTGTATTAAACACAATACATATAACTAATTTTGACATAACGACCAATTATTTTAAATCAAGGCAACTCGAGTGGCCGGTTCAAAATATAACAAAACCGCAGGATTTATAATATTCTATTGTTTAAAATTGTGGGAGTTGGGCAGAATAGCTTAACATTTAACCATAATGTTGTCTGTGGGTCTGGGCTGTGGTTGAAATATGATTCCGGACGTTTGACTTCAAAGTTAATACGGTTAACAGACTTTAAAGCATTTAAGGAAACCTAATATATAATTCACCCTGCAATATGAATATTTATGAAGTAAATCATACAAATATTATGAATGTTGTCAATAACTTTGTACCCTACATGGCTCTGTAAGATGTGGACAAAGTTATGAGAAATTAAATAAATACGGCAAAGGTGGAAGTGATCAATTACGTTGGTTGATTAAGTTCAGATAATAATCTAGGTCAATTCAGTTTCCGTTCGAGTTTTAAAAGTGCAACACTGAATACATTAAAAAAAGTCCTTGCATATTCTTGTATTTTGAGAAAGTTATTGCTTATAGCAAAACTTGTTTTCTACAACATTGGAAGTTGATTGGAATAAACAAGTCGACATTAAAGGGAGGTAACGGGGCAATTTATTTGATTATTGATACAAGTTATTGCCCAAAATTACAGATGATTGTTGCGGTGCGTTTTGGGACTCTCTGGCCCCAGTGTGGCGAGCGCTATTATGTATTTGTTATTTTTATGTAGTATTTATTACCAGTTGGGTTATTTTATACAAAAGACCGCCTAAATTTATAACAATAGGCGGCCTCAGAATTATATGCTTCTTGATTTTCAGCTCACATCCATTTTTGGCGTCTAGTAATTAAATAAGAACAAAATGGCGTGGTTATGACTATATATTTTTCCTTATATTTCGTATCGGGTCAAGAATCTCGAGTGATTTGTTCGTCAATTATTTCGAGTTTAACGTTCTGGGGCACAAAAATAGAATGGAATAGGTGTAAACGATTGTCTTCCGGTCGTTTGGACCCGAGCTTACTTACAAGGTTAATGCGGGCAAAGAACAGCTGATAGCCTATCTAATATGGATACTTAGTATGTTTGTGTCAGTTACACAGTCAGCTGCATTTTTTATTATAACCCAAGTTGAAAAAATTATGGGGTTTTTAAAAACATAAAAATGCCAGAAAGCATGACTATGTAAAAAGTGTTAGTGTTTCGTGATCTTGATTATTGATTTACTCCTGATGATTATAGAAATTATTTACTATTAAGATACAGCGTTGTAGAGGTACTCCTCCATATTTAAGCAAAACGTGACGGAACGCAGCCATCTTGGAAGTCTGACAGTAATTGTTCAGGCATTTTGTATTACAATGTAAGAACGAGTATACAAAAAAGCGTCGACTGACATATTTTTTATGTGCGGTATAAGAATATTTGGACTTTTACGTCGAAGCACATTTATATCAGAAAAGTAATTAGTTTCTTTTCGATTTTATTTAACAGACGTGAAAGTTTTTAAAATAAACATGTTTATTTGTATATGTTTAGACTATGCTCTGTGATACTGGGATACTTAACATTAAAAGGTAACGTAAAATGTTATACGAATTAATATTTGGTCAATATCGTACAGCAGGCTCATTAATATGAAAAGAACATCGTTCGAGAATCATTTGTGTAAACTGTAGCAAATGTATCGACTGTATGTCTAAAACTCGTATTGACGCATTCCGATTCTAGATTAAGCTGGCGTACAGTTTGCACCAAGGGTACTGGATATTGAAGAGGTATAAAGCTATCTAGACTTCATTACTTTGAAATCAATCAAATATATGCCGTGACATGAGCTCGGGAGCCGTGATGGGGCATTAATGAAGCCACAGAGCCATCGATCTTCGATGCCAAAGTATAAAATTATATGAAACCTTTGAATTACAATATCTAGAATCTTAAAACGTATTTTATAGGTTAAGGCCTGGTTGAGACACAACGAAATCTAAGAGCTCGTTTGAATACGGAAACAATGTTTAAACCCTCCGATTGAGAGGCCGCATACAAAAAATATTCGACGTAGCAGTTCATATCGTGAAATTTTCTTAGAAATGACCGAGTTTTACAGAATTTCGGACATGGTCACGTAGTATTTATCAACGTTTGGTAACAACTCTTCTGGCAATCATAATGGCGTCGAACAGAACTGGGCCGCGACTATCGGCTTTGATAATAAACGATTATTTGCGTAACACCGTTCAATATAACCTCATTTTTGTATTTGGTTCAATTTATGTCTTTTAACGTAGGTTTACAGCTGCCAAATCTGATTGTAAAATGTGACAAGGAAGCAATTGAGAGCTATAAATGTAAAGCGCGAAAGACAATGCAGAAAATGGTATTTTGAAAAATCATATCACCAACATAAATGATCTTAAAATTAACAATTGACACTGTAAATTTTTATTGTTTCAGAAAATGCTCACTTGAGAAACATTATCGAATAGGCATGTCGTCCAACAATTACAAAGAAGCCACATTACACTTACATAAACATTTAATCATCGAAATGAGTAAGATATTGCTTTTCAATACATATTAAAGTACTATGATTTCTACACAATTTCCTCTATGTCCACATAAAAACATCACATACCATAAAGTCATTACTCGAGAGTCTAGAGGTACATTGATTGATATTTGATAGCAGATATCATTTGCATTGCCTTTATTACGTCACCATTAATCATAAAAATCTTTATATTTTATGATTCATAAGTATTTGTCATTTATTAGACGCTATAAAACACTGACGTTCTTGCAAATATGTTCACACTTTATAAAAGAATATACCCTCAATTGTAAAACAAAAGAAATAATTGATAGGACGTTTAGCTTGTGGTTACGAAGGATAGTATCGTCTACATTTGATTGGACTAGAGTAAATCTTGTCCAATCAGAAGCAAGCGAATACCCTACCGAGTGGTTTGTATTTAGGCTGTTCCATTTCTACTTATCAACTGTAAATGTATCTTTTATATTATTTCATTTTGTAGAATATTAATAATTACATTAAAAAATCTAAAACTCGTTTTACGTCATTAATCATTTTAATTATAAATAAATAAATATGAAAGTTTAAACGATCCGCAACGCCTGTGGCTGATTAATTTGATTAATTTTTAACAAAAATTACTGGTTTTGATACTGGAAATTTTAATGAGGTTTCAATAAATGTATTTATATACACAGGTATGTATCCATCATCCCATAGAGAATCAAATTATTTGGCTGATCGTTTAGATTAGCCTACGAACCGCCGAGCTGTGCTTGAAATAGCATACATTCACTTGTAAACCTAGTTCAGTTTTTGTCAGTTGTTTAACGGATTTCAAACAATTTTATTCAAATAACATAAATAGAATTTATTTAAACCTTTTTGTATACAAGTCATAGAGACACATGTCAATTTTTCGTTGTAAATAGTGTATATTTTGTTATAAAATAAATGTATTTTGCTTTCAGAAAGCATAACAAACAAGCCTTTTTATTAATTACCAACCTATTATTATAATACAATTATAAATAAATATAAATATAGTATCAATAAAGTGAATTATGTCATATTAAAGTAAAAATTCAAGGATTCCTTAAGGGTTGTTCACTTATATTCACAAACAGCCTACACAAAACGTATTCGACAATAGACCGCCTGTCATACTGGCACTATCATTATGAATGACAATAACTAATGGTTCTGATCTTCACTACAAAACCGCTGTGTCTTCGGTGTGATGGATGTCCATCGCTATTCGAACATATACTTAAACTTAATGATTCTGTTTAATTGATGCATATCAGATTTTTACCTGTATTAATGATACCAATATTTAACGTAGCTGTATTCAAAATAATCTGTGATGACTATAATCTGAAGAAATTGCGACAGTGAGATGTAGTTTAGACAAAGGTAAATAATGTGTAACCAGTTCACTACAGAAAAATATAATAAATAATTATACACCGACTAGAAACCCACTTCAAATGAGCATCAGTATTTGGTGGAAGACATATACAACTTTTCCTTTACATACGTTTCTGTGAATTGTATTCCACGAATATTTAAATCTCGATCAAAATTTAAAAATTTAGCAAACAAAGCCTATAAAAGTTTTTACTCCTATAATATTGAACAATCCACACACAAATCAAAAATTTCTAATGCCCTTAACTAGATTTGGTAGATTGCAACACCAAATATCTGCGACGGACTTCTAAGTATAATTTATCCTCAACAGTGGAGCATTCTATTCACATCCGTGAAAGCCATGTGTCGATACAATCGCGATTCAGAGCAACAAAGATATACTAAGCAAACGAACATACAAACACGCTGAATGAGCCTTTTACAGTACCGGTACAAAAACCGCTCAGTCACGCGACCTCGTCCTGCAAACCAAAATATCTTGACCCCTTTATTTGACTCGGCATCCCTGTTCTTGTCTGATTTCGCACCCAATTTACGGGCTGATGGAGGCCACCGAAACTGGTTAGAATTACAAAGAGACGTTGTACGTACTGAGAAGTAAGTCTCTTGTTCAAGCTAAAAGCGACCCTCTATGATCGGAACAAGAATTCATTTAGGTTAATTCAATATTGCTATTCAACGCTGTTGAAGGCGAACAAGGTACTGAAGAGGCAATCGTAGACCGTCGATGGAAGCATTGTTTGGGAGTACGTGGAAATAAAACACAAATAGCGTTAAGTTTAAACAGATGCGCAATCCAAAGTTTAGTGTCGTACGAACTGAGGCCTCATACAAAACGAGTGCCTTTAAATTTTATGTGTACTGCGAAATATTTTACATCAGTCTCCACTATTAATGTCTATGAATGACGTATTTAACCTTATGATTTATATTTATGACATTCAAATATAAAAATGTAGCTTCATATAACACCAATTCGGTGTGTGATGTAATCTAAAAAGCAATCAATAAATGACAGAAGATTACCACGAATAATTTTTTTAATTTTTTTTTATATAAAGTATATGTTAGGCCATATTTGAAATAATAATCTCTTCAATACTTACAAGGCTCTATAAGAAACTTATTATCGTTACTTGGCTAATTTGATTTAAATATCAATGCTATAAATATCCTTTTTAGTGTAGGTAAAGTTACTAATTAAATAAGACATTGTGTACATTATAAATTAGCAAGTGATGATAAGTCGTGGGAAGGGAAAACAAATGGTAATAAATGCTGACACATTGATGTAGAATCTACTGCCTACACGCAGTGGTATCAATAAATTAAAATACCAATGTATATAGTGTTATTAATACTATTATGAGAATGAAATAATCGTATATCCTTCTGATCCCCGTATTTCTGCGTGTGAGAAACCTGAGTTGCCGCTCAGGTCATATAAATAACGATTTAAAATACAATGATAATAGACGATAGTGAAAATGTAGAACCATTTTTTTTTTTAAATTTAAAGCGATTTATTTTTAGTTTAATTGCGTTAAGTTATTTAGTTTAATCAGTTATACCTTTTGGTAAAGGTGCAAATTGCCGCGACGTCAAATCTGTTTGTATAACAAATCGATTAGTCTGCAATTGATGTGCTTTATTCAAAGCAAATATTTAGAAACACTCCACCGAAGGCCGATGTGTTTGATAGATGACATCAATGCCTAGTGCGTAGGCTTTCCTTCTATAAAATTGTATAGTTTAGGAAGCAACGGTTTAAGAAATAACATTTAAAATTATACGTCTCTGAAACAATTAATCAATCGCAGAATGAAGTTTTTCTATATATTAATCAAATTTTAAGGGAGGTAGACTAATTCGTGTGTAGTTCAAAGGTGCAAGTGGAAATAGCGAATGCAGGGGGTGAGAGACAGGTCAACAATTAGCTCCAATCAGACGCAGGAAGACAATTAACCCACCGACAGCTTTGACACTGACCCCTGGTAATTACTAATGTATTTTTAGGTACGAGTATAATTATAAATGCAATCTAGCTCGATGATTCAGTTAAAAACGAAAGGTCTTTCTTCAGACGTGTGTTATCTGTGCACAAATGTGCGCGTACACATCGTGTACATCTCTTCCATGACCTCTTATACTACCTTATTAGTTCTCTTAAAACTACCTGCTTGTTCAATCACCGCGATTCTTTTTGACTCTTGAATATTATACGCAGCCGAGATTGACGGCACCGAATACAGTATTCATATATACACACAGCAACTAAGGAAATTATTAGATAACTTATAATTTAGGCCTGTCCGGATCGTAGTGATTCATAAGCAAATTTATTCGAGTTCAAGGCGTTTGTTCCGATCGTGCGTATTTTGTTTTATGTAACAGATAATTTACGTCTGACGATATTTGAGTTGTTTCTTTTATTCACACATTACGTGTGGAAATCATATTTCATACTAATATTACATATTTGTCAAGTTCATGTATTTTTTTCTACTACCGGTATATATGTCAGCAGAACAAAAATCGGCACTAAAACTATTTAGATAGCTTCATTTATCTATTATAACAAATCCCATGAATTCTGTGATTATTGTATTAAACAACATTAAAATTTGAAAATATTTTAACGAGTAAAGTGTTAAAATATTAAGATTTGATTAATGCCAACACCGTTAAAATAAATCTCAGCTATGTCCTAAAATGTATCAAGTTAGCATGTTTGTCACTAAACTGAGTACGACTGTTTATTTAAAATTCGTCCTAAATAAAGTTCAACTCAATCTCAAAACCGTTGAAACGTAGTAACTTCACTATCTTATAGCTGAGTTAATCTGTTATCAGTATAATTTTACTATTCCAAGCACACACTTCCCAAGAAACTTGTCGAGATATCAAAGATCACAGATGAATCATGACGGCTTGGGCAATAAAACGTTTTGAAAAACCTTCTGAGAAGCACGTTATGAGGACCATTTTAATCATCAAAATGCTGAGAATATTAATCCGTGTCAAACATTTTAAGCTTCGTTAACGTCGACCAGTATGCTTACTACACAACATTGGCTAAGTCAGTAATAAGTTTGAATTATTGTTAACGGTAGTAGGTACCACAGATAAAATTAAAATGTGGTACTGATTACGCTAACTACGAATTTAGTGGTGCAAATAAACTCAATATCGAAATCCAGTAGCCATTGAAGTTACATAGTAAGCCTGCTGATTGGTTCGTTCTTTTATTTGGGAGCATTCAAATATTTTAAAGATTTAAGATTAGTTTTCTACTTTATATTAAATATAAGTTCACCACTTACATAAACTTCGGGAGTACCTCCAGTTGTTAGGTTAAAGTTACAATACCAAGGATGCGGTAGTAGTAGTCTGGGACGCTTTCACGGTTAACCCACAGCTTCCGCTGGCAGATCCAGGATTTAAAAACCCCGGATTTAATAATCAAACAGCGGAAGCTTGTAATATGGCCGTATCTTAAATTATAGTGGAACAAACTTGTAATATGAAGTGTTCATTGAAGTACTTGGTTTCAAGTTAAAAATTCATACAGAGCCCAATGCAGTTGTTAGTAGGAACAAGAACCATAGTTTATTCAATAGAGCCGGTATAATGGAGTGCTTAAATTTTTAAATGCCACCTACGCTTTCCCAGAAGCCATTGCCATATGGCATTGTTATAACAATACTAAATGTGCTTAATTATACAAATTTCCGCTTAACTACACGAAACAACCGAATTCGCTTAAAATAACTAACATTTAAAGACGACCGTTAACTTTGAAAGAACTTGAAAACTGTTTAAATTAGCTAAAACATACCATAGCCAAAGCTAAATCTCTGACTGCTTCAATCCTTTGCTAATGGGGCATTAAATTTCGTAGTGGTTTGCAAAGTTTTAACTAACCGTTATAATTTAAAGGATAGACATTGATTATCTAGAGCAACCCAAGTGGTTCAATTTGGTTCACATAGAATTTCCATAAGATGGCGCCTTTGTAATAGAAAGGATTTAATATAAAAGCGATCATTATAGCATTGATTTTAGGCATAATAAATCACATCGATAATTCGATCCGATATGAATTTAAACCGGTCTCTGATATAATGCATGCATAGATTTGAATTACTTTTGTTGCATATTTCAATGACATTTGCATGATAAAATTGCAACGTGTACAAAACTTGGATCGACCCAACTCCAATATTGCATTCTTTATCGTTTCTTTTATTCACGAATCTGGCATTTCTTGTTTCGTAACCAGTTCCTCTAATGATGCCAGCAAGTTGCTTTTAATATCTATCAGAGGCAGGGTTTGGGTACAAAATGTTGGTATTCTGATCCAATAATGGCTTTGAGACATGTTCTATTATACTCTGACCTATTTCGACCTATAGAGTACAGGAAATTCAGGTTTCGCAATGTTGTACTTGGGTTTGATGTCGGGCTCCTATAGCCTTGTTAGGTAGATACATACTGAGCAAATTTAAACCTTTTTAAGGCATATTACATTGTTTTTATTTGCAATTACAAGCGTTTAGTTTCGTTAGGTACTAACGATCATAAATCGTAGAAAATAGATATGCCTGAATCATACTTCGTTGCTTCATTAAGTGGGTGGATCCACTTTGATCGAAGGTAAGATAGTAGATTGTGGGAATCGTACAAAACTATCGCATTTTATCTAGTAGATTACCAATTTAGGCCGAAATACGTTCGTGTAGAAATCACAATGGGCTCCACCGTTTTTAGGTCGGATGTTCCATAAGTTTCATCACATTTCTCGAGCGCATTAAGACCAAATGCGGCAACGTGACCGCTGCCCGACCTCATAAGACCACAAACGAGCAGCAATCATCTCGTGAGATAAGCGTAAATGAATATGAAACCTCCTCCCACGACCGAAATAATAACTCGAACTCGCTCGACCCCATGCACATAAAACAGGCAATTAATATGGTTTATTCGCATCCGTCTGCGGGACACGGCTCAGCTCTCATGGGCCTACGTGGACAGCAAGCCAAAGCCGGTTGTATAATTCCCTATATAACGGAACATCCAGTTATGGTAATGATAGCCGAATTTCACGAAAACGACGTAGTTAGTAGTTTCGAAAGTAGATATTCCGATCGCACCCAAATTTAAATGAATACGTCGCAATAAGACACTCGCACTGATTAATAATGTCATCCTGACTTCCTACACAGTACTTATCGTTCCGCTTTAACCAGATTTGAAATTTAGTTTTCCTAATTGTGCTAGAATTTGATGGCTTTTTCCGAAGCCCTAATCTTGACGCATGAATAATTTCCGAGACCTATCGATCGCACACATCGAGGTTTTTATTTATACGGCGCGGGTGGGCGAGGCGCGTATTAGTAAACAGGCGCAGGCGCGGTTTGACACTCACCGACTTGGAGGACGTTCTCAACACAGCCGGCTTCCAGCAGCTTGAGGCCGCGACAAAAGGCAATGTTTCTGTGGTCGTCAGGTGGAGCACGCGCCAGCGATGAATACATGCAGATGTCCCGCTCGTCCCTGGGGAAGGACCAGTAGACGACGCGGCGTTGCACAGGTTCCGGGATACGTTCATAGCGCTCTTCGATGCGCTGAAAGGGTATAGAGGCGGCGACTATCTTCGCAGTGATATCAAGAAGGGTAGCTGGGGCGCGCGGCCGGCAGCACGCGCGCGGCGCACACGTAGACATGGCGCTCGCTCGGCCGCCCAGCGCGGACTGACGCCCTCCGGTCCCCGCGCCTTACTCCGCCCGCACGCCTCACCCCCGGGGGATGTACGCCCCGGATCGACAATGCAATAAATTATTCATTTGACAGCCATAATGTGTCATATATTATTAAAAAGTTGGTGTTTTCTACTGTTATACTGCGTATCGGTTTTCATCGTAAATGATAAGAAGTACGCGTAATCTTGGTGCTAACATAATTTATGCATGTGCTACTTTATAATTTAATATTTAGATAGGGTTTTAGCCTGTTAGAGTTAAGGGTTAGGTTGCTTAAGATAAATACTTTATATTATTGCAGGAAAATATATAATTTCAAGTTTGAATTCTCAAACGTAATAAAAAATATGAAGATGTATTTATATTATTTATGGGTTCTTAGGCATAAATATTTAAAAAAAGATTCTAGAATTATAATAAAACTTATGTTACAACTTATATTATTATACTATTTTTTTGTTGAAATCTACAAGAGTAAAAATCTCATTCAAAAACAATTAAAATGCCAAAATATAAAAAAAAATTAAACCTTTAGTAATGTATAAAATTCAAACAGCAAAACGAAAAACTAATCAGATTATATAGCGTATCCATATTAGCCGTAGCTCCTCCATTACGAACGAAGGGGAAAGGAGGGGGTGACATTAACAGCTGATGGCTGCGGGTGGGAGGGGTGACGACGTCAGGTGCCCAACAACTCAGCTGAGATTTGTGGAACAGCGCTTAAATTGCTGACTTGGTTATTACGTACAATGACCTTTTATTTGTTTATAACTTGTTTCATAGCACTTATTAAGCGGCTTTTTTATATTTTTATTGATTACTGGCATTATGTTCATATTTAATTCGCAGATCCTATAACAAAATTACAGTTAACACGCCAAAGCAAGTACATTGTAATAAAGTTTATTTAAATACCACAAAAATAGACAATTAAACTCCTTATTATAATACCGCGACTATTATTTAAAATGGTTTATATTATAGCATGACATTCATAATTCATTCGTGAATTAATATAGTTTTTATCTTCCGTTTGCCTTATCTAATGCTAATGACGCGATCAAGCGCTGTAATTAACACATAAGCCCTAATGAATATGACCTTCATTAAGTCAATTACGATCACTTAAAGCGCTGCAGCTGCTTCCTTGGCTGACATGTACAACGAACTCTATTTGTTTATATTTTTTTTATTATTTGTATAGGTAAGGTATGCAGGTATTGTGTGGAGCAGGTAACAGATTACGTTGAAATTCTAAAGTAATCTGCAAAGCTTTAGGGTCTGTTTTTAAACTATAAAAATTATATATATATAGATATTATTACAAATATTGAAGAAGCCAGTATAAATTTCATGAATATTTATTACCTGTTATATATCTACGACGAAATATTATTTGTTATAGAAATCAACATTATGTAGACAATACTAGTTTTATTGCTTCAACTAATGTTACCACATATTAGATTGTAAAACTCGTAGAATTAGTAAATAAAACAAACAAGAATCGAATAATTTATATTTATCCATCTTTGTAATATGCTATGAAGGTTATTATTCCATATTTCAGTAACATAAATTTCCCTATAAAAGATTAGAATGAAGCCCGATGTTAGAATATATTTCATGCAAATTTGCATTAATGAAAAGGAAATGAAAAAGCGCTTAAGCGGCTGAATGTTACATTGCATGTCTCGGGTGAAGACTGCTATATATAAATGTATATAGAGTTCAACGTAGCTACGTATAATAATACGAATTATGTCAGCTGATCAGTATTATTATCAGGGTCAAGGTCGCCGTTGTTTATTTCATTAACCGTTTTATGTTAAGTCTATGCTACTTTCTTATACATATACCAGTATTATTAGCTGCAAATAATGTGAGGTGACGTTATACATTTGGAAGCAAGGTTTTGTTTTTGAAATACTGTATTGCAGTACTGTGTTAGTTCCTCGCATCTTCGAAGTTCTGTGACACAATGGTGTATAAATATAATTGGTTCTAATTATAAAGACTAGAGTCTCGACAGCGGGCGCCGACTTGTCCATTCATATTAAGAGGAGATCCATCCAAGCCCCATTGCTTTGGATCAGTCCATACAGCAGCCTAGCTAGCAGGTGTTCTTTTTTAAATAGAGACAAATCATTTAAAAGGTTATTATCTAGCCTAGAGATAGACTAAGGAGTAATTTACGAGAAAGCCGAGCTCCTCTGCACGCTTTTTGCGTCTAATTCCACGCTTGATGACTCAGGGACCCCAACACCTACCATCCCGCATTGCGGCTATTCCATGCCAGAAATTCGTTTCGCACAAAAGGATGTTCGGAAGGCATTATGTTCCCTCGATATCCACAAGTCAAGTGGGCCCGACGGCATTCCTCCAATTGTACTGAAGACATGCGCTCTTGAGTTGGCTCCGGTACTTACACGGCTCTTTCGTCTCTCGTACAGATCTGGTGTAGTCCCTAGCTCATGGAAAACTGCTCAAGTCCACCCTATTCCGAAGAAAGGCGACCGCTCAGACCCATCCAGCTACCGGCCTATTGCAATCACTTCCTTGCTTTCCAAATTGATGGAATCCGTTATTAATAGCCAGCTTCTGCGATTTCTGGAGGAGAATCAGCTTATTAGCGATCGTCAATACGGCTTTCGACGGGGTCGCTCGGCTGGTGATCTTCTAGCTTTCCTCACGCATAAATGGGCTGATGCTATCGAAAGTAAAGGAGAGGCTTTGGCCGCTAGCTTGGATATAGCAAAGGCGTTCGATAGGGTTTGGCACAGGGCTCTACTATCGAAACTACCCTCATATGGATTGCCCAAGGAGTTATGCTCATGGCTGGGTAACTTCCTTGTGGGACGTAGCATTAAGGTTCTGGTTGATGGAGCTTGCTCAAGTCCTAAGATTATTAATGCAGGTGTTCCCCAAGGGTGTGTTCTCTCGCCCACCCTGTTCATTCTGCATATCAACGACTTGTTGAAAGTCGGCGGCATTCATTGCTATGCAGGTGACAGTACCATCGATGCAACTTATACGGGCCACTCAAATATGTCTCGATCTGAAGTGGATGAGAGTCGTAGCAAACTTGTGTCCGAAATCGAAACTATACTGGAGAAGGTTTCGATGTGGGGTAAAAGAAACCTTGTTGAGTTTAACCCTACGAAGACTCAGGTTTGCTCTTTTTCCGCCAAGAAAGATCCCTTCGTCGTATCTCCTCGGTTTGATGGCACTCTCCTTAGTACCTCACACAGCCTCAGTATTCTCGGTGTTGGCATTTCGAAAGATGTACAATTCCGCAGTCATCTGGAAGACAAGGCCAAGCTGGCTTCTAAAAAGCTGGGTGTTTTGGGTAGGGCCAAGCAGTACTTCACTGAGGTTCAACGTTTGCAGCTCTACAAGGCGCAAGTACGTCCTCATATGGAGTACTGCTCCCATCTCTGGGCCGGTGCCCCAAAATACCAGCTTCTTCCTTTTGACCGAATCCAGCGGAGAGCTTGTCGGATTGTCAATCTGCCCTCGCTTACTGATCGGCTTGTTTCTCTCTCCTTACGCAGAGACCTTGCGTCACTCTGCGTTTTCTACAAAATTTACTATGGTGAGTGTTCATCCGAACTGTTTGGGTTGATCCCCGCTGCATCGTTTCATCATCGCACGAGCCGCAGTAACTCGGCATTCCACCCACACCATCTTGATGCATGGAAGTCTTCCACAGTTCGCTTTACAAGGCACTTTCTATTGCGAACATGTGAACTGTGGAATCGTCTTCCAGCGGAGGTCTTCCCCACGGGATACGACCTACGTTTCTATAAAAAGAGAGCGTACTCTTTCCTCAAGGGCCGGCAACGCATCCATTGATGGGTGCTTATGGGCTGCGGCTGTTCCCGCTTGGGCCACTCGCAGGCTCGTTTGCCCCCCCCTATTTTATAAAAAAAAAAAAAAAAAAAAACATCTAACCTAAAGAATAAATTATATAAGAATAGTGTCCATTAACACATCTTACAGTCTCTAATAAGGGCCTTACACTTTAGAGCAGGAGTAATTAAGTAATATCATTATAATATTTATTTATTCTTCATTTTGGTTAAGGGAAAAATAAAATACATTATAAGGGCGGACACACGTCGGGCCTCATTCTCGTATCTATTTAGCAATGGCTTCTGTGTCAAACTGATTCAATTATTCCTCTAGCGGCTTAATAAATGTCAATGGTGGGCATAAAATTAATTAGTTATATTAATTGAATGCCGACTTTTAATAAATTCAATTTGCGGTATCGAAGGGGGAGATTGGGCGGATTTCCAAGTTTCAGTAGATTGTTTATTTAAATAAACCCTTCAGCTGCCAACTGGGCTGGAACTAAAAAATAATTAAGTAATTAAAAGTTATTAAATATAGACACGATGTAACCAATTTGTAAAATGTTGCATCAAGTACTTTGCGCTTTAGCGAAGTACTTATAGCGGTGTGGTTCTCATGGTATATCAAGTAGGAATTTGTATTTGTATTTCTTATAAAATAAATGAAACGGGCAGGAGGCTCACCAATACCACTAACAATACCGGAGGCCTCACAAGGCCTCACAGGCCTGTCGTTTACTTTACCAGGTGTGTAGGCAATATACACTTTTTTTTTAAATAATGGGGGGGAGGCTCACCTATACACTAACAATGCCAGAGGCCTCACAAGTGCGTTGTCGTCCTTTAAGATGACGATACGCTCTTTTCTTGAAGGTCCCTAAGTTGTATTTGTTCGGAAATACCACTATTCAATGCTGGTTCCACAGAGATGGTGCTCGGAAGAAACAGAGTTCTGCGCACAGTTGTGGAACGGCGGAGATCGAGGTGATGCGGATGGAATTTCGTTCTATTTCAATATCCGATGATGGTATTCAATTGTAGATACCAATGATAGAAAATTAAGAGTAAAGAAACTTAGTTTAAAGAAACATTCGTTACAAGTTAATGGTAAAGGTAAGATTAAAGTCCACAGTGTAATTTTTAATCAAATCAGCCGTGTTCATTAAAAATTAGTGATCAATAGATGTACTGAGTTCGGCTCTGAAATATCTGCATTAATCTGGATTTGGTTTTGAAAATCAATATGTATGCATTTAAATCTACGTTAAAAGTTTCAGGGGAAATGACGAGCGCTGATTGCAGTATGATTCATTCATTTGTGGGTGTTTCGTTCCCCCCAGCCCCACTTTTGAATAGAACCGGTCTAGACGCTGTTGTAATAAGAACTTTGAAAATTCTTTTTTTCTTATTACACCCTCACAAGTTGTAATGAAAAAGAATTACGAGCAAACGTTTCAGCATCAATGCCACAGAATACAAAATTTTTATTTTTGTATTCAGCGAATAGAGGGCGCTGCATTAAACTATTATAGCTGCCTCTACTTAATTACTATTTTGGTTTCAAGGTTTTGCTTTAATTATTCTCGCTTCAAAGCTATAATTTATTTGTGGAAGCTTTCCAATGATTGTTCTAGATAGATTTACTTCGACGTTAAAGTTTAATCAATGTATATTTAAAGATAAACTTAGAGCTTCATAGAGACCTTTAATTATTAATTTGGCTAGAAACTCCTAGGTGTTTTAGATAGATTTCGCATGTAGGTTTGTTCAAAACCGTAGATGTTACTTTTAACTTAGAACCATTGTTAAGGTTATTGAAACAGATATTTTAGTCAGCAACACATTACCAATATAAAGTATGTCATAAACAGCAGGTGCAAATATGCGCTTGTTACCTTAAGGAAGAACCAAATAAGACGAATACTGGCTGTTTAAAGTATTGCTATGGCGCTTACTTCGGTCGTATAAGGAAACATAATATTATTTATTTTGTATACTTGACGCTCAGAAATTAAGCATTTTGAACGAAAACAGTAAGCCATGAAAATCGGTTCTATATGTTATATGAATAATATATTACACAGCCTGGTTGCTGATATGATAAAAAATAAAGATGCGCCATTTTTGCGATAACTTGAGCCGCGAATCGATAGCGTGTACTGAATTTAAACTGTCCCTACCATTTTTGTCAGATCTAATGAACTATTAAAGTGTAATTTTGCTGCGCGATGGTTCCGCGCAAGTATTGATCGTGTTATAGGCAACTTCTGCCAAGTCACGGATTGGCAAGCCTTTTATGGGCCGTAGGCGCGGGATGTGCCAGAAGTGCGTATTGGCAAACTGCTGGTCACCGGTCGTTATTGCCAATTCACTGGTGTTTGAGGAGCGTTAGGTACGGTCACAATACATTACTAGTAACGATATAATTTTAAACATAGAATACTAGTACTATGTTTAAAAGTACTAAATTTCAAAAATTACTTAAAATCAATACAAATTGTTTATTTGAACGCTGATCTCAAGAATTACTGGTACGAAGTGAAACCTTGGTGTTCTGTTGGATAGCTTTCGTATATGAAGTCTCCAGGTATAAGACATCTCCCAACTATCAATTTGAGTAAAGCATTCATGAAAAATTCGGGGAGAATTTTATCGCTACAATGAAGCACTGATGCTGGCCCAGTCTTCTACGATAAATAAATAAAAAACCTCACCTTTGGACTGATTTCATGGTGAAATATATGAAAACTCTATCGCCAATTATTTTAAATAATATTATTTTCATTGATAATCTTGTTCATTGAACAATTTGCAAGTTTATTTAGTTGAGAATTGATCGTGAATGATGAATGAAGATGCATTTGAATCAGTCTGTTCAGCATGTCGATCATTTTATATAATCCACTACCCTGTTAGCTCCGATACGAATCAAAATATGCTTGGATAGAAATACATGAAGTAGTTTCCTAATAAATTTACTTTATAGATTTAATTTCATTATAGTTCTGGTCTTCAATGAAACCGGTAACAAAAAATTACGCCATTTTTAGTTGGAGGACATATCATGTCTACCCCATTTGGGATTTATGGGCCATCCCTAAAAGCAGGGCAATAGCAATTATATAACGTTTCCTTTACAGTCTAGTATCATGCTATGAAAAAAATACGATATAATTGAGATGCCTGCATTTGTGTATCATTAATAAAATACATCATGAATAAGAATTTTAGAAAGTATAAAAATAACAAGTACTTAATATCATAATTTATTTATAAAACGTCATTTTTTGGTTCGAAAGGTATAAAAATATAGACTTGGAATATTTATACAATAACATAATATATCTATATAATAAGCTATATTAAATATAGTTTTAATTACGGTCCGGGCAGTTCATTGTATCGTACGGGGTAAGTTAATTGGTTTCCACGATCCCACGAATAGAGTTCCTGAAAATAATAGACATAAGTAATAGTAGACAAAACGATATATTTTGAAAAAACAACACTACCGCGTCTTTAAATTACAAGTTTTAGTAACGCCATCTACCTAATATTTAATTAATAATTTCGATAAAGTATATCCGTCCGTCAAAAATCAACGTCCGAAAATTTCAACAACACAAATTTGGCAAAAGTACCCTCTTGTGAGTAGTTCAGAAACTAAAATCAAATATGAATTTTTTATCCCTTCGTAGTATCTATACAATTCAACAGATGGCGTTTTACTATAAATTGAACGTTAACATTTTACTGTTAATCTGTGCAACTTTAAATTCTCATAAATGACGTTACTCATAAAAAAATTTAAAGGTTAAAATTATTCTAAAAAAAAAAAGCCATTCCAAGCACTTAGGCTTCTGGTGTTGCCCTTCTACATAAGTATAATGTCTCAAGAGTGTACAGCTTATGGGAAGCACTAGCATTCTTGATATCTTGCCAATTACTTTTTTGTAAAAGGGTTCTAAAATTATACTACACTATACTTATTCATTATTACAGTATTATAATAAAGATAGAATGACTAGGAATCAATAGACCTAGTAAAAGAGACCCAGCAACATAAAATATCTAAAATCTTATCATGCACAAAACAAGGCACGACGCACATTACGTAGCAAGATACCTACTTTGAGATTGAGTTTTTAAATTTTCTACATTAGATTAATAGATGAAGTTAATAACAATCTGTAATTAAATAAATACACTGGAAATAATTTGAATAAATAAAATTCTAATTCACCAAATGAAATTGCCTCAAAAAGAAGAACGGTACATCGAAAAGTTGAGCTAATTTACCCATTTTCTCTATATTTTGCTATTACCTTATGCGTGTGATCATAGCCAAGTTGTGTGGTCTTCCTAAATGGATTAGTGAACTGCAGGTTGACTTCCACAGGCTTATTTTGGTACAAATCAATCGCGACTGTCACTTTGCTATCTCTATCTGTCGCTGAATCTAATGCATACAACACGCCACATACAATGAACATTTCGCCAACCTAAAAAATATTTTATATATATTTGAATTAATTTAATAGGGTCTTTCAAGGAAAGAGCGTGAAGGCTGGAAGGGTCTGCCTTTGCGAACCCACCATCAGATGCTGCCTCGTCGTTTGCCCCTTGTTAAAAAAACAGAGATTCATTCAAAATTCAGACATTTGTGTTTGAATTTTGTGTCTGTCTTTGCAGCTAAGCGACTGTGTAAATTTGTCTCATTATTATCAAATTGAATGATAATATTAGTGATATATTGATGAAGCAAAAGAAAATAAATTTACTCTAAAATATACTCTACTCATTACTATACTATAACTAGAACTAGTACTTTCTGTAACTGGTGCGATCAACAAAAGAAATTCTCCAGACACAGTGATATAGTTTATATTACTTAAACAAAAGACAATTAGGACTTACTTGTTTATGTTTCAGTGATATATTCCAAAGGTAGTCTACATTTAGGTCATCTTTATTAGGGTCGAAGCTCAGCTAAAAATAGAAAGAGTAAGTATCTACTGATAGCAATCGTAAATTTTTATCATAACTAACTTGGGGCTAACCGAGAGTATGTCAAATGAGTATTATTATTATATAGATGTAACTTAAACATAGATTTGGTTTTGTAAACGTCATTTTATGTATATTATTAAGACACAAATGAATACCTTTGCTACAGCTGTATTGTTTGACTTTTCGATTGAGTAAATGGCCCATAGTCCATTGTCGTCTGCGCTAAAGTCGACCTGAAACAAAAATTAAGAAATCTTTGTCTTTGATTTTAAAATGTTTGAGAAGGTTTGCTCGAATTGAATTTTTTTTTTTTTCGATAATGCACTGGTCTCCTAATTACATATAAAGCGACACAGCTAGTTTTATACAAAAAGAAAATTTGCCATTCCAGGACGATATGTTTTGCTTTGATCTCTAAAGCTTGAATTGTGATCGTAGCTAACACTGAGTGAGAGTGAGACCCAAAATGTTTTTTTATACCTGATTGTGTTGTGATGAGTATAGCCTTCCATCTGCATGAGGCAAGTGGACGGATTTTATCCTGCTCTGAGTGAGATCATATCTGATGATGTCCCCTGGATGACCAGATTCATTGGCCTGGTAGAAGAACGAGCCGCTGTACACAATGTGCCCATTTCCCTGTACAAAACTTAATGTACCGGTATGGAGTTTTTTTAAGACCGAAAAGAAATTTCGTGACCTGTGAGACATTGAAATTTAGTAATGTTTGCTTATCTCGATTTTCAGATGTGGTTCTTAAGTATATCTATGTATATGTTAGGCTTCAAATTCCTTAGAAAAAATATTAACATAATCCTTTTTATATTTAAAACAGTAAATGCAATTTACAGCCTTAATTGGAGAATTGAGTATTTAAAGTTGGCTGAATGTTTAAATTACTTTTTTGCTTTTTTGTATATGTATGTATTACAAGAGATGACATTAAAAATTGCGCGTACGAAAAAATACAGGTGGCTTTAAGAATGGTTCTGCAGTGCCGTAACTCAATCAATAGAAACTAAAATATAAGATTAAAAAAGTAATTGTTAAGAGTGGAGCCTATATGAAAAATGTTGTGAAAACGGAGCATTTATTCCGTTTTATTTGTTACTATGTGCACGGTAAAATTGCAAGGCTTAGTTTTCATATAGGATACTTACAAAGAATGGTTTTTGTAATTTATGAAATTCGTCAACGTGGTCCTTCTTGAAACTTGCTTTAGTGCGATACTCTCTCAATCTCTCCACGTCATTCTCTTGAGTAGTCCAAAGCTTTTCACGCTGCAAGTTTTACATGCATTTTTTTATTCTCTATAGTATAGTGTAGTGTGTGTTTCTTTTCGGGTGCTAGTTAATTTAATAATAATAACAGCGGACTAGGTTTTAAATAATCAGTTCAATGTCACACCTGATTTTCCGTAGCATTCGAATCTCTTAGCCAGGCTCCATACAATTCATCTTTGTACCGATGATACACGGGCTTACCGATCGCATACAGTTGACAGTCTGTTTTAAAAGCAAAATACAAATATGTTATCTGAAACTGTTGTTTTAATTTTAATTAAAAGGTGTAATAAATTATTGATCGTTAACACAATTACAATGATATAAAGAATATGATACTTAAACTTAATATACTTTATTAACATCAGCTGCACATAAAAAATAATTAAAGGTGGCTTTTAGAAATATTTAAAAAAAAAATGGTTATTACGTATGAAGATGGTATTGAAAAACTTATTCATAGTTAATACTGACTCAGGGACGAGGAAGAGGTTATTTGTTTGTTATTTATCACGCGCCAACGGTTATATTATATTATATTATATTATATTATATTATATTATATTATATTATATTATATTATATTATATTATAATAAATACATGTTTACTACAATTTATTTTCAAAGGTAACGTAACGTCAGAGAAGTTTTTTATTTAATTTATTAATGTATATATTCATGTGAAAAATGGCTTTACTAGTGTTCCGCCGTGGCTTATATCCAGTAGTTCCATTCATACTGGATATCATCAGCCTAGCGCGATCACAACGTGGGCACGAGGGACACTTCTGGACCTGGCACAGCTCCTCGTAAGACGTCAGCGTCGGGGGCCGAGAGCCGTATTCCATCGGCTGTTGGACTTGATTTTGCTGATTTGGACCTGGGACTGATAAACATTTGTTTATTTCACTTCACATAATCAAAACAATATTGAATGTGCAAGAATTTGACTAACAAGAACATTATTGACAATAAAAACTAAATAAAGTTATCCATGTGAATAGATTCAAATTTTGCATGTTTATTTTGTATGTGTTCAGTGTGAAGTTTTCAATGATTCAAACATGAAAACGATGGGACTACCGTCCGAACCAATCGCAGATAAAGCGCAAGCGCAGGGCGGACAGCGCCGGCAGTAAAAAATACTAACTACTGTAAATCTATTTCGTTATAAATTCATTACATACATACATACAATTTTAAATTCACTAACTGGCAAACTGAACAAAAGTTATCAATTGAATTGATTTTATACATGGGATAATCGAACCTGAACAATATGCCAAAATTTTGATTGTAAACATTTTTAAAGTGTATTTATATTTTTTATATTTTGCGCCGAATAAATTTACCTGCTAATCGTATGTGTCCCTTGACAGTTTGATTATTCAGTTCATTCTTGGCTACACAGCTGTACTGTCGAAGATCGTGATCTCTGATATTGGGTATCTCAAGTCGCATGATCCACCTCCAAGCGTCACCAGTCGGGGAAACCTCGCTCTTGAACCTAGTCCCTTCCATGGTGACACCATCACACTCCCACGCGAACACTGGTTCAGGCCAGGCTTGCACCTGGAAGTAAAATTATCCATTAAGAGATTCAAACTACAATTGTTAAAATAACTTCACTTGCCACATTGACTTAATAAAATTTATATTTGAAGTGAAGATAATTTATCGTGGATTATTTTTTGCCGTTATCTGTGGTTTGAGCCTTTGATTACAATACTCGTACAACGTAACGCTAGAAAAGCACATTTTTACCCAGTCTTCGATAAATGAACTATTCAAAACAAAGAATGTTACTATATATTATTCAAATATGTAATTCATAAAAAAATATTCTAACGTATAACCTTACCTCGCATTCAATTTTCGCCGTCTTGTTGTACACATAGACGATGTTGTTCGGGACACGAATGTAAGGGCTAACTGCAAAATATGGAATTGATTCTATCAAAAATATTACAAATTCGTAGTCTCGATAATTGGTGTTTTTATAATGTGAGGAAAAACCGATTGTATAACTTATATAATATGATTATATGTATAACTTTAATTTATTCACATTTTGAAATTATCATAAGCTTTTATATCGTGAGGAATAAATAAATCATTATTATCCCCCATAAAAAGTTATGTACTTATACGTAAGTTACTCAGAATATTTTTTTGTATTTCAATATTAAATTTCGTCAGATACTAATCTGGAGTTAAAATGGTTTGTATTTGTAATGTATAGCCTCGTTTTCCTGACATGTATACGGTTTCAAATTAATAGTGGTACTCAGCTTCTACGGGTTTTACCACCACACCTTAAAATACCACCATACAGCACGTGCTTTCAGTTTCAATGTTCGCAGTGTTGGTACAAAAAAAACAAAAATTCTCATACGCTACGTTTTTTATATTTCATGTTTATTAAATATACAAATGACATAATAGTTTATGTCAAGGCGTTTCGGAGGTGTGTGCACATGAAATGACATTGAGTTAATGTCTATAATACTCACAGTGTATTTCAACATCGGTGGTCTGATTGGCTGATGGCTGCATACCATTATTCGCGAGACATACATACTTGCCCGTATGCCAGCGGGAGACATTTGGAATATTCAGCACGTGACCGCTAACTGACGCATCCCGCCATGAACCCTGAATAAATTATATGGATGGGCTTTCGATATATATAATATAATTTACTCTTAGATTGACGGGGCTAAGTCTAGACAGTAGAACGTGCCGAAACGCTAAAATGGTGAAAAGCTCTTAAAACTTCGAGTGATGTAAATAAGGGAAGAAATGTGCCTTAGTTAAAGAAATTTTATTCAAATTTAGACACTTTTAGAATTATTCAACGCCTTAAACCATCCTTGCAATAATAGTTATCAAGCTTTCGATAAAAGCCAATATTTATATCTAATTATTTAACATATATAAGCAACATTCCGAATTATTAAAGTATTAGATGATGTTAAAAACCAAATAATTACTAATTGCAACGGACGAATATTACAAATTATTCAATATATTCTCAACTATATTTTAATCTGAATATGGTCCTTTTTTCTTTAGAATATAATTTTATGGGTACATTTCTCCAAATAAATCTGCTGAAAATTATCTATCACCTAATTAATCCCTGCCCAGCTGACATCGAATATTTTAGGCTGGTATAACTCTTAATGAATTTTAATCTCTTGATGTTTCTTTACATGTCTTGAACTATTATAACATTATTTCTGCAAATAATCAATCAAGCAGATGATCAAATTATTAAATCATTCGAAATTGTTGACAAACATTGCAAAGTTAAATCCGTTATTTTGGTTTTACTCATAGTAAAATATCTTCTTATTTCTATGTATTCTTTTTCCTTCACGAGAAGAAATTTGTAAAAGTTTAAAGACAACGTTTCCTAATTGCATATTTGATTACCTGTATAATTGGCGTACCATCAGCTCTGCGCCATTCAATGGTAGGTTCTGGAAAACCCTTAGGGTTGCAGTCCATTCTCATTGTATCACCTTCCCGAACTATGAGACGTGGATTTTCTACTGAAAAATTGCAATTTTATTTTGTTAGAGCTTTTTAAGGTGTATTTTTTTTAAAGGTGTATTGCACTGATTTGCACAAATCAGTCAGGATTTTTTATTCCGAATATTTTTAGGGTTCCTGGTTTGATTCTTGTAGAAAAACTAAAAAAATAATAGGGATCGTCGTCACTCTATTTTAATATTACATGTGAGTATGCTTACATGCAAAAGATGGTGGTATAAAGAGCTGATTTTCCCTAGTATAGTTATAGATAGATAACCCTGGTCTCCCTGGGGATCCATCACGACCATCGTTCCCGCGCAACCCTTTAGGCCCTTGAGGTCCCCTTTCTCCCTTTAGACCCCTGGGACCTTGAGGTCCTGTTGCTCCTGGTTTGCCTAAAACAATAATCTTACATAACCCACTTAGATGTTACGTGTTCCTATAAAATAACTATATCAAGTTTAAATATCACTAAACGACCATGTTATTTTGCAAATTTTGAAAAAAAAATTAATAACTATAATAATAGTTTTCAACAATAGTGAAAAATAAATATCGCACTCACTTAGAATAAGTATATTTAAGAAGTTAGTATATTTTAAAGATAATTAAAAAAAAACTAAAAAATCAGTAATATCTTACCGTCCTTTCCATCTTTTCCATTTTTTCCAGGACTGCCATCTCTTCCTGGTATGCCATCCCTGCCGTCTTTGCCTGGTGCTCCGTCGGCACCATTCCTCCCAGAAAGTCCATCTAAGCCTGGTTCCCCGGGAACACCGTCTCTTCCATCAAGCCCAGGATTGCCAGGAAAACCACGCTCTCCTGAAAATAAAAGTTTAGCGGTGAACATTTTTAGATATAACCATATCAATCTGTTCTTGTCCTGTCGAACACGAACTTTATAGGGTCGCTGCATGAAGTTAAATACATAATAGCACATATTTATTATAATATTTATTGCTTAATTCATTAAATATCAATAAAGTATTAACTACAACACTAATTATATTTTGTTTACCTTTTGGTCCAGGCGGTCCAACGGGACCTCTGCCACCAGCCCGACCAGGAGTTCCAGGTGACCCTGGATCACCACGTTCACCCTTGGGTCCTGGTGCACCACTTGGGCCTTTCGGTCCTTGAACTCCAGGTGGACAGTAGTCTTGTGTTGCTTTACAAAACCCTTGGACGACATTGTACTGAAAATTTATTCAACAAAAAGTCTTTGGACGTATATCTACGATTTCAATTACATATTTACAAAGTAGTGATATATTATATGACGAAACAGGTTCTTGAAAGACGAAAGAGGAGTTAAATATTAACTTATTCGTTAATTTATACCTTACTCTAAACTGCCGTTCACAAGCAGTAGTTATTTCAATGTATATAGACAGATAACTTTAACGTTGGTATTTAGCGACACTAATATCGGAACGGCTGCGATCTTTATATAGACACACAAAAACTCACGGACCCCACGACTATTCTCTATTAAAAGATGCTGTTACTTTTTTGATTTTGTTAAACCAAATATAGCCAGAAGAATATACTAAATAGTAGTCTCTTTTAAGTATATTTATGAATGAACAGAAAATAAATCCCCTTACTCTAATACTCCGAAGTACATTTTCCTCTCTTTTTTCATATGACTAGACACGGATAAATATTAAATAACTAATATTAAAACCAACAATACTGATTTACATTTCATAAAAAACGTGAAAAACTTATATAATACTAATTTATAGATATTTTGTATTCTTTTGCTATTTTACAAGTAAAGCAGATGATTATAAAAGTATGTACTCACAGGTACCCTAGAGTAGCTCGTCAACCAAACCCACGTGTCTCCACCCGGGGCTGGGCCTTTTGCTCCCGTCTTCTTCATCTCTGCCACATCCTTCTCTTCCAGCTCTGGTCGCATTTTCGGGTTAAAGAATTCAACATGCGGTGCGACAGTGTTGTCATCTTGGAGTTGTGGAGGTTTCTTGGGAAAATAAATTATACAAATCTTACCACTGTTCATTTAAGGTTTCATTAAAATGGAAGTTATTGACCTATGTTATCTTTAGCTATTGCTAATTTTCAAAGATTAACTCCGTCCGCTGCTACGGTCACATATCGGTAATGTATTATTGCATATAAAGTGTAGAAACACATACACAACAAGTAAAATATTTTTTAATAAATATTTTTTCGTACTAAGATTTATTTCATACTTTCATCGTAGAATTGGTTAAAGTACTTACGAGTATCGCTTCCCTCTTAAACCTATAACCCGCACCCAGATATATCCTAATTTTTTCTTCTAACTCATTATCGATTAGGTTTTTAACATTAGCGTTCAAAACATCTTTCTCCTCACACCATGCGTAACTGAATATGTGCAATGATAGGGAAATAATAGCACAAACACACGCAAATATTGACAGTCTACAGCCTTCATCTTTTCTTTTATCTTTAAACTTCATTTTACAGTTAGGGACATAACGATTATTAATCACATTTAAACCGTCCGTTGGTTAGTTTGTAACTGAGTTATCAGTAATCTGGACAAATATAGATCTTCCGGTTTGTACATTGCACAACAAGCCGATAACCAATTGGATTCTGGATGTTAAATGATTCTATCGGTCATTCGACAACATAAGGGTCTACAATGATATATTTAAGTGTTACTGTGGTATAATTTAAATTTAGAATATTATAATTAAACTGCGTATATACATAGTTCCACATTTAAAATGGGATATCATAAAATTCCCTCTAATTATAATATATGTGAAATATATTTTTATAAATACATTTATAAGTATTTAATGAGTAATACTAGACAATATTTTTTTATTTTATTATGTATTGCAGATATGTGACAAATATGTACGATAATATATACGAGAAGATAGTATATAGTACCTATAGTTCTGGAAATGTGTCTGTTAATATCAACACAGTTATGATATATGTTCATGAACGTCAGGAAATTGAGAGAGAGTATCGATAATGTCTAAACTAATGGAGTCGACGACGTCGTGGAAGTACGCATGCGCCAGAATCTATGTCAGGGACACAACATGACACGGCATCCAAGGTCAGTCGTGTTTAGCCTCGTCTGACACTAGGCGTGTGTCCAGTGTAAAGTGTGAACAAAATATGAATTTTACTCCACCATACGCGAGATCACCAGGTATATATTTCTCTATATTTGGAATCTTACACCCTCTCGTAGTTTGTGAGTGATTTTAAACAGTGCCAAAGCTCTTGTTGTATATATTTTTGCATTCAAAATAATTTGAATATGCATAAGTATTACTTGTATAGTAACAAATTTCAATTTTGAATTATTTTCAAAATTTTAAATAAAACAATACTAGGAATTTCTAGATTTCTTTACAAAAATTAAATATAAGCTATGTAATCTGGTGTATTGTTTCTTGGCTTCGGTCCTAAATTATATTTTGTTTCGTAACTAACGCAACAAACGTCACCTCTCGTGACAAAAGCTTATAATATTAACACTATTAATATAATTTAATTTGCGCTCTAATTGAATTTATTTTAAATTTAAATTTATGGCTTCTAATAATGAATTAGTTACAGTGGCTTAAGTATTTAAGGCACTGTAACTAATAATGTTAAGAATGTCAAAATAATGTATTATTTGATGCCATTACTTATGTTAACTGATATCTGTTAATTTAATATCTAATTTTAATTAATTAATTCTTAATTATAATTCGATATTCTTCAGCATGCAGTATCGAACCTCTAGACGACTACGAAGCACCCAGAGCACCATTACTTCGTCAGGTGTCACTTGATGAGGAAAGGCAAGATGACTGCCAAGGACATTGGCGAGGGCCTTATCTGGAGGGAGAAGAGGAAGAGAGAGGAGTTAGGCTGTTCAGAGCGATGCTTCTGCAACATTTGAGACTGGAGGAACTTCGGCCACCGCCATGTTTATTGGTGCCGGCGAATCCTGATCAAAGGTAGGATATTTTTAATGACTTATCCCTAGATTTACTTGAAAACAGAACTTTTTAAATTACACCAGTATTACTATATACATATATTACAAACACAATTTACTGACTATTAAGATACTTTGTATAAAATTAGATACAATATTTATTATCTATTTTCTGAGGGTATTTCACAAATTTACTTTACGTACCTATGTGCAATACACGAAAGAATATTATAAAAATAATCATCACCTAATACAAGAGATTCTTGTTAAAAAAAATTTAAGTATCTAAAAACAAATTAGTGGTTTGTAAAAATAAAATTATAAACCTCAATAAACTCTATAATTAAGTAAAACGTTTATAAAAAAATAAACTTTATAAATCAAGGACTAATAAAAAATCACAATAGAACGGATAGTAGAAAAAGCTACTCCAAATAAACTGTGGCATGTTATATATATAAGTAATGTAATCCTTTTCAGAGGCTGGTGGATGTATTGGCGAGACTGGCGAGCCCTAGAAAAAGCGGCGAGGAGATTCAGAGAAACAAAAGCACGAGCCCGACTTGCAGCCAGAGCCGAACACATACCTTTATTGAGCCTTGACGAAGTTGCCTTTGAAGATATTATGCAAGAATTATGTCAAGTAAAGTATTCTTAGAGAATATCACTCTATCTGTATACATTGTGATGGACAATATACATAGAAATATAGTAATATACAGAGTATATGTTAAATATTTTTTGATGAAATGGCGGTGGTATTAAAAATACCTACGTGAAGCACCATTCTCTCACAAGGTTCTAAGTGAGACTGAAATGAGATGTTTAACTACAATTACCGTAGTTATAGTATTTTGATAGTTAAAATAAATTTTATTTCACTATATCGTTTAGTGCATTTGTAAAAGCTTTTACTTTTAAGTTAATGGTTATTTCTAAAGTCGAAGATCATGAAACGATACCCTGAATTTATAGATATGGTCCAAAAGGCAAACATTTTGCCACTTTTTATTTGTGAGTTCTTATGTGTGGGTTAATTTGAATTCATATTTTTGATTCCATATTTTTCTCTAAATAATAATAACTTGCAATCCTTCCTGACGTAGATACAAAATATATCATCAGAAAATATTTGTTAGTATAGCAATACGGCTGTCATCACCTTTATAAAGGATGTTTATTAACAAAGGATATCAAAACCATAATTAATAGAACCAGGCGTTACCTTGCGGAAGTACGTTTCGCCCCGACACCGGAGCATCCCCAGGAAATTGCTCATCGAGTAGTTATGGATTTTGTCGCGGAGTAATGCTTACATATTGGTATTGCTATTAGGGTTTTATCAAAACCAATTAACAAACCAATATCGTAGTGTAGAGCTTATTTGTTTGGTTAAGGAACAAGGTGTGATATGTACCTCCACTCCGTCAAAACCCGCCGTCTTAGCCAAAGCATCAACTGTCTCATTTCCTGGAATGCCTCTGTAGAAGAACTGAAAAACGGTTTTTTTTTGCTGAGATTGTATCTACTATCATAATTGAGGGAGTAAAATGAAAAATATCGTAACTATGGGTCTTTATTAATACTCGTGAAGCCACAGGGTAAAACAATGATTTACTAGCACATGACAATATGAATGTAATTTCAGGCCTGTGTTCACGCCGAGCAGAGGGCACTTCTTGTGCTGGTATTTTTATGCGAGGTATGCGCGCGGGCGGTCAAGGTCGGGGGCTGGTGCAGAGCGGCAGATTGGGCTGCAAGACACGTGGCTCAATGTGCGACACCCTGGGCTATTAGACACGGAGGATGGGTAGGTTTTCAACATCTTTGCCCAGATTCACGCATAACAAAACTTACACGTTATTATAATTTTGTTAAAGTAATTGTAAGAAGTGACTAATACTTTTGAACATATAACAAATGGTTCAATACATTGCTTACGTTCCTTAAAGTCGTAAATGAACTACAATTATTTGATTTAAAAATAAATTCATTACTAAGAGTAAAAAATATTTGGCTTTTAGTTAAATAATAATAAAACTAACTCAACCGTATTTCGGTTTCAATTCCATAAATGACAGTTTTATAGGGAACATAGCATTTTTGAGACCCGCTTGGGCCAAATAGTCGTATAGAGGGCCTCGTGTGTAAAATGTAATAATGTAATTATTATTATGTTATATTTTGTCAGTTTTGGCTAATTTTAAATCGACGTTTTCAGAGCAACGTGGTGGAGCGGGCGAGTGGAACAAGGCGGGACGACACAATTTTGGCTGGAGCAGCGATTGCGGCATTACTAGCATTTCTCTTGTTTTGCAAAACACGTCTTCGCCTGACACTTCTTTAATGAGTTATAAGAGGTGGAATTTCAAGGTTAAAATCAAGATTACAGAGATAGGTCAGGGAGAAGATGAAATGGCGTGTGGCAGATTTAATATGTATTTGGTGATTTTCGAGAGTACCGAACAAGATGAGGTACTTATTTTTACACACATACTTGACATACTTGTCAATATTAAAATTGCTTAATTACGCAAAAAATATTATCTCATATATTAACTATAATCTTGATCCATGAAATTGAAAAATTTCAGCCCTTGCTGTATTGCTCAGAGGTCCTGTAATTTTTTTCAACAGATGATAAATACATTTTTACATCAGAATAAATATTTAATTCGTTCCCATTTTGAAAATTTATTTATAATGTTAAATACTATAGTCTAACTGTGATGCAACATTAACTTTTTTTTCATAATAGTCGTAACAAATTAAAGAGAGTTAGAAAGACAAGAAGAATCCTTCAGTTAAAAGACTGCAATCAGACTAATTTAATAAATATAAAACAATTTTATTATTAAAATGTATCACATTTCGAGTAGTTTCCTTGTTTACCAATCGTCCTCAAATAATTTCTAACCTGGCATGTTGTTTTGGTCTGAAGTAATTATTTTTATTTTCTGTTGTATAAAAAAATATCTTTTTAATGTTTATCATGACATTTCAAGTTTTGTAAAATCATAATTGACACCAACTAGATAAAATTCGTTTTCATTTATTATAGGTGTTCATAATTATAATTTGTATTCGTAATTCTATACCTAAATATAAATATTTTAATGATGCAAAGTTTTTTATTCGTAGTGTCTGATTTTTTTATTTAACCAAATATTTAATTTTAATACCTTACGCTTAAAACACTTATACCATTAACACTATTCAACAGAAAGACATCAAACAGTAATAACGTTGGAAGGGTGTGGATTGACAATTGTTTTATTAATAACTAGATATTCCCGCATTATAGACATTAGTCAGATTATCCACTTTGTATACACCTTCGGGAACAGGATAAAGCAGCGTCCGCCGAGGCAGATTTTATGTGATCGATATGTATTTTTAAATGTGGTGATATTTCTATTACTATAATGTTAGAAATGAAACCAGTACGACTATTTTATTATTTTTATTGTAATTTTTCATAATACCGCCGCCACACGACGCTCGCTGCAATGCTCTTGCGTACATCAAACAATTTTATTAAAAATACTAAGTACAAACCAATTACTACGTTTCATTATGATTAAACACATTTCAATAACAATTAATAAAAGCTTTGATAAGGATAACGATTAAGAGTATTAATTATTTATCGGTAAATAATATAGGGGCGCATACATTTTCAGAGAAACAGTGTTATTTCGTAACAAGATTTTGTAGGACAAATTAGCGTTTTATACACCCCTATTTTATCACCAATGAATGATATAGGAAACAATTTGAATATTACTCAATTTAATGATTAATTGTGGATTATTGGATTTTACTATGTGTTATTAAAAAAATGTTGTAAATTGGTCTCGACTAACGTGGTAGTTTATATAAATTCAATGGTTTATTAGAAAATGGTATATATTATGAAAACGGTTGGTTTTTAGATACGTTCGTATACATTTCATTACTTGTTATCTATATTTAGTCAAACTACATGTGTTTATAGCTTGTAACAGTTTATAATTAATTATTTTGTGTATCATTTTCTATTAACCCATCGTTATAGTTTTATACAACGTTACATTTAAAATATAATACTGCTAAAATATTCCAAATTCACTAACGTACCAAATAAGTCCATCAAGAGCCGCCCGGTAGACCACAACAGTCAAGTTGAAAACCTAATTCTTATCTACTTTTTAAAATCAATAACATTTTTAGTTTTCACTTAAGTTATAATATCACTATTAACGATCTACGCTGTCATCCCGAATTCGAGGCAAAAGAAGTTGAATGTTACAAATTACCCAGAGGGATCCGCCCGAAACCTGATCAAGAGACCCGGTTAGAAGAGAGACCCGGTTCTCTGACCCCAGCTATGGATTACTTTACCTGTTTAGAGCGTATATCAGGTTGCATTGTATTTTGCGAGCGTAATTTCGGTTAAAGAGAGATAGAGAATTCTTATCGTATAATCTATGGCTATCTTTGTTTTTCACTCTGGGTAGGTCTGTAGTCTAATTGTGTCTAGAAAAAATTCTAGATATTAAAATAGAATATTACATCAGATAAATATATTACATCTACGAGTTTAAATATGTATTCAGTACACTAATTCAGAAATAACATTTGTAAATTATATCACTCGAATCGAGATGCGTCAGCTCAGAAAAAACCTACCCGTTGAATTTCTTTCGACACACATTTAAAGCTTATATTGAAAGAATGTCAATTAGGCAAGTAGTCCAGTTGAGAGATAGTTTGTGTCGAAAAAAATTAAACGGTCGTAAATAACCACTTCCATTTCATAATTTTATATAAAAATCATCACTCTAGTAACAATTCTACGTGAATATCAATATTGTACCTCAATTTCTGTAAGGTAGTTAACATGTTTAAATTTAATTTAGCTTTAAGCCTAGTCTTACACTACGTAGAAGTCGTAAGGGTTAATTTGTTATTCGTAATAGGTATCAAATGGCTACATACTGTCAAATTGTAAAGATTCTAGTTGTAACAAATCTGAGATACAGTGGCAACTAGCTTTGCCCGTGATTGCAGACTGAGTGTGATTCTTCAGCCATTTATATGATGAAAAGAACATCGCCAACAACTAGCGATGTTTGAACGCCAAATGAGATGAAAAACGCACACTCGTCCTGCTATTAATATATTGCACAAATGGAGTATAAACTTTGGCTAAGAGTGACGCGTCGTGATACAATTAATGACTTGAACCCATTGGTTTCGATTCGATCGTTCGATTAATCGTTAGCTAGAAATAAGGTTTTATGGAAGGATATTATTTTACAGACTCTAATCAGTATTTATATAAGAGATAGATAGAATTTACTAGAATATATTTAGAGTAGCTTATAGAATCGTGTCGCATTGGAATTAGGCATTGTATTTTACGTACACGCGTAGAATTGGTGCTGCCAGTATATATAAGATAAGAATTAATTTATAGCACTCTACAACATTCTAAGTTGTTTTTATAATATTATCAACGTCATACGAAATGCTTGGAGAGAAAAAGTTCAAATCTTAATATAATATATAGAAATGGCCACGTCGTGGTCGTACAGTTGTTTTGATAAAACTCTCAACGCATTTTAATGGAAGTGCAACTGTTTGACCGGAAGTGGCACCGCTAAGCGAACTACAGAAGGCTAATATTAAATCCAATATCCCTATGTATTTTGTGAAAAAGACGAGCCTCAAATTCACTAACTTGAAATATGTCATAAGCGCATATCCTTATCACAGAATATCATTGTATCTGATTATACCGGTACCTACAGATATGTTAATACTTATTCGATTTGTTCGCTTTTTTGTACCTGCAATACTTTCGTTTCTCAAATTATATAAACAAATTCTAACTATCAAGAGCAAGTCGGGGTGGCCGATCTCAATAAAAAAGATAACATACAACGTATCGTGTTAAACTGTTTACGCAGTTCTCATGAATCGTTTTCTGTTGGGTAATATATTTTTAATACTATAAAACTGTTGATTGTAATATAATCGATACATATACAGGGATCAGTCCACCCGCTCTCGCTCTTTTTAAATAAATTTGTTTTGACGAAAACTATTTCAATAGAATGCATTTTATGGGCATTCAATCAGTTTATATAATTATATAAATGAAAGTTCATACGCAATGCGTGTTGAGCGATTTTGAATTGTTAAAGCTTAACAATACAAACATTACTAACTACGCTATACTATTTATTGCTATTTCAAGGCGGGTTGTCAATATAAAATTTGTAATTTCAAAAACTGATCGATGAGATGTAATTAAAATATGATATTTAATCAACAATGAGAGCCAACGTCGCCTTAATGGCTGACCTTTTAATACTAGTGTTATACTTAGACCCACTGAGATCTGTGTGTCAATACATAACTCACATTTCTATGGTCAAAACAAATAGATGTAGGAAGAAACTAGCTTTAAGTTTGATTCGGGAGATTGAAATACTACGGACGGTTTATTAGATGTTACTAGATTTTTATGATCTCAAGCCAATGTTAAACCGTGGTTTTCTAATCACGCTTAGCGGAGCAAAGAAGTTTTTAAATTATATGGTTTGCAATATGCAGGCACGTTCTGATATTTTGTGATATTAATAATTTATTTAGTCGTTCGATTTGCCCCGCCCTCCTCTACAAAAAGTGTATTTACAAACTATCTGTGTGCATTCAAAACAATATTACACCTACTTTGTATAATATTAAGTCCACAGAGTAGAAATGTAAACATAAATTCAAAATATTTTCAAACATATTTTTTACATTTATGTATACACTTCAACATTACCATTAAAACGTCAAACAGTCATTTACAAAGGTACAAAATCTTTATAAAAATAAATAAACGTAATATCGTAAACTGTAAACGTTATTTTGGAACTAATTTAAAGCTAAAAAATAAAGCACTCAACAATTAAATACATTTCCACAACTACATTAATTTATCTAACTCTTTCTAATAAAAATAATTAATTACATTTTGTGTATAATTTAAAAGTATACTAGGTACTAATGGGTTATAAACACTTCTCCGGGTCTTTTACAATTATAAATAAATTACAAATATAAATGGGTACTTGGTGTATTTGGCTATTTTTATTAGAAATAGAAGATATAAATAGAGGAGAAATGTTTTTGAATATATTCTGAGAGGCACCAAGTGTGTATGTTGCTGATTCTCTTAAATTGTTACAATTTTTTGAAAACCCGTGGAAAGATCTGTGGTGGCTTGATTTTAAAATCTTTATAGTTTTATACGGAATTTAACTATTGATTACTTTTGGTTACCTCTCAAAATATTTCAAATCCCAACGATATCGAACCAATAATTCTAAGATAGATTCGTTGAGCATTTTAATTTAAAACATTCAACTAATTACATAAAGTGATACCATTCTAATATTTATAAGGCGATTTTGTACCGTAAAAGCGTTCTGAAAAATAATAACTATAATGCACTCAAAATCATAAACTAAAAATTATCGTAAAACAACGTATTCACGTTATATAGACACTTCTAATCGACGGTGGTGTGTTCTACATATAGTTCTTATGCTATTCACGTCAACACCGTGTAGCAAAACTCGTAGACGTGCTACGCAGTGACTACATTTGTAGTATATGTTTACGATGTCAATTTACGAAGCCAAAGATGATGTTGACTTTTTTAAGTCCAAGCCTTGTTAGAAAACAATCTAAATGCTTGCAGAACATAAATGGAACCACGGAACCAAATAAATCTGAATAACTGTTACACTAATTATCAATCTAATTACATTTGTCATAAGTCCGCCATTTTATACAACTATTTACTCGCTCGGACAATGAAGGTAGCCGTACTCCAAACCCAGGCTTACTGCAACGAAGACGAAATACAGTAGGAACATCGTGAATCCCAGTCCTTTATTCATTTTCCACCTGGAAAACCGATATAATAAGCATTTTATTTGTTTCGTCTTACCGCAATTTCATTTACAGCAATCTTTCACTAATACAGATAGAACTTGGCTAAATCATAGAATATAATAATTCTATATTTATCCAAGTTCTATAAATATCAATCATATCAACAAGATAAAGATAAACACATCAGCAATAAAAGCATATGAAATCATGGATATAAAATAAAATTACGAAATATCTGTGTATGTAGAGTTATGACGTCATATAATTTTTTACATTATATATATATACAATATAAAAAACTTTGTATATAATTGTAGATTTAAACTGTAATAGTCAAAAGAAAGGATCTTCATATAATACGCCCATCGCCCATCTACCTACCTAGTCTATTCTCATTCTGATGGTATTCCGCAAACACCACACATACTTCTTAAGCGTTCATTTCTACTACAAATTATTCTACTTTAATCCTTCTGCCACACCCAACATTCATTACCATACATCAACGTACACGCTAACGTAAAACCGCCAGTCGAGTTTCATTTGAAACCACTAGGCTACTTATGAAGGAATTCAATCCCATTCACTCTGCTTAGTGAATTCGCTCGTGTTTCAATGTCACTATCACATTTTCCATCTCGAGTAAACAGATATACGAATTTAACCACTCGTTTGACTTTTCTCAGCCAATCACGATATACCAATCATTATAAATGCTACTTTTCAAAATTTTGTTTTTGTTTTATCGACATTCATTTTCAGGCTCCTTTTTCTATTCACCCATCATTGTTACCAGTTTGTACATTTCTTGTGCCGAGGGCGCAAGTATGATTTTATAATGGCAAATACGTTTTCGTACTCTTTGGTGGTTTTACCTGAAGCATGCTATGCTCAGGATCACGAATAGCAGCATAGCGAATAGCAGCACAATGCTGCAAACCATGCCTTTGGAGTTGACTTGGACCGGCGCACCGTTTATCAGTCCATACAATAGCCACGGGAGAGGCAACCTGAAAGATACATACGTTTATTAAGACTATTTATAAAACAATTCAAAATTTTGTCTTACTACGAGTATTCTTTAAAACTATGTAGTATATTAAAACTCTATGTTTTGAGTTATGTTCAATGAGAGAGTAAGATCTTAAAAATTCTGAAGTGTTTAAAATAGTATTTCGATCCATTTAAGAAGTTTTATTTAAAGAGGTGAAACAATCTTATATTAATTGATGTTGTATAAATAAAGTATTATTACAATATTCATCAATACTGAACTAAACCTAAAATAGTGTCCATCCATCCATATAAAACTGACGAAACTAATATTTCATAAGAAGATATTCCCTTCTTTCGTAGACAACACAAACACTAGCAATAAAAGTTTACATTTTGTTAATTCTACATTACTTTATTCACATTGAATCAGTGTTACGAAGTACTTCAATATAATGTGTCCCTATATATCACTTTTCATCGCAACGTTAACATGACTTGAGCGAGAGTGATGGGCATTCATCTCAAGGAGATTACTTTATTATTTAGATCTACAGTATAATAAAACATTAGAGGTCGTATTCCTGTGCAATGAAGAAATATAAACCGAGTCTGGAGGATGTAAAAGAGGAATAATTAAAAGAAAAGTTAGTGGAGAAAGATATAGTTTGTAGAAACAACAAATTGAGATTTTTTTCAAATTACTAACATGTACATCTTAGTTCACAACAAATTATGCACTTAATTTCATATAATTTGGTATGCTAAAAATTTGTATAATAAAATTTGTAAATTCCGTAACGACTTTGCATAAGAGAGTGTCTTACATACGTTTCATATTAAATCGAATTATGTTTGGGTGACTTGATTTTCATCTATGCCAAGTAATTAAATAGTTTTACTAAAATATCTAGCTACTATTAGTACCTATATTAGCTTTTAACAAAAGCAATTCAACAATTATTATTAGATATATAAACTAAATCGTTGAAGATATCTTTAGTTTTATTTAATATAGCGATTGCTTTTGAGACGTATTTACACTTTATTTTACTCGGACGTGCGGTGTCTATATAAAGTGAGGCTTGATAAAGAGAGTAGTAATTGTAACCTACTTCTTAATAAATATCCTCAATTAATATCGAGGTGGAATACGGAAACGTGTTCATTAAAATAAGAGTATTATTTCTAACCATGAAGTAACTATGGTAACAAACTCAGTACTAACTAACTCGTGTTTGATAATAAAGCCGAAAATGATTAATTGTTATATTTGTTTTAAATTAGGGAAACAGCCCGGCGCACGCAAACTACTTTCTCTGGCATTTTCTTGACCCCACATTTGGGCCAAGGCTCCTAAATTGCGTAGATGAATATCAAAAGCCGGCGTGGGGATCATTTACGACTATCGCTAAAGTCACGCTACGTTACTTAACGTTGAACTTTCATGTAACATTCAAAATGCTAAAGAAAGGCTGAGCTTCTGCAATTATATCTATTATGCTACAAATAAGCTCCCGTATACTTCGGTATACTTAGTATATACTTGTGTGTACTTAGTATATACTATAGTACGTAATACTGACTAGATTTATATAAAAATTGTTTATACGTTTTAAATGAATTCATTTCAAATTCTTACCAGTTGCGATGCATTCAATAGGAGAAACAAAAGCTAAGGTCATGCTTATCGGTCGCTCTTTCAATACACAGGCCTGCAGCGGTACAGCTAGATGCTATATATGATAGTTCTTTCACAAACCCTGGTTCTTAGCGACTAATGGTAACCCATGTAAACCAAAACAAATTTGTAATATTAAATAGCCATTAAAAAAAGTATATGAGTAATTTGGTTGCCAATTGTTAGTTCTAAAAAAATGTGCTTATAACAAAGTAGTAATATTTTGATTGAACTTTATTTATAAGCTAAAATTATACGGATGCTGCAATTACATTAAAGTCGTGTGTGCTGTGCATCAATTAAGTTTCTAAAAAATAATAAGGACATCGTTCATTGAAGAAAACGTGAGTTATGGCTAAGATTTATAAGAGAGAGACGATTACAGTTAGGCACCAGAAAAGGCGCAATAGTATATAGTTTTTAAGTTCTGTTTAATATAATAGAAATTCTGAATTATTATTACAAATTATACAAGACACAGACATTTTATTGTAGTATAAGAAAAATAAGTGAATTTTTCGTCACAATTAGCCTCCATTAGGAATTTCTTTGGCCCACTTTTCTTGATTTATGTCCAACAAAAAGAGCTTTCAGGGACCGTATTGATTTCTATATAAGTTGAAACGTTTCAATTATATTACTCATGATATTAATTACATATTTTTTTCGGCAAACTCTGAATTGGATTTTTTATAAACAAGTTATGTATATAGTAGCATAGATATCTTATTGTCATCTTAGACCGAAAACTAAATTTTGCATTAGTCAAATAATAAGAGACATTATGTATAATCGCAATTATAATTTGAGATAGAATTAGTGCTTTCACTGCCTTAGTTATTAACTCTGTGGGTATTGTGGTGATCCATACATCTAAATTGCTCTCCAATTGAGATTTACTGTTTAGAGATAAAATAGAAGATTCCATTCAATGTCATATCTTATAATGGATAAAGTTGGAAAATTATTTTGATTTACGCGCAACAGCAGTTGGTCACAACTGAAAAATTATTTAAGAAAATGTATTTATATTAGAATATTATTTGTGTGTGAAAATTCGTACTTAATAAACCCGGGTAAACTGTGTTCTACGGTCAGGAATCAATGTACCGCCAAGGCCATATAAGTTATAGTTTATGTTATTTGTATTACATTTAAAAAAATATTCACACAATGGATGTATTATGTAACAGTGAACTTCACTTTAGTTCTAACAGTTTAGAGAGATTTCAGCGTTTAATAAATAAAATTCAAGTGCTGTGCCCACGGTATGACATAATTTGACAAAGCAATGAAGCTCTTAATATAGGGTTGTCCAAAATTATCGGTTATACTAAAGGCAAAGGATATCTTTTGTATATTAATTGTATGAGTAATCATCATCATGTATCTGCGCTGAGAGAATTATATCCGTTCAAATGTCAAGAACAAAAAAGATATATTGTATACATGCTTCTGCTATCTAAATATATGGCTAGAATCCTCTGTGAACATATGGATAAAAGAAAATACAAATTACGGTTTTCAGATTTCTCCAGTCAACTTTTTGACGTGAACATTGTAGATTCTTAACTTCTTATTTATTTAGGCCAAAATATTATTCTCAACCCTAGCGGCAAGACTAGTGTAGGTTCTATAGAGGCTTTGGCACCGAGCCAAAGGTTATATAAAAATAAATGGAGAATATTATAATTGTCTCTTCCATTTTATAATTTGCTCATATTTCTTTTTAATGCTTTTGTCTTTGTATATTACGTTAGCCATAAAATGATTCAAATTGCAACTCTTAAGATTTTTTCACCTTGTATGAATGTTCAGTGATCATATGATCTATTTCTCTAATACAACTTGCTTGAAATTAAAATAATATAATAACTCCGCACAAATTTATCATGACTTTTAAATGCCTCATTTGGAAAATACCTATCGAATGTCTCTTCATCCAAGTCAGCGCTATAGAAATGCTCCTAGACAATAACTTATCTATCATTCAAAGAAAGAAATGGAATCGTGTCAAAACTGAATTCCCTCATATAAGGAGACTTGAAATTGGCTATAGAAGAGTTTTCTAATCTTCATGAGCAGCCAGAGAGCGGTGGAAAGCGCTGAGTGTACAAATGTCAAGGGGACATGATCAAGAGCGGCGGTTCAAGGTTCTTTGTTTCATGTTAAGGTTTTTACGTCGAAGGGCAAGTGTCTACATTAGAGATATAAATACGATATTAGTAGTACGAAACGTTAGGTAAGATGTTTTACAAGGACTTTTGAGTCCTATGCTCCTTTCGTTGGAATGTCTATTAACAATACCTATTAACATTAGCGAATAATTTTAATATAAAATCCGACCACGAGTAATTGAATACAAGGGACATGCAACTTTGTTCATTACACTTTATTTACAACGAAATACATTTAACCACCGCAATACATTATGACCATTACCGCAGACCTGCTGTTCCTAGATAAACTGCCACATAAATCCTCACACGTGCTCGAAATGTTATATACCCGAAATAAACCCTATTCTGTTAGAATTAAAGTCAGATATCCCACCCGCTTTGTGAAGGGAATAAAACACACGATTCAGATGCAATTCTACCACTTTCCGCAACGCTATTAAATCTATTTTATGTATTTCATCAAAATTTGATTGATGGTTTGAATGGCGTTCCAATTTACTTTTAATTTATTTAATATAACTTTAGATGTTCTTATTTTTGAAAGTACATTGCTCTATAGTAGATATCTAATATATAAAATTCTCGTGACACAATGTTCGAACTTGAACTCCTCCGAAACGGCTTGACCGATTTTTTATTTATTAGTTGAAAATTAAAATTACATATATGGCAAAACAACGTTTGCCAGATCAGCTAGTTTATAAAAAAAATTATGTGAGGGTGAGATTACGAAATCTTTGAATTTGGAACATGCACGGTGCGACGTTTGTATTACGCATACACAAAGTCTGCGTAATAAAAAAAACTTAACAAGATTATAGAAAAGATTTGGGATTGTAAGAATTGTAAAATCCTATGAATTAAAATATGTATTTTATATAATCTATTCATAGCCATAGTGATATACTTTTTTTATGAAAAATACCTTTACATATGAACCCATCAGAGCTACTAAAAAGATGCAATCATCTTTTAAGTAGCTCTCTCATTCGAGGCTTTCTTGTGTCATTTTGCATCGTAAATGTATATTAAGAAATGCGTAAATGATGAAATTTATAAGCATTTTGAACGTTTAAATAATCCAAGCGGAAAAAAATACTCTCATCCAGACAATCCCCTGTGTATGCACTTTTATTTTTGTCTGTACATCGTCTGTAGTGATCCGATCGATATTGCAGGCATAACGGTATACGCCTTAACTGGTTGCAATAAGGACTGACTTTTTATATGTAAACGTTGATTGACAATGTCCAAAGCAATTAGAACGCTCTAACCTTGACTTAAGGTTTTAAACTCACTGACAATTTGTGGACAAAATTGCTCGTCTATAAACATTTAAGTATATTGTGTACAAGTTTTACAAAGTTGAAATTAATCCCACTAAATCGGATTTCGCTAAAATGATGTCCGAAGGCTTTTTTGAAGCTTTGTTGGTTGACAGGGAAAAACAACTTCTATTAGCTTTTGAAGATTTTCTATAGATTAACGTAATTTTTAGCTTATTTTATAAAAAGCTTTTGAATGTTCGGTGGTTAAATTATTGAATTAAGTTCTTTTATGTATATTCCAAATGCATGTCTTAGTTTCGTCGTTACTGTACAACTATTATGTACAAATATATATATCTTATCTTCAGGAGTCACTGTTAAAGGACGTCCCTCCCGCGGATCCTAGCTTAAACTCATTAAACCAATTGTAAATAGTGGCACGAGATAGGGCTTCATTAATGAATGTTAATCACAGCCTTTCATAGCTTTGTTGTTGAGTAAGACTACAACGAAAGTCGTAGAATCAATGATCGAAGATTTTCTCGTATTAGGATTTGCCGCTAATTCACGAAAATAAATGACAAATGACTGCAATATACAACATAAGGTAACCAAAGAGTTCTAAAATTGAAATTAAAAAAAGTTTTCATTAGTAATGTTTCAAATTGATCTGTTCTAAAGATTTTCAGTGCCCACGTATACATTAAGCTACAGCAGCACACCTTAGACGTTTAGTAACTTTTCCTTTTTTGGTGGTAAAATTATTCTATTTCTACCACCAATTATCATCGACTTTTTGTGTTGTATTGAATTATTCTTACGGATGTTTTTATGCAATTTTTAAAGTTCTATGACTCTCTACTTTACCTATGTTTTACCTCGCTGTTACCAGGCCTCGTCAGCACTACCAAGGATGGACCGATGGGTTAAGTGGGTAGTGGGGTAGTTTATAAAAAGTTGGATAAATCATAAAACATTGCGTTTTTTTCGTTAATACGCCTCCTTAAGCTTTTAATTAGCCATTATGAATATCCTATTTACAAACGTTCTTGGCACGTGAGACTAGCTTTCGTAAGCGATTTGTAAGTTTCTATATTTCATGTGTTAAGTTGTTTCGAATTACATAATTGGTTAACTTACCCCACAGTGACATCGAAGATATTGCTCCCAACTGAGCTCGATACAGCCATATCCCCGAAGCCTTTCCTTGCGACTATCACCGACGTGATCAGGTCAGGCACAGAAGTTCCCGCAGCGAGGAGCGTGAGCCCCATGACCTCGGGAGGCACGTAGGCCGTCGCCCCCGCAATATTCGCCCACCATACCATGAGGTAGGAGAAAAACGCTATCCACACTATCGACCCTATAAATGTTATAGGGAAAAGCTTTTTCCCTGAAAATAAAATTGTTTCATGAAGAAAATTTGCTCTAAAATAATTAGTGGTAAAAATCTAAATAATTTTCAAAAAAATATTGTCTATTCTCGCGAAGCTATAATTACTTTAAATATTATTCATTAATTTACAACTCCTTACAATAGACGAACCATTATAAATCACCCTGACCAAGACAGACAAGAAGAGAATTTAATTTATTTATAAACATCAAAAAACATAAGCAGGCCGTAAACATAGCAAATTGGTTAAATCCAATTCGTAGCGCGTAATGGAAGCTTGTCAGTACCTAATCGCTTCTGAATGCTCCAATGCTAATTGCATTAGACTGATCGAATCTCAGCTATAACACCGTTATGGAATACACTGCGACACTTTGATACGGCTTATGTATTTGCCTGAATGCCAAACGTATTTACCACTGGAGAAAAGAGTTTTCTGCGTTTATCTCAATTGTTATGCAAATTCTTGATCAGCTTTGGCTAGTTAACACAATACCCATTATTTCGTATTTTCATTAATTGACGGTAAAATTTCAAACCGGAGTTGTGAATTTGTAGACAGCATGCAAGCTGTATAATCAAGTAATCGCTCGTAATTTTAACGGCCAGTATGTTGTTTAATGAATTATTTGTAAATCGTCTTAATTTAAAAAATAATATCAATTGACAATCTATTTGGACGGACATAAAGCGTTATGATCAATCTGGAGCAGATGTTTATTAATGGCATCGGTTTAATATGTGGATAGAATGGTTTAGCTCTTATTGCAGTAATTATGTTCATCATAATGATACTAAAATGAACGATTTTATCTATGTATGATTGAATACTACTAATACTAAGGAAATATGAACGTCATGAATCTTTTATCGTACCTTGTGTATCGTTTATTATTTTTCTTGTAACATCTTATATTTACCTCTCGGCGTCCTTGTGTCCGGGAGGGTGATCCATAATGGGAAGACAATTGGCGCGACCAACAGATACGTCAGTCGTTTGCGGAAACCCGACGGCCACGACATGTCTAACGGTGTCGTGTCATCTTCTAAGTCTCCTATCTGTAATATTATAAGCATTTAAAAATAAGAAACTTAATTGTAATTTGCAAAAGTTTATTTAGTAAACATTATATTTATAATTTATTAACTTTAGAATGATCTTTTGTAAACGAAGACGTAAGAAACGAGACGAAATCAAAAGAGGACATGGTGAAAACTGTGAAGAATTCACCTTCCTTTAGTCATTGCCAACATATTTCTTGCACCCAGAATGGATCTAAGTTTAGTTTAAAAATCATAGACAATCAAAAGTTGCACCCCATATGTGCGCAAGTAAACCAATGTTATAACAGGATATGAAGGCGGAGATCCGCCGATTAACAACTGCCAGCGACTTAGCGGTTCTTAATTATCAATATTATTTAACAAGTTTTTCCGTTCCTTTGCTATCAATATAAGTTTGATTGCTATTCATTGTTTAATATATAATCTACATCAGCGTGTTTTAAAATGTATTTGTATTAAAACTTATTTTTAACCGAATTAGGTGACATAATACGACTTAGTTTGAGCCATTTTAGTAGCATTTGGGTAATATTCTCAAGTTTTATACTGAATACATTTAACGGAAAATTAAGGCAAAGAGTATGATAATTTGTGTCATACATTCAGTGTAACCTTGCGCTAGTCTTGCCAAATGCTTTAAATGCGAAGATAACTCAGCAACAACTTAAAATGTATTTGCTATTTGCATGTATCGTGCAATCTTTTTCATAGGATCTTCAATTGTGTAATGACCGAGTTAGATTATTAATGTAATTATGGGAAATAATAGGAAATGTTGTATTTAAAATATCAGAAAATATAACTGTATAGAAAATTTTAACTTTTACTAAATATTTTTATATTAATCGATGCGTCAAGAAAAGAGTGTAGTTATTAAAACGACCAACTCATACGAATAAAATTATCATTAATGATATTCGCAGAAATCATTCTCATTATAATTACTATAGATGCAGAATTGTGACGTCTAAAGTTTCCATTAATTTTTTCTTGTTATACAAGTAATTTTTATTCTTCGAGAGATATAAGCCGCTAAGATATCCTTCGGATGCCTAGTTGAATATCGTGAAGCGCAACAATAAAAGTGCCACTTGGTTGGCATAAAGTAAAAATACTATACAGACATATATTTACATAAACATTATTGCAAATTTTACCTCTTCTATAGCATCTAACTGTACATCTGCAAGGCCTCCATTGGGCAGGTCTAACGGCGTCTCTTTCGCCTGCACGCTTGCGGCTGCGTTCTTTGCCACCGTCGCCCCAGCGCCACCTGCTGTCGGCCTCGTAGCTTCCAGAAGCACTTTCAGTGATGCTATTGCATGTAGCTGAGTGGCTTTCTCATCTACTTTTCCTGTACGAATCAGTTTTGTTAAAAAAATTGATGATACTCTGCCCAACGGTAATGACGTATAAGATCAAGTAAAATCTTTGTATTATGTTTGTCAGTCCATGTTTTGATTAAGTTGTAATGTACTAAATTAGATTATATTAAAAAGTTCGATATGGAATTGATATTAATATAAAATACGTTGTTAGATGAAATATTAATCTCGTGATTTACATCAGAACGTATTTTATTCTTATTTAGATTTTTTATTAAAATATCATTTACACAATGTGTTTTTGTCGCGAGAATTAAAATAGGCCATACACTATAATAGAAATGTTGGTTTAGATTTAATTCAATATGGTGCTTGAAAGCTGTGTATTGCTGGAAGCTAAATATGCATAGAAATAATGTTTTATGTATAATACAGATAATAATAAACAGATATCGAAGCAAGTGCATGTTGAGTGCTTAGATTCATAAAAATCGCGTGGAAATATTTTTAAAATATCATTAAACGTCTTACTTTAAGTTTACTTTAAGATTAAATTGCTATCTGTAACGATATCTATATTTGACAACAAATCACTTGTAAATCAATAAGAAATAAAATTGGATAAAGGACAAAATGGATGGTCATTACAGTATCCTCCCTGCAAGCACGGAATCATAATGCTAAATAAAATATGTAATTTTTTGGAGAAATAAATATGTATAAGGATACAATATTCGAAATTTCATTACATTTTGTCTTATATTCAAAGTGTATACATCGATAAAACATCTATCAAGTGTCGAACCTTAAATATTTTTTCCATAAAAATATTGAACAACAAAGAATTCGTTTGTCTAAAGAAGTAGGTCAAAGATATCGGACGTTATGCCTTATCTTGGTGCGAAGCCGAAATACTTCACGTAATTCAACCCAACGACACCGTATTCCCAGGAACGTTGCCGAAAACATCCGAGCTTCAAATCCAAAAGCATTAATACTTTATTACAAACCTAACATATTCTTATGGAAAACTGCACGTTAATTAATACAGAAATTAGAGTTATGGTTCGATCATTTAGTATTTACAATGTTGTTATAATGATTTACTTATCGCAAATCATGTTTAATTATCACAATATTTCAATATTTTATTTACAACTTTAAAAGTGTATACATTTTGTACATTACGTCAACTTAATTTAAATTCAGACAATATAACAGCACGATATTTCAAATTAAGTTCCTAATTGTATATTTTCCTATTCATAGAAATTTATAGAAAATTACACACAGAAACACGGTATATAAAAGGTGCATATATATATATGCTATTTGATGATAATTAAAATATATATTTTTCAACATGAATTTTATGGCCAGTGGTCTCATTGATCCTATTTTTTAGCAGAGGTCTTTGTCTATTTACCACTTTAACAACTGTTTAAATAACATCTTTTAATAACACTTCAAGCTCTCTTAATAGTTGATAAAAGAAAGAATAACTATTATAAGTTTCATAATTTCAACGCTACGCTAAGGTTCTTGGCTAGCAGCCAGTACTTTGTACTTGTAGACCGTAACCTCTACGAGAGCGTAGAGGATCGTAGCTGCTAGGAATATGTTATTAGCGCTCGTAGCACGTTGAGATATCGTAATGTAATTTGGCACTTTGTACAAAGTTCAATTTAGAGACTGTTTTAGTATATGATTAACACTACTTAAGGCGATTAAATAATATGACAATATACTTTTTACAAGCTACTATCTTATTGAAGTCTGTAAAAAGTATATTTTATAATATACTTCATTTGAATTCGCGTAAATCAATGTACATACATTAAGTAAAGTAAGAAAATAGGATTCGGAAACGGGATTAAACTATCCATATATGTCCTATTTTGAGTTATAATTTGTATAACTGACAAGATTTTCTTATATATATATATATATGAGCTGAAACAATCACATAGCAGAACATATTAAATAGATTGAAACACAATGGAAAATTTCATTCATAGCAGGTTACTGTCCATTCATAAATTATATAGTTAAGGCTTTTGTGAAACTCCATCACTGTCGGAGCGAGCGATAGCCACAGAGTTGCATCAGTTCAATAAGATCTTATCGTCTAACGTATACTCGGTTAAATTCGATTTACAATATCGATTTTCGATGATTGAATAAAATGCCAGAATATTCTTTAGGAATTTTTAGCGAAAAAGCTCAAGACTGGTAGAGTATCTGTCTGCGTGTGTGTCTATTTATTCGTAATTTATACTATTAGTACTCCCATACAGCCTTATCTTGTAAATTTAGCATAGATAGATTAGATTTAAATGTTAAATTTCTTATTAAGTAGAATTAGGAAGATAATTCTCTATACAAAAATTAATAAGAAAGAGATTTTTAGTGAGACTGGATTTTTCTAAAAAAATAAAAGAAAGCAAGTAATATCAGACTTCACCTCTATGTACCTTCATAAGTTCAACAAAAATAAAGCTTTTAAAAAATAAGATTATATGTATACAAAAATGAATATAAATTTTCCTTACATCACGCGTAAATAGATGAAACAATTTCGTTATCTTTGTCTTTGTTGTGTTAGTAATTATCTGGGAACATTTTTAAGAAAAAGGAAAATTACGATAAATTCATTAAGAACTTCTAATTAAACAATTATAATATTAAGTTTTAGGAAAACATACAATAATAGACATTACAAAATTGAAGTGTTATGTAAAATACATTGAAGTATACTTCTATACACATAAAATTCACTGCCTTCTAGTAGTTTTGCTTTAAACAATTTCATCGTTAAATTTCGTAAATCTATACTTGAAAATATTCTTTGGCAGCACTACTTATGGACTTGCGACCTATATTTTCCACGGTCAAGTGGCATGATGAATAAACATTCAAGTTTAAAGACAGTAATTATTTTAATATAGTTCGTTGGAATGCTAAGTTTCTGTGGCAAGACTTGACTTAGTCCCACTTTTATATAAGTGTCATCTTCTTTGTTTGTTTTAATAAAGAACTGGGTCTTAAAGATAAATAATATATATTTACAGTCTACTTTCATAACTTAAGATTTTTTTGGTACATAAATAGTATACTCATTATGATACTATGTTTTTTGGGTGTATATCACAAACTATATCCAGACCTTGACTATTTAGAAAGAGATAAAAGTCCTTTTCTTTGACATCTTTCTCATCTAAAGAAATAACAGTTACACAATTAAAGCGTTAAAATAGCAAAAATATGACCTAAATTTGTGTTAAAATTTACTTAAGCCCATATAACTGAAGCATGTTACAGCTCATACTTGTGATTCTACGAAGCGCAGCTCATCTTTATGAAGTATTCTCGGACCAAGGTCATGAGATCTGTTGGTGATTTTAAGTTTTTAACACATGCATAATTAGACTGACAGCAGGCTAGGAGTTGCTAACAGTTTAACGGTTTAGTAAAACTTTAGAATACGGGAATGGGTTATCCATTCACATGGCGAGTTTGATAAAAGTTAAGAGAGTTTTGAAAAAGATACAAAGTGATACAAAGATCACTGTTGGCCTTACTTCAAGGAATTTTCATTATTATAGAGTTCATGGTAGTGTCAATATTACTTCCATTTTAAATGCTTAAATGAGCATAACCTTAACGGAAACTCCATTTAATCGGTCTAATTCTAAGCTTCCCGGAAACGTTCAGTCGGTTGATAGGCAAACATTTTCATACGGCAATAGTATGAAATCATTTTGAAATCTGTTTCGGGAACTTGTGCGTTAGGGAATTAGTAAATGGGCAGCGATGAATTCCATATTTAATCGGCAATTTTAATTGCTTTTTATTTGAATTGGCTACTACATACGTTATGTGTAAATAAAAGCTGTAGTTTGTTTTTTTACATATTTTTTCGCATCTTATGTTACGATTACTACTTTTTTCCGTCTCCCATCATGAGTTAGTCATCTATTATGACTATTATTCGGAGTCTCTGCAGCAAAAGTTTCACCTTAGAGCATTGAAATCCGAATATCAACAGAGAAAGCTGAATAAAAACACCTGTCGCGGGCCAATCTCGTTATTGACCTTGCCTAACATCGCTTTACCTATTTTTTATTACTACCTATTTCACTTTGCACACATCACACTTTCACGGCCAGAATAAAAATATTTGTATACAATTTGTTTACATAACAATTTTCATAGTAGTTAGTTTTTCACATAGAAATGTTTTCACAAAACTAATGGTTATTCTAAAATGTTCCTTTTTAATTGTCAGCGTTGTTTTATGAAAGATTGAAATGCCGGCTAAGAATTTTTCTCTACAACTGGCTAGCTGCCATCCTTTCTCTATTAAAGTTCTCTTCACTATAGAATTCTTTTTGTATTGTGTACAGTTTATTGTTAATGATATTGTAAATATTATTTATTGAAATACATATATTTTACTGTTTAGATTTAAATCATACTTGTAAAACGAAATGATTAACTGTATACTCTGAATTTGTAAGCATATGATAAATTTACGGTGAGATAAATATATGACATTATATACATATAAATTCATGAATTGCGTTGTTTTTCAATTCAGTTAAACAACGCAATTCTACCATATTTTTATGAATACTTGGATTATCTCCATTGAAGACAAAACGTTAATTAAAAACGAAACGACAATAACTTGTTTATACAGACATATTCACCACAAAGTCATTAGAAAACAAAAAAATGAAAATTTTTGAGAAACGTAATCATAATATTAAATTTTATTTTATTTTAAGATAAAAATGAAAAAACGTATAAGACTATTGTCGCAGTAGATGTGTAAAATTGAATTTTTTGACATAATTTACAACAACATTGAGTGTAACAGGGGATCAGTACTGGTAGTTACACATTTTACTTGCCAGAGATTCTTTGAATAGACAATTTCCCATAAAAAACAGCTTCTTCTTTCTTCTATTGATGAGCTGGCAAACGCAGGAATTAGCAATGAAAAGTACACAAGATAATCAAACTTTAGTACTTTAAATTACTAAATCCCGAATAAGCCCTTTTACAAAAATTCCAAATCAATACTGAATCAACTTATTTATATCCTATAAAGCTATCGCTCGGAATACCAATACACTTTTGTGCTTTAGAACTTTTATTAAGTATAATTTATATTAAACTTCATCGTTAGAATGAATTCAAAATGTTACAATAATAGAAGTCCCGTTTACAAGTTCGCTGTTATCCATTTTTAAATCGAAATTTATATTATAAAATGTGTGGCTATGTTTTTTAGTCAAATATATTTCAAATTGACTTTAAAATTTCATGTTGTGGTAACGAATTTAATAAAATATTATGAATCGATAACGACGTATTGATTAACCCTAATTGCCTTGCTGCATGCTCACAGATTATTCTCACGACAATTTCCATACTTAGCAGTTATAATACCACTGACTGCTGTAGAAATTTTCTATGAAGTACTAACAGAGTATAAAAAATGTCAAGTGGACGATCAACTCACACTGACAATATAGACTTACAATAGAAACATTTTTACTCGAGAATTTTCGAATGGCAATCAAAAGAAGCTCTTAAACTGTTTTCTTTGAATGCCAAAGTGTTACAGTTTCTGAGCTATTCAAACGTCCTGACTACCCTTTACTTTGCTGTTATTTTTCAACAATTACGTGGAAATTAGTGTTATTTTAGTGTATTGTTAAGTAGCTTGTTTCAATTAGAATCTGTATATTAAGTGTTAAAAAAATATCACTAGTGTAAAATTGAGATATGTCATTTAAAATATACCTAGGAGTGATACGTTGTATTGACTTTTTGATGGCAGTAAAGGGGTTAATCACATACTAGAAGCACATCAAATGCAATTGTAAAGCTTTTAACACTTGTAAATAGATATCTATTGAAATCAAGTTACTAACTCTACGTAATTACGTATTGAAATTTCAATAGATATTTCATTGTGTCACTTACAATTCAATTACTACGAGACCGAGAGCTTTTTGAAATTGTGGAAATTATGTGTATTTCTATTCTTAGATACTGCTGTTCCTCAATCATATTGTTGATTAATTAAAACTCGTATTTTAATTAAGTATTTTATTATTACGTATTTTAAACTTGGCTACGTTTCAAGAATAGTAAGCAACACGTAAGCATAAAATTTAAAACGTTTAACGTCTGTTATTACCACATTAACAAAATGAATTATAAACTCTAATATCAATAGGTGACCCGTGAGGCTTATGTATAATTTTCGCAATAATTTGTTGATTTTAAGTTCCTTTGTTTTTTGTTAAGAATAGCAAAAACAGACTCTTATAATTATAAAAATTGTGAGAAAGCGAAGCGCGGTGCGTACCTAACTCACCATCGTGCATGGGATCGATGGTATGTATCATAAGCTGGAGAAGACCATGCCGGAACTTGGCAGCTGGCGGTGGGGCTTTGCTCGTCCCAGGGGTGGCACTCGCAGTCGCTGTGTTTGTACCCACTGACGTCTCGCTCGATGTCGTCGCGTTTCCGTGCTGAGGATAGATTTTTTAATCGGGTGAGATGTTAAACAATTTAAGTCTAAAACAAAAACGTCGGCCATAATTTCATTTTCATATAGTTGCAGCAATAAACTAATATTCGGATTCTTTACCGCTGTTAAAGCAAACCCGAAATATTAATTTTTATATTTAGCACCATATTCGATTTAAAAATGCACTGCTGTTTAATCTAATAGAAATAAGTAAATTTATAAGCGAAAAACATATGGTAATGTTTTACTCATTTGAATGCTCAAATTACTTTAAATTCACGAAATTGGTTACGAGTTGCTGTTTTAGATGGTTTTAAATAATTATTTAGTTTGCAGATAAACTATCTTTTGTACAATTATATATTATGTTAAATTAGATTAACTTACCATTAAAAAAAATCTTTGAAATGAGATTTTATTTTAGAGCAATAGAGCGGTGCTACTTACTACACATACTTATATGTATGTATCATTCATAATAAGTCAGAGCACAGATTTTATTTTAAAAATCTTAGTCGTAGTTTAAGAAATAAAAATGAATAATTTAGTTTGATCATTTCTATACAACTACAATATTATTATCAGCTCCGATAAAATATATCAGTCACAAAAATATAATTACACTCCGTAGTAAACCCTTAGTTCTTGAAATCTGGGAGAGTTGAGTAATAATTATTATTCATTCATAAAATACATTTTTAATTAAGTATCTTACTGAAATTCTTTTGTTTAATTCTGATTTGTGTACTTTACACATATTAATTTGCCGTTCGTCCGAGAGCAATCTTCTCAAAAATCTCACCAATAAACGCTTGCTGAAATTAATGAATTTTCGGCCCCGATTTTAACAGAAGCATTTTCTATCAATTCGTTCAATTTTATTTTCAAACAATATTTTGTAAGTTTTATTTTTAGGGTGTAGACATTTTAACCCGTTCAGTTGATGGTTCTCTGTCAGCCTGCTGCAACTGCAACTAGCAGCAGAAACTAAATTCATATAACACTTGAAAATAATTTGAACTTTCATCTATCATAGATAGTTTAAATTTTAAATTATGTTCTGTAATCATATAATTAAGTATATTATGTTTGATGCTCGCGTAAACTATAGGCGACATTGCGTTGTCATTCCCAACACAAAAAATGGGTCTATGGCATACCATGTTTTCCATCACTGAACGAACAAGTGTTGATTTGAGCATATAGAAAGAAAAATCCAGTCGCACATACGTAAAATGACATATCCATAGATCAGAATGTTCGCTACGAATAAACATATACCAAACATGAGAGAGAGAAACCGTAATCAAATTCAAACCACCTAAGAGGAAAAAATACTCTGAATGTATCACCAATATGGCATTATTTTCACAAGTAAGAGGTCATAGGGGTCGAGTCTGAATTACAATACGAACGCATTTCAACAAAATTAATATTTCTGGGACCAATAAAGAACCTATAATACAAAGAAACAATCGATAAAGCAAAATTATGTTGTGGAAACTCCTAGTTTTTTCATTTTAATGTAATGTAAATTGATTAAAGCACATTTACCTAAAACGTAATCGTTATATTTTAATTTTATAGCGCAGTATTTCCATTGTTAGGAAATTATTCGTATCTTAGGTCAGCAAATATTTCATCAGTCTGCAATTTATGTAATTCTGAACCGCAATGATTTGTACAGCTGAATAAACCCTGCAATGAGTGAAAGTACATGTTCAATGACATTTTGATGAGCACTCATATTAAAAAATATTGAGATTTGATAATATAATGAAACTGCTACCCAATTGTAAAACCTAAATAATTATTTGTAAATATATTAAAAATAAGAAATATCATCTCTTTATGTTTAAATAACTCAAAATTGTTTGCAGAGTTGCAGCCTGATTATTATTATTAATATTATTATTTTTATTACATCTTTGTGCGCTGGCCAAGTGATATTTGCTACTGAAGGTTTTATCTAATCCCTTCTGAGCTCAAGTCCATCGTGACGATTAATTTTGGAATTCCATATTTGTATGTGTAATAGGATTGGAAAGTTTAGAAGAAAGCTATAGGTTTCGGTCATGAGATCGTTTTCAGTCAATTACAAGAGTACTTAGTGTCGATTACAAAGACGTAAGTAATATGTGGTTTACCAGAACTTGTAATCCTCCTTTGAAATGTAAAGTAATATATCATAATACGATTTACTCGTAATACTATTACTGAATAGCCTTTTGTTTTAAAAAATTGTATCATATTAACGCAATAGTATGCTTATACAATGCTAATAGTCTTTAGTTTATGTCAAATTATGTTTATGATGTAAAGAGACATGATGACTAGAACCGGTTCTGTAGTAATAAATCGTTTTTTACTTAATAAAAATAATGGATGATCCTGTTAAGTTTTATATTATTCGGATAGCATATCCAAGATTTTAGAAGAGTTGTTGACTAATTTTACTCAATATTTTTCATAGATTAGGTAGTAACTTATTGTTAAATAAAATGGTTCAATAATAAAATAGAGCGGTAACGAAATAGTTTTTTTTTTAAAACAGCCGTAAAAAGTTTTATGTGTTGAGTGATAGAATTCACAAGGGTTGAAATTACGATAATCTGTTATTAAATTAATGAACCTATTGTTTTCACTAATACTTAAAAAGTAAAAAAAATAATAAAGGGATATTATGATTTTATATGTTGTTATATTGTATTAGTTACTGTTCTAATTCAAATAAGGTAATAAACAATTACATTTAAGATTCGTGTCTGTTTATAAATTTACGTAATAATTTTAAAATTCCTGTCATAAAAAAAATCTGATGATAAAAAAGAGTAATGAAACAACAAAGTTCTTGCTTAATTTTTGTTAAGACTACATGATAAATGACATATTTTTTGCGAAAATTCGTTTAATATCCACATCCAATGCTCAAATGTTGAAGAGTCATTTCAATTACAGACTCGTCAGTGTAAAAGCAATTACTGGGATACACGAGATGGAGCAACGCTGTAGATATATTTTTATTTAATGTGATTTATCATACATTGTAAAGTACACTAAATGACTGTTTAATATTGTTTGAGAAGATTTATTCTGTTTGCCTCATTACCCTCGTCCGTTTTGTTTTGTTGATCATTTGTCGAGTTATAATAGTTAAGTTATTCTTAATTTAAAAATATATTCTGTTAAACACCACATTACATTACATTAAACACCACGGAGGCGATATTCAAAAAAATCTTTTTTTATTAATTCTAAATGTAACTACATAACTCACAAGCTGTGCCCTGTGGTTTCACTCGCGTTAAAGTGTCCGTAGCCTTCTTCATGCACTATTATGTCCAATTTTTTTATTATTATTAAAAAAGAAGCATATATTTTTAATAAGAACACAAAAAAATTACACATTTCGGTCACTCCACGCACGAATCCGAGGTATGAATAAGTTTTTATTTGTCAGACCCACATTGTTCAGTCGAGCTTACAATAACTTGGGCGGGAAAATGCCTCTACCATATTTCTACCACAGATAATTAATCTTTATTTTATACGTGTCAGTAACAGACGATTCTGACAGAGACCGCAGTTTTTCGACCCTGATCGAAAAAATATATTTGATAAAATTTGCTATATTATAGAAATTATATTATAATTATATAAGGTGTCTTTCCATTATATTTTTTGTACTATAGGTGAAATCTTATAATTAATTTTCTGTGAAAGTACTATTGAAGATTTTAATAGTATTTATTTTAACAAAATAATTATTTTTTAAACCCTCAATAAGGTTATCTTATACATATGAGATGATTACGTTTTAATTATATCTTTTTTAAATAATCCCTAATAGACCGTTCACACGCTCGGGCACGCTACGCAGTTAAATTACAATAAAATAAAATATAAAATCTACTGTTTCAATTATTCAGCATTACCATCACGTTATGACCATATGGAGTGACGAAAACTGATACTAGCTTTTTATACGTAGCTGATTTGCTACGTATAAAAAGAACATAGGTTATACATATATTTTTGGTACGCGTACGACGTATACAAAATGTTGACAAAACTTCAACTCAGATCTCCCCTAGTTTCCAGTTAGTAGAAAGACAAATAGCGACCACTGACTAAACACTAAATTCAAGTAGACACAAATGCTCTAACACTCGTATCTCTCGTTCATTCAAATTATGAAATGTAGCTCCTCCATTACAAGAAGTCAATTAGTTCATGTAACATGTCCACAGTTACATAAACCGATTAAATAGTTAAGTAGCACAATTGCTCGTTATTTTTACAAGCGCTGTGACGTAATCGTTGCATAAAATTGCTCACTTCATTCACGGCCGCTGCTTCCGCTCAAATATATTTCCCCGGGCGAAATTGTTTCCTATGTTTTGTTCTACATTTATGGAACGGTTTAAATAAAAATACGAATGGAAAGTACTTTTTTTTAAATACCTTATGGCCATTTTTAAGACTTATGAGATATGATTTTTCAATTGCGAGACCTGATTTTATCATTATGATTAATAGTAATAATAAGATCGGGTCCCACTTCACACACAATTAGCCCCAATGTAAAGCTATATTACGCGTGCTAATATGATTGATAAACGTTTATTTGCTTTATTAATATACTCGTATATATTAGCACTCAGTCATCGCTCTTCGTAGAGGCAACATCCTGAGGATGCTCCGGTGTCGGGGCGAAACGTGTGTCGAATAGTTGTGGGTTTTTTTCGCGGAGTATTGCTTCTTTTGTACTATGGACTTCCGTAAAGTAACGCCTGATTCTATTTATCCCAGTCTACAGTCAACAGTTATTCTCACAAATGCTGAAGATGTCCGATGACCTGTACTGAACCCAAGACAACTATTATTGGTGTATCCAAACAAAGCAATTTATATCTAATATATATGTGTGTTTATATTAGATATTTCATTATTAGTAGATTAAACTAGTTAACATTAACATTTTGGAATTGTGTAACTTCTACTAGGTTAAAAAATTACCTCTAACGAGATTCCATGCAGAAGTTTCGGAACTCTATTATAACTAGTAGCAGAAGTTTCTGTTTATCGCGTTCCGAGACCTCACTTTTAAATCGGGTTTTTGTGTATATTAAAATTGTTGGATGAGAAATATTTTGGAATTTTAATGTCGATATTTTTCAATATATAGAGTTGTAATGAATGGGGTTTAAATTGACGCTACACAGTATTTAAATTAAATTAGCGATACTTTCGATACTAAGCCAATAATATGTTGAAGTTGTTTTTCTCTATAGAAAACCTTAGAGAAAATATTAATGAAAATATCCTTTTAAATGAGAAGGCATTGAGGACAAATAATAACTTCCACAAAATCAGGTTAGTACAAAGAAATAATATTTTTTTATTTTGATTTATATAAGTCACGCCTATTTCCCATTGGGGTAGGCAGAGACTACAGACCTCCACTTGCTACGATCCTTGCATACCTCTCTCGCTTCTTCCACACTCATTAAATTCATCATGCATTTTCGTCGGTTATGGGTGCTTTTGACCTGCCTTTTTTCCAGAATGTTCTGAATCGAATCCAAAAACGTCTCAAAATCGGGCAGGTCTCCCAGCCCATCCCTCGCCATCAGAATAATATAATATAATACATATAATGCATGTAAATGACAAATAATTTCTTTAAAATCGGAGATCTATCTGAATAAGCTTGCAAGTTGCAACTGAAACGACTATGCAGATTAGAGTTTTAAAATTTCGCTCGTTTCTGCTCAAAACTTCATAAGATTATGCTAAGCATAAATGGAGGTGAATTAATAAATTCCCTATAAGAGCTGGTATAAAATTTTATCTTACAAGACTTGCACCTTAGTAAGAGGTGAATTTTGTGCGACACTGAAACACAGAAAAAGCGTTGCGTTATAAACCTAACTCTAAGATTTCTTGAATATTTTATATGCCAGTCCATAATCAGTGTCGGACACACATAATTAGTTGATATATTTATGATGAAATATTAATTACGCTCACAGATTAACAAATTATAACCTTTTTTGTCTATGATTTTGATCACGAAATTCTTGCCGCTACTTTCCATAGCAATATACACTAGATTTTTTTTCATGTAAAGAACCATGTGTGAATTGTTGTAAAGCTCTTTGAACAAGGCTTAGAGATTAAGATAGACAGACATAAGCAGACCCTTACATGTGACGGTTACGTAACATCCAAAATTCACTGCGATATCTATATATAGATAAAAATTTATTTAACATTATAATATTATTTTCTCGAAAAATAATCTCACCGATTGAATTGAAACAACTTTGAAAGTGAGTTTTGATTTATCAGCTTTATAACATGGATATTTAAAATATAAAAATAAAACTTTTCTTAACGATCATATTTAATTTTGAATGGTTCATTAGTAATTAATTAAATCCACTGTAGTGCCCTTAACCAATACCTGTACAATGTTGCTTAACAGAACCGAGCGCTTAATTAAAAGTTTCAATGTTTTCAAGATAATTAACGATTTTACCTTCGGGAAATACCAATGCCTGCTTATATGCGTCAGTTGTTTTGTAGTAGATTTTCTAGCTCTAGTGTTGTGTATATTTCATTCGGTTATTCGTTTACCTCATATACCAAAAATACACGCATAAGTTATCATATGAAATATAAATTTAAAAGTTACTAATATATACCTTATAATTAATTGGAGCTCGCCCGCAGTCTAGGGATAGCTAATTTCTATTTATTCATTCTATATCATGCTACTAACTATTATCTATGTTAATGAGTGGTTATTGTAAGAATAAAGGCATGTATGAGAGTTATGAATGCTAATTCGAACGATTTGCTCAGGCATGACATACTATACATACTTATAATCTTGGAAAACGAACTTTTTACTACTTGGCCTGAGATACACCCTGAAAAATCCAACGTTTGGCGGCAATAAAATGACAATCCAATTTGAGATGGTTAATTTAAAAATGACAATTGACAAGGTAATTCATTAATAAAAACGGAGAGTTGTTGGTGAAATCAGTTATACTGTTTTAAGTGAAGTATCAAATCAAGGAAGATTGCGAGGATTTGCATATTAGAACTCTTTTCATAACAGGTCTTCCTGTCAAATTGTGTTTAAGCTGTGATGTGCAGTAATGTATGAAATAAAATTGAAGACTTGGATTTTTTACGATTTTATTTGATTTTAGATTTAAATTGTGATTGCCGTATTGTAAATAATTCATGTCCCTTTTTGAATTTGCTAATTTCGATATTTTAGAGATTATAAAATCATGACAAATGTTATTTTAATACCCCTTAAATTCAATACAAAATATACAAAGTAATGAAACTTATTAATATCAGACAGATAATTCAATTTTAATCTTAAAAAAATCACATGGGCATTCGTGGGCCCAATCTCAGGTAGAATAGGTTGCCTACTGTACGCACGAAACTCCCATAAGAAAACATTTCCTACGAAGAAGTACAATTAAACATGTCAATATTTTTAAAGCCTTATCACAATATTTACATAACAATAGACATTTATTATATAATTATAATTATGCAACTTTTTTCCTTTCTTTGTTAGTTTTTTTGTACTTATTTTTTGTGATTATTATTATATTTTAAATATATTATGCACGCACGTCTATACTAATATACATATATGTGTTTCATCCATTTAGCAAATGCCCTATGTTCTCTTGAAATGACGATGTGATTTTAGAGATTATAAAAACGTATTTAAACCTAATGTATTATTATTACGTATAATGGGTATTTTTAAATAATTATGATGGCAAGTTGTTAATTTTCTAAGCGTCAACAATACTACTCTAACTTAAATAAAATTCTATTTATTCAGTAAATTCACGTCACGATTTTATTCAAATTCGCATTTAAATACACCTTAATGCTTATTTACATTAAAGATCCACAGATATTATATATTGCCAAGAAATACGGTACAGACGAGAGGTTTATTACAAATGATACGAAATACCACGTCGTTTCAAAATGTCGCTTGTTTGTAATAAAAGCTACAGAGCGAACGGGTGACAAAATTGAAAAATAAATCTTAAAGCGATAAGACAAATGTTCGCTTTGAAATTCACGATTACATTTTTGATAGAAAAAGATAAACTTGGCTACGTATTTATGTTTTTATTTCTGAGCAATAAATAAAATGGATTTAATCTGCTATTAAGATAAGCAAACACACAAACAAGAATTAATTTAAATATTAAAAATTCACTCGCAAAAGTGGGTTATTCTGAAAGTATATCTAACATGTTGTACTTGACCTGGCCTCAGTCGAGTACTTCTAAAATAGCTTCAGGAAATGCGCCGCCTCAACAATCTGATAGTTTGCGTGATAACTTATGGTCTCTTATGTAATGAATATAATTAGAAGGAAAATATTCGTTAAAAGTGTATTTTAAATAATAAAGAATTGGAAAAAAAGAGAAAATTCCAAGTGATATCGATCGATCGCGCGGTTGAAAAAATGTTCTAACCAACCATTTGCAAATGTTCTGACAAACCGCGAGTCTTGCGGTGATGCTGTCCTTGAATTGGATGGATGTAATTTTTAAGTAATCACATCAGCAAACATATCTGAATTTGTTTAAGGTTTAATAGTGTCATTTTGAAATCATATTATTTTAAAAGATAATAAAGCACTTTAAAACTCGGCAACTACTTAAGGAATTACAGAATTATACATATACCAAACAATATTATTATTATTATTATTAATAATATTTTATATTGGCTCTTTTTTCAGCTGTTAAATTTCTTCAATAGCGAAATCTTTTTATCACATATTACTCCAGTCTAGACTGATTAAAATTTTAATATCCTGGGCTTCAGAGGTGGCCTCACGAAACAATAAATGCATGTATTAGATAAAATATCGAGTATTTTCATGGACAACCAGCAAAAAAATCTTTTGCAACAAAAATAGGCCTTACAATTCTGACTAGAGTTCCATACTACAAAGGCATTTATCCGAGGTTCGCAGCCATTTAAATTCCACCTCAACTAGTTTCTAAAAATATATAGAACAAGAGATATCACGGTGACCCATTTCGCAAACTTTTGGCCCGAAGCATCTCATTTCAATTGTAGGCCGTTGTATTTGCAAGGGGAATGTGCTCTAAAAAACGGGAATATAATACAATTTTGTATAGCAACCCGCGGCCCGATCTCCAGGCGTACTTGTAGACAATTTCCATGTATTGCAAACCCTCACAACATTTCTAATTCAATTTCTGCAGTGACAATGCTGTCATCTGCTTCCTTTTATTATACCCTCGCCGAATTATTGAAAGTACTTTCTCCGTAAATACCGGGTTCCGACGACTGTAGCGGCTACTGATGATTTATGGGTATTAATGCAAATGTGATTATCAATTAAGTTTTTGTTTTTTTTACGACTGTATTCATTGTTATTGGTAGTTTTTTAGATGCGTCGATTCTTGTTGCTTATAATACTCATGTCTTAATCTTGGCGTTACATTTTTTCCTTTGAGCTAAAGTACTCATTGTTTCTTTGTTTTCCATTTCTTTTTACGCCTTAATGTAAAGAGATAGATGCGTACTTAATCATCCATATATCCCAGGCCTTGTGTGATTAAAAAAAAATACTGGTACATGCAGATCAACAATATATTTTTAAGATTAAAATTAATAATTACTATCTGTTCATAACTCAAATTCCCACTGTATTTGTTCGTACGAAAGAAATAATAAATCACATTAATTTCTCGCCAAAAATAACAGCCAACGAAAAGCAGACAGGTAGTGTTCTTTGTACAACGTCGCGTCAGTTGTTTACATAAACCAGTCGTCGTTTACATAATTCCAGCGAACTCTGCAAACGTGTGATTTCATACATTTTTAATCCAACATGGCTCTTGAACGTAAACACTTCATTTTAAATTTTTGAAATAGGAATATATTTAATATGACTTTAAATTGTCTGTGTAGCGCTAAAGGACTATGATATAGAGATATTGAATATACAGATTCAATGAATGAATACATTCTTATTTATCCAAAGGTAATTTAACCTTTACTCATCATTATTTTGAATTCTATTAAATAAGGCCAATTTTTTTACCATATCTTTCATATATTTAGAGTGTTATGCTTTTATTATGTGATTTAATTAATAATAAAATACTGTATTAAATATATCGAGACAACACCGAAATGAATCAAATTTATTTGTTTTCAAATTTATTTGTGCCGATGATGATGATGATATATACTTTGTATGAGAATTAATGCAAAAAACATTTTAATAAATATACTACTAACTTAATATTATTTGTATAAGATGACAGTTATATTTGCTTGAAGATATACAATGTCAGTACATACATAGTCATCGAAACGTAAATTAAAATACTGTCACTAAAGTTATTTATAAAAACTCATGTGTTTTATTTTTATTATACAATAATTGTTTCAGATTGGGCATAGGCTGCAATGACCAGTGACGTATACGGACATAGACAGGTGCCCCGTGTTTAAAGATATGCTTTCACGGCGGGATACTAATTCATATACCTATCCTTACAAGTATTAAAAACACTTAGTACCGCGTAATTCTTAGATTATAGGCCTCGAAGGCAAATTAAATACCATAGCCACATAGCATATATTTTTAACGGTACAATTAAAAATACTCTGTCATTTTTTAAATATGGTTTAAATAATCGTACTATATACACTACCATTTATCTGTGTGAGAAATTATCACTCGGATTACGTGATGAATGTCTCGTGTTTTCGCGTCGAGTCGTATAAGTGTTGATTAATTGCCACCTCAGTTGCGCTTCAAATATTATCTTTGGAATAATATTATTTTCATGAATAACTGGAGTATGTCGAAGCCCCGTGGACCCGTGAATGTGAGGTGCTCGCGAAGATCACAGCGTAGTAGTCTTCCCTTGCTTTTTGAGCTAGTAATATGTATGTTTTTCATTAATGTATTTAATGGTAATAAAGGAGAAAAATCAAAATTTTGAGTGTTTTGTAATACTGTTTATCCTTTTTTTAACTTTATAGGTTTAGGGTAAAAAGGTTTTGCATTTAATTGTAATTCTGATGCAAATCTGTACCCGACGTAAATGTTTCTTGATACCCGTTATAATGATAACGACCTCCGGGATGTAATAATAACCGCACGGCGTGATCATTTATTTCCTTACTACTCGCGATTAGGTAAAATTATACTGAATAGTAGATGGCTTGAATAATTTATAAAAATACTAGCGACCCTCCCCGGCTTCGCACGGGTACAATGCTGATACTCTAAATATACTACAGAAAAATAAACGCGTCCGATCGCTGCCAAATTCAAAGTATAGCACTTTCAAAGTTTAGCTAACGCTACGTCCCGCAATTTTTTAAATCTGTAATATCTTCGAAAATATTCACTTAAATCATACGGTGTAAAGGGCCATATTAAATGAACAATGTATTCAAGGTATTTAATTGGTATTGTATTGGTTAAAATCGCTTTGAATATTAGCCATTATTTGTCGTAAAAAGTAAATGACAAAAAAAGTTATTGTGGGTTATCCATAAGAGATAGACATATGCCATCGTGGACTTTTCTGTAGACCTTTTCAATGTGTATAATTCTTAGTACAATATTTTGATAAAACTCGTAGGGTTCAGCCTGCGTTTGCAATGTAAGCGGAAATAATGTAATTATTTATGACATCACATTAGACACCTCAAAAATACAACAATACTTCTCTACTATTTAACTTAAGCTTCCTCTTAAATCACTCTATCTATTAAAAACCGCATCAAAATCCGTTGCGTAGTTTCAAAGATTTAAGCATACAAAGGGACAGAGAAAGCGACTTTGTTTTATACTATATAGTGAAGTAAACCTAAGATGGTTTAGGGTCTTAGCAACCACTTGCCTCCCTTTATAACCCGATACAAGAGACAAAAATATGTTTGTTAAAATGGTTTCAACGAGACATCACGATATAATTTGTATATTAACTCAATTTCAGAAATACATTTCGTGTAAATTTAACCTGTATAATTCGGTTGGGCGTTCGAAACGTTTTCGCCGTCGGGTAAACATGAGCATCACATTTCATTGACCCAGAAAAAGAACACGGAAAATGTGAATTAACAAAATTTCCCTCTTAAAAGCGCAAAGCGATTGAGTCGAGCCGACATTTCCTGTCGTTTGTCACAAAGAAAATGCTATATACCCCGAGGCGCATCTCCAAGCTAATACATACTTTAAATTAGGGCATCAGGCGTCTGTACTGAATAAAACGTAAAATCTGCATTTGTTGTGTCATTATATCAAAGAAGCGCATTAGAGACATTGTAGTATTTTAGAAAAGGTTTTAATTATTAATAAGGCAGTCGATCTACTCTTTTAGGATAAATTATTTTTTTGTGAAAAGATCATTTGTGAAACCTTCATAAATTCACACATATTTTTTAATTAAAAGAGAAATTTAATATGTCATTGAAATGTCAAACATTTAATATATAAACATACAGCTTTGATACATATTGTATGGTTTATTAAAAACTATTATTTTACGAGACGGTTTACTCATTTTTAATAATATCTGTGATAATACATCTATAGGCTTATACCTTTTAAAGACTGCCATAGTTGGTTTGTAATTTGAGTGAAACTGAATGGATTTCGATTTAAGTATGTAGTAGTTACAAACGATAGAATTTAGACTTCAAATACTAAGTAACTCTTGATACAAATAAGTACTAGTAAGTATTTTTTAAATATTATCATTTGTATAAAAGATTATCTTTTTTATAGCGAACGAGCCAACACCAGATATCCCTGGGATCGATCTTTCAAATTATGTCCGTGATCCATACTCATACAATCCTGTTGTATACATACATAAAAAATTAGTACCATATGCAAATACCGATGAAATACGTAACCCAAACACGACATCGGACAAATGCGTGCAATTCAATCACGAAGAGGTAGAATCTATGTTTAAAACAAAGGTCGTAAATATTGATAAAACTCCCCTGGTCGAACAAACCATTAAATTTGCCAAGGACCTAATTCCTTTAACAATACCTCCAAGTACCGACGCCTCTACTAGTCCTTTGTATTTGATAAAAACAAAGAAAAGCCAAAAAAGGAAGAAAAATGAATGCAATTGCCAAGAAACTAACGAAACATACCAAAAATCAAAAAACGCCACAGAAGATCTTACCAAAACATCTAATATATATAGTGCCCGAGAATCATTGAGCCGTTCCTCAAATAATAATACTTTAGATGATATACAAGAAAATAGATCTCTGAATTGCTCATCATCTGATTTATCAGAAAGAAGAAACGTAAAAAGAGAAACATTCTTAAATAAGTGTAAGCAAAACAATGTCCAAATGATTGCTTCTGAATCATTTGAAGCTTTAGCAGAAAATTTAAATTCCAACGGCGATGCAAAGATAAAAATACATCTTATGAATGAACAAGACAAAAGCTTGCTCTGTGAAAGTATAAAAACTCCAGTGATTAAAGCCATACGAGAATGCATACAAGAGATATATAATACAGATGCAACAAACTTTAGTTTGCATAATATGGTCGAGAATACAACACAAAAACTTGAGCTTATTATAGAAAGAATAGATAGAATAGAGAAAAGGTTGGAATCATTTAACGACGGTATTAAGATGCCCAAAATATCAAAATTAGAGGAATTGGAACAAGATGTGATAACCAGGGATAGTACATCTGAAGAGGAGTTGGTACAGATACATCTAGCTAAAAAAACGAAAAGCAAGCAAATTAGAACTTTAAGTCCACAACAAGAAGATAAAGAAGATGATAGTAGTAGAAAAATGGATCGTGGAGAGCTACCAAGTCGTTTTCAGTCTTCGTCTCAATTAAATATTAGACCTGAAAATCCTAGTCGACTTCCCGCCCGATTTTGTTGGACCGATGTTGGTAAGTAGGTTTATAATGTATTCAGACATTAGTAGGTAATTTAATTGGCACTTTGTTTTACTTTGATAGTGTAACTATTATATAATATATTGAAAAAATATAATTCCATTAAATTTATTTTTGTAACCCACCCCAACTATAAGCCATCTTATTAAAACTGTTTGTTTATAAAAACTGCATGGTTATTATATTAAGTATATAGTTTTTTATGATAAGTTGAGTTGTTATAAATGTATAACGAACTTGGAGAAGATATTGTGAAGAGCGCGGTTGTTAATAATACAATTACATTGAATACTTGATTTCACAGAACCTTTGCGAATGTTAAGTATCTCTGTTGCATCAATTCGAAGATATTCTAGAAATTATATGAATTCTATTCATGGATTGATCAATTTCAAGTAGCTGTTAAAGTCTATTTATTGTTAATAATATCTGCAGTATTTTCTAACGATTATATTGAAATGAAGTCCGATAACCTCACCTACAAATTTTAACATTGATGTACATACAAGTAGAATCAGTATTGCTCGATTTCTAGGGTATTTAAGAAAGGTACTTTATTTAAGAAATGCAATGTACTCTAAAAATGGTAAGTGTTTGCTTTATGGTTTTTACGGATTCTTGCAAGCGTTTAACTTGGAATAAATTTACTTGCAACGTCGAGAGCCTTGCGGATGGAATAAACTGTCTGCTGGGGTAAGCACAATTGTTAATAAAGAATACACAAATTTTACATACTCCTGACAAAGGCAACCCTTGCTTAAAAGTATACTAATAATAATAAAATGGCTGGTGAAATGGACGTCGCCACTTTCACCAGCTATTAGTGTAATTTAATAAATGTATTGTTTGATAGTTATAAGAAATTACAATTTAATTGAAATATATAATGTCCAATACCAATGAATAGAATCAAACTATTAAATTACTAAGAAGTAAGTGCTCTCGATAATACTTACTTTATATTTTTAGTTACACCCAGTTTGTTACAAACGTTAATGAGGCTTATTTTCTTGCAATTTTCGGTGAACCGGTGAATTGTCAAGAAACATAAACTGATTTCAAGAATATAAATTTTGTCTAAACCTTCGAGCTATCTGCAGAATATTATTTAAATCAACACCATATTAAGCACTTACATTCAATACAAGCTCTTTGTTTTAACCCTCTCATTTCCGTAACGATGGAAAGAGACAGTCCACCTCGCTACCCAAATGGACTATACAATGTCAAAACTTGCAAGTCATCTCTTTTATACGATGTGATTAATTTTCCTTCGCTAAATCCACTAAGTAATTTGGAGCGCTCCCGGTTAGGGACTATGATTGATTCCCTAATCAAATTCTTACTTTGGGTTCAAAATTGGTTTGATGGTTTTTAATAAAATTTATCAAATCCTAAACATAGACAAAACGACCACAATAATTTTCATCCCTAGTATTGCCAAAACGAGGATATATTTCTTATTGTCATAAAGTTCTCTATTAAAATATTTTTAATAGAGAACTTTATGAACTCTTAAAGTACGATATTCAGGAATTGGTCCAAAAATTGGAATAAGATAAAGTAACATAGCTACTTCCATAGATAGAATACTGAATTACGGACTCATTTACGATTACGTTTCATTGTTAAGTTTTTTTATATTAAAGTAACTCTACCGAACTTGTGTATTTATTACAGTTTGTTTTTGATGGAATTGTAGTGATAAATTCATTCTAAGACGGTGTTAGTCACGGAAACCATATCATAATTGTGGATAACTCGAGCAACGGATAAATTGTACAGCAGTAATTGAGAGCAGTAACTTTTAACCAATAACATTCCAGATACATCTTTATTTCAACAAACCACACAAGAGATTTATTTAAAAAAGGTTTTCATTATACATTCTCACGGGAACTTTATATAGTATAATAACGAATATAACACACCTAAACAGTTCCTTTCATGACGTGATTATATTAAATGAACTGCTTATTATTATTGGTTGCGGCATTCATTTTAATCAAATCGAAACCACGATAGTAAAATTTGGGTTTGCCAAGCCCATAACGCCCGCTGAACTGACGTGATTTTGATCTACGACTTATTATTAAAGAAATAATTAATGGTGGTAAACTATATTTGTGTTTTCGTAATACAAGTTGAAATAATGTTTTGTGTTTTATATTTTTTACCGTAGCTGAAGCAAGCGTCAATAAAATCAAAACTGAGCGTTGGCAGTGGTCTTAGCGCCAATTAAAATTTAAAATTGCTTTAAGTTCATACTACTGTACTGCGTTTATTCTAGAACTACTTGATAACATTCATATGCACCATACACCATAGGGTAATGAAGCGAATATGTTATACGCAGACAAGTTCAAAAACAACTTGATTTAGAAGTTTTATCTCGCTGCAAATATGTCATAGAGGCAAATTGCCGTGCCTTTGATATATTCCCTCATATGAATCTTAAAATGGCAATACGCCAAATCGTATAACTTTCGAACTGCTAAATATGTAAAAATACTAAATTTCATAAATAAAGTGTGCGTATATGCAATTCCGCAACGGTTGCGGTTTTACGTCGACAAATTAAGTAATTTGATATGATTATAAACTTCACATTGCTAACCAGAGGATACAACCTTTTATTTATAGTTGATACAAAAATGATGTTTCAATTATATTATAATAATTGTACTCATAAACATTTCAAAATATATTTTTCTAGAAAATTACTTAAAAAGTAAGGTTATAATCCTACCTCATGATAGCTTCCATCTTTAAAGCATCCCGGTAGCCTTGCCTCATAATAATATTGGTAATAATTCATGCTTTTTTGTGCCGTGCTCTTTATATTTTGGGTGTTACTACTGTGATTTCTTTGATTTTCCCTATTCTGACGCGCATACGCATAGGTTTCATCAATAAAATGCATAAAATAATGCACAAGCATTTCATGCAATTTTTGTCAATTGATTTCTAATTTTTACAAAGCAAATTTGTATCTATCTACCTATAACTTTTAACTTATTTGATAATAAGGTAGACTTTTTGAAATCATACAATGCACTTACCAAATTTAACTGTTAGCAAGCCGAAGCTTTAGTAGAAGCTGAAGAAGAAAAAATAGAAAAAGAAAAGATGCTTAGAAGAGGCAACAACTCACCAAAGTTTGAGCGGCAGACTGGTGCTGGAAAAATAGGCTTCAGTCAGTTAAGCCGTTACAGTGTCAAGGAGAAACGAAATCTTTGAACCACAGAGAAGAGATAGAGTGTTAAGGCCTGTTGTGTAGAATCCCACAGAAGTCTAGGATTGAACAAATGTAAAAGTGTAGCTAACCATCCCATATGTCAAATGAAGGAATGATTTTGACACATGGAAGATCTTATCCCTGATAATCTTGTCCCTGAATTTAAGAACGCACCACACTCGCATAAAGTATTGGCTATGTCCATAGTATTGAATTTTTTAAACTATTTATTATTAGGCCTTAGCGCTCATCGTTTAACCAAATTAACCTTTCTTGAAATATACGATACGTATTATAAAACATAATAACTGGAAAATTATAATACAAATTAAGGTAACTTTGATAAAAACAAAATCTGTCGTAACTACAGCTACTTTGTTTTCAATAAAATATTGAAACGTGTATGTCCTCTAATCAATTTTTTTGTAGATATTTAAACACTTTAAATAAAGGTTACAGTTACAGGTTCGGCAGAACTGAAATAGTTCTTACTTAGTTAGTTAATAACCGTCGAAAAATAGGGTAACCTATTTCTCAAATAATAAAGCGCCCAATTAAATTTCGTGTTATTTAGAGAAACAAACGGGAGTTCTATTACTTAAGATACAGGGCCTAGTTTAAGAATGCAGTTTAAGCACTCAAATCCTTATTAATTACTGCGGACGTTCAATGAATTTTACTTTGCGATATCGCAAGTGGTTATTTTTTGTTGATTTAAAATAATCTTTTTATATTAGCGCTTCTGTAATCTCTCACTAAAGTAACTATTATAACAAAAACGTACAGCAGGTATGAGGTGCACACAATTTGTATACTTAAGAGACAATATACGATATATACAGCAATTTTTTTTAATTAATTGTAATTACAGCTTTAAATGTATTCTGTTGTGTGAACCCTCGTTCGAAGAAACAATCCAGTCTTACCCAGGTAGATAAAAAACCTTTATTCCTATTAAAGATTATAAATTCTATGTATTTTTTTAACGGCGCTATAGTTTTTTATTAATGGCTTTTGTATATAATCAAAAAACTTAACCAGTATTGTCACCATATCTTTTGTGTACTAAAAAATATAGACCGAAATTATCCTGTCATGTAGAATCTGGCTATCTTCCAAACGGTCCTGCGTACTTTCAATAACATTGGCCAAATGTTGAATTTATGCCCATTTGCAAGCTCGGCCACACTTAATAGCCGGTTGAGGCCAAAATCAATAACGAATTTATGTTTCAACTTTGACAAGCCGATGATATTTGTTCTATCGTGATACTTGAGTTATCTTGCCAGTTTTTGATAAGAATTATATTTCTACGAGTACATATACCATTTTAATTATTTAAAAGTGTTTGTGAAAATAATTCATGGCTTGTAATAATACCTCATTTATTATTAATATTTTAAGTATCATGTCGATTACGGTAAATTTAATGTTTTAGACTGCATTCTAACATTACACATTTCTACAACACATTTCATTCTATTTCAGTATAATATCTGCCTTTTACAGCTGAAGTTGTCTCCGTGACATTTTAAATGTGTTTTTTACTCTCGCAAATGCAACGCAGTTTTTCATTAATTGCGAGATGACGTACCTAAACTCGCGCTCATGTTACAATTGTTCTATACTATTATATATAACATTTTATAATTATAGATATTATATATTAGAACATAATACATTATATGTTAATATGAAGCAAAACAGCAATGTATTTAAAAAATGAAGACGCTTTTTAAAGCTCTTCACCTGACTGAGCCCGTGTTAAGCCATACTATACATCATTTTAATAGCATGGCTATTATGGCCAGGCTTAAGCCATTACCCTGTTACGCGACGTAACCAACGCCGAGCGGCGTAGGCTCGTAGACCTACGATTGATATTGACCTTAATATGCTAAATATATCATTTTGGCGCTTTCGTCTCACTTAAAGTCTCTCTTTCCTTAAAAAAATGTAAATTACACGCTTTAACATCTGTAAAGTACGCGAAACGTCGGAAAAATTTAAAATAATGTAAAATATATTAAAATTTTGCAAAAATACATAACTTAAATCCGTTAATAAAGTGTTTTTCTTTAAATGCGTAGACATTTCCTATAAATAGTATTTCTTAAACCAAAGGTATTTAAATAATGTGAATTTTTATAATGCGACAATGCCTATAAAATGTAAAAGTATTCTTTATAGTTTCCCGTAAATCGTACCCCAACTGCAATAAAAATGCGGGAAATTAATCAAACACGAAAACACACGCGTGATCACTACATGTTAGCGTTATGTAAGAGGCAAGACAGGGCGTAGTAGTAGCCATAACAACGCATAACAAACACCCCTTATAATATAAACACCTTTATGGTAATGTGTTACTCTATAAGAATCGTTTATATATCAGATATACATGTCAGAGATTTTATATCGCCGATAGATTAATATTGTAGGGCTAAGAGATTAGAGGTAATCGTTGAATTATAAATGCTAATAGCTGTAATTCAAAAACAATAATGATTACACGACATCGATCTAAATAGCCACTAACTATGAAAGGCTTCTTCAGGCTCTAATCTATCTCTAATGGATTACGATAGTACAATAAAAGCGCATGAACAAGTAATTGTATCGAACGTTCATGACAACTAGTATTGGACACAGAGGGAGGTGCATGCGGGGATGTGCGGGCGAGCTCACCGTCGGCATCAGCTGATCTGTACTCCTGACTCTCGTCACCTTGTTCTTATATATCAGCTTCTTCAGCGCCTTCTCCACTGGCTGGTTCCATCGCATGAACAACACGTACGCTCCATATAATGAGAAGAGCACCAATGCTTCTTGCCAATAGATTTCATTATCACGGAAACAGTATATCAACACTAGCAGGCTGATCGAATAGAAGGTGCAGTCGCGGAACAACGGCCACCATGTTAGGGTGAGCGTGGTGCGCGAAAAGAGGGCACAAGCACCGATTACAAAGAGAATATTAAAGACCGCGGATCCAACAATCGTTCCAATTCCTACATCGTCGAAAGAAACGAACACTCCAATGATAGAGGTGAAAAGTTCGGGCGCGGAGCCTCCAGCTGCCATGAAGGTAGCACCGGCAACATCATCGCGGATCGCCAGCCTCTCAATGATCACATCTAGTGCTGGCACGAAGAATTCGTCGCATACTATGGCCAGAGCGACGAACATATAGCCCATGCCAATCACGTGGAAGATGACAGCTCCAGAACGTCGCTGCTCTTCGGTGAAGAGGTCAGTGGGGAAAAGAGGAGCTTTCTCCTCGTCGGGAAATAATGTAGTGGTGAGGTTAGTCTCATTTGCCCGCGCCGCCGCTAGCAGCGCCAGCAGCAGCGCGCCACCCATGCCGCGCGGACGGCCGCTGCGACCACACTGAAGCAACTTCGGACGCGATTTTAACCTCTAGGGAGGAGATTCGATTAATAAATCGAGTTCGATATCGATTCTTAAACAGCAGCTCGCATTTATTTTAAAGTAGAAATCGTAATTTGATGAAACATATTCTACCTGGGACTAATCATCATTATATTATAAGTTCTATTAGGATGGATGTTATATTATATTTAAAAAATATTTATATGCTTACTTAGTACAGTTAAATTTAAAGAGTATATGCAAGTATTAGAAAGTTGTGGTAACGAAAAGAAAAGCCTAGGTAATTACGGGATCATTATTACATAAATCGAGATATATATTTTTTCACAATTCACGCTTTACAACCTATTAACGAAATGGAATATTGGCTATGGTTCCATAGACAACAATCGATTATAGAAAAATCGACATTTCAATTTGTCCCCTCTCTAGTCCGCACCCAGGCACCGCTCGATAGACCTGCACTGCGCCGCGCCGTCGCTGCCCGTTCGCTTTAGAACTGCATGCCTATTATATCAGCTTTCTTCTATTTATACCTGTACTTCTTAGACTTCTCATCTACAGATATTTAAAAGATTTTTTTACTGCCTTTAACTTATCTCAAGCTTTATGCCTACATAAACTAAACTTTTCATTGCGATCTGTTCGTACGAATGCATTAATATAGTCGGTTTTTACTAAGCACTTAAATTATTTTTTGTGAGAGGTGTAAAGTTGCAATAATTTACCATCGCAAATGCAATATTAATATTGCAATATTTTCATCATTTGGTTATTTATTAGACATTTTATAAATTCTATTAAAGCAGAATATTTTTGTTTGTGAGAATCGTTTTAAAAACATTTACGATTGTCGACGAGATACTCGTTACGCTAGTTGTATGTCAGAGTTGCATAAGATGCCAATGTCTGACATCTTTAAAAAATGTTTTTTACGTGCACAAATATGCGCCAGATACTTAACGATTTTTTGAATATTAGGGGCCTTCCTTAGGGCGTTTGCCTTTCTTTATGATAGAAATAAAATGTATTGCCACATCTTTATGTTTTTTTTATTTTATAATTTTCATAAATAATCAACATCGCTACAAGCTATGTTCAGGACTACTAAAAATTAAAAAAAAATAGAGTGGATAGGACAATAGGCCAATTTCCGTAGCAACACATAATTATGACCCACACATATAAATTTGTGTTACGACAAATTTGTGGTTTGACTAAACTAAAAATAGTATAAAAATTTGATGACTATGACTAAAATAATCATTTTCTTCTTAATACCGAAGATTAAACCATTGTGAACTATTCAATAGATACACAAAGCTCCGGATTTAATAATTTCGATATTTGAGGTGCTGGCGATTTTAGTTCAATAAATGATATCTACAAAACGTAATTTAGGCATACTATTACTTTAATTTACGAAGTGAATGCATATTAGCATTTCCGTAAACCTTTCTAATGTATAGTTAAAATAGATATGCATTTCGTTTTTCCATACAATTAACGGCTGGAGAGTGCTGTTTGCATTGTTCTGCGCGGTTTTAATGAGATACGCGCAGTTTGCCTCACAGCTGCTCTATAGGTGAATACGTAATTAAAATTTTATTAATTCAGGTTATACAGGTGAAGAGTATCTTAAAATATTATATTTGCAGGAGAAAGTAAACAGAAATTATATGTTTGATGAACAAAAACGATATTCTCAAAGGAATAAAAATTATTTTTATTCCTTTGAGAATATTAAAGGACACACGACAATCATTAAAAGAACACACGGAATGTGTCATTACAGATTCTGTTCGCAAGATTGATATCTATGGATTACTCTTTACTTCCATTTCCAGTTCATTTATTGATTTTCAGCATATTTGATCGCGTGGAAAGGTTAACATCGTTTAAGCTTTTTATTTTTGTTCTTTTTTATAACATCAACTTGTTTTGTTTTAGTTTGAAGCTGCACTTACATTCAAATTTCCAACTAAAACAAGATGGACCTTGGCTGTAAACATGTTTCATTGAAATATATCTGAAGTCGATAAATGTTATACTCATATTATCTAATATTATTTTATCAATATGCAAAAGAGCCTCTACTTAAAGTAATGAATCCAACTCTTGATTATAATATCTTTCCTCTATTAAAATTAAAACACGATCATAACTTTTTTTCAAATTGGCGCCAATAGCACAAGAATAAGCACGTGAAGCAGGACAATAGATACAGAATATAGACGGCATAGAGAAAACTCAATATAGAATATACACATGCAGCCCAAATCAGTCTTCAAATTTGTAAATATAATATAAAAAAATCTTATTTTCTTTTCACACTATCATTCTTTAAATGATATTCTTTTAAAACTGTAAAATAAATTTCGATTACCATAGATTATATTGAAGTAGAAGCTAACACTTAACAATAGATACAAGAGAGTAGAGACAAAAGTGTCATTGACCGAGTTTTAATATTTCACGAACGAGTAAGGTTTCGTGTAATTGGATTAAAAATCATTTTTATGAATTAATTTTATCACTAAATACTAAGGCACCGACACTAGTCTTCAAAATGTGGCTCGATCAAGCAGATGGTTTTGATGAGATATTTAAGGGATATTTACCTTATTATTTATTAGTTATGTTTCCAATTTTAATAATTATGTCTCCGGTCAATCCTGTAGCGGCTTCTCATGAGTTTTCCGTGTATAGAATGCAACAATACGATCTCCACACAGTGCCCCATGGTAAGAAATTCATTTTAAGCTAGTGTAGCATTTTTAATACACCCTTATTTTGAAGGTTATGTCTTATATTAAAAAAGTTTAAAGCGGTAGCATTTCCATCCGAAATAATATTTGAAAATTCCTGTTTTATAAAAAAGCAATAATTGTACTTTATATACAAGACTGTATATGTTATCTTTATATCTTACTCAGATAATTTAGGGCAAGTTTGCTCTAGATAGCATTATCAAATGCTTTATTAAGATTCAATGAAGGCTTCTCAATAAACTATGTCACCAGATTATAAATTTTAATCATAAAATTTTTGTACAATGTATATTTATATTATTTATACCAGAAATATCTTATTTCCAGGTTGTCGTAGTGCAAGCTTCAACCTAGAAGGTCGGTCCCTCACTTCATGGAGCACTTCTCGTCATTGTGTAGTAGCCAGAATCCAAGACATCACAATTGAGCAATTCATTGACATCAGAAGTAAAGCTGGTGCTCTATTGCTAGTGCTTCCTAAAAATAATACTGTTTTAACAGATGATGAAAAAGAGGTTAGTATTACATTTCTTTACAGGAAAATTAAAATTAAGGCTTCTAAAGGTAATCCAAGGTCAGTACAACCTTGAACAGCCCAAAGGTGCTGCATGATTATAATATTGAAGAATCTTAAAATTAAAAAAAAAACATTTCATTGTTCAAATGATTTTGTATAAAAATTAAGAATTATTAAGTTCTTCATTATAATAACTATTTTTAAAAGATAAATATATAATAAACTAAATTAGCAAAACCCTTATTAATACTAAAAATTTGTAAAATTATTTATATATTATGTGTAAAAAAATAACTTTTTAAAAATTTAATGATATTAAACTGATAACAAAATGTAATTTAGAATCTCAATAATACTATAATTTGTTTTAGCACATTTATCTACTAGAGGCAGTTATGGCTCAGCAAGAAATAAACTTGCCAGTTTACTTTGCTGAGTGGACTTCAGACTTTGAGTATATAATTAAAGACTTGCAGCATAGCTTTATAACTGATGAAAAATCTGGCACTGCACTTGAAGCTATGTTTAATACTGTCTCATCTAATGGATATCAGATAGGTAAACAAAATTTTACTATCTACTTTAAAATTTGTTCTTCATAATTACACCAGGACACATTTTCACATATGGTTGGTTAGTCTTAGCCCCAAAGTAAGCAATTTATAGCTTGTATTATGGGTGCTAACACAACTGATAATTAATCATTAAACCCAGACAACAGCCAATATTAATTTTCATCACAATGTTGAACATATCAGGGTTGGCTGCCTGGGTCATCAAGTTTTTTAACAGAAGGATAGTTTAATTTAGTAAATTGGTAACTATGTTTCAAGTTGAAAATTTATGTAAAAAAAAGCTAAAGCCTATGATTTTCACCTCTATGAAGTATAGAACAGTATATAGCAAACTTATAGATGTTTAGGTCCATGATACTCTTTTCAACTATTTTTTGATATGTAAAGAATATACATTTATGAATGAAATTTCGTATTACAGTGGTATCAACAACAGCAGTCCAGAAATTAGACTCAAAGCCGACCACACTGCATGGAAAGTTAGTTGGTCGCGCCGCCTCTGCCCAAACTATTGTGGTTGCTGCTCATTATGATGCATCAAGTGTGGTTCCTGTAAGTAATTTAGGCTGCAATGGTTTTTTCTCTGTCATTGTGATTTTTTTTTCTTATTACATGACTTAATCTTCCATATGTGATATTTTGGCGTGTCTAAAGGCCACATCCCTGGCCAGGTTATTGTTGTATGGAAAATAATAATAACATAATATTATTTATTTAACTTAAATTTATATTTATATAACAGGAAATACATCATTGTAAATAGTTTGAAATTTAGTGTTTCAGTTTCTTTTGTATGCAACCACAAAATCGATAAATCAATTATTAAATGGTTAAGAATTTCATTTACATTTCATTTTAATCATGCTCAATATTATTTATTGTTGCTCTTAATGTAAAAATCCTATTGTAGATAGAAGATATCTAAAAATTATATGAACTAAGACTTACATAATGTTATTAATTCCTCTATTTAGACGCTCAAAGGGTACATGTATTAGTTTAGTTTTATTTTAGAGAGTTGTACATGAGAATATACACTATTTTCAAATAGTTAATGGATAATACAGAAAAATGCAAACAGTAAATTTGTTCAAAGTTTTTTAATCGATACCCTTACTTTCCAGGAGCTGTCTTTTGGCGCTGATTCTAACGCATCAGGTGTCGTCGCACTACTGGAGTTGGCACGAGTTTTTTCACGTCTATACGGCAACGCTGCAGTGCGCGGTGGTCCGTCTATACTTTTCGTGCTGGTGTCAACGGGACATTCTCTTAATTATTTTACGACTAAGAAATGGCTTGAAGAGCACTTGGATACTGCTGATTCGTCGTTATTGCAAGTAAATAATGAGTTTGTTTGTTTGGACGCGCTAATTTCAGGAAGTACCGCAGCCATTTTTTTTGCTTTTGATTCCATCTATCTGGAAGCCTTTTGAAATCTTTTACATCGAGGTAGAATAAGAAATCCTAGCAGCATCGTCTGAAAGGCAGGCGACGCAATTGCGAGCTATGCAGTCTGAATGCCCATGGTTGGTGGGTATCTTGGGTACATAGGAATCAGCCTGATTACATTATAGCTGTGTAAAACAACCTGTGTAATACACAGTAGGGGAGCAATTGACAAGTTTTTATTATTCATATCATTAAGAAAATACTTGCCGATGCTTTTTATTCAAAAAACTTATACAATTTTTACTTTTATGATTTTCAGGATGTCTCATTTGTAATGTGCCTCGACTCCATATCTTCTGGTCCGCTGACGATGCACGTGTCCAAACCGCCTAAGCCCGGTACCGCAGCACATTCGATCAAGTCCCGTCTGTCAGCGCCCTACGTTCATAAGAAGATCAACCTGGCTGACGAATTACTCGCTTGGCATCATGAACGATTTAGTATTAGACGGATGACCGCTTTTACACTGAGTTCTTTGCAGGTATGTTTTATATGTGAAGGTATCACGTTATTAAATATAAAAAAAGGAAATTGTATTATTGTGATGACGTCATGAAGCTGATATCGATTGTTGAACAATACAAACTGGGGAGATGTCATTGTAATTGAATTTTGTATTGCATGTATTTTTTTTAAATTACTAAAAAAAAACTAATTTAACTACAATACTATACCATCATTATAAATAGGCAATATTTATGTATCTTTGTAACAAATAAACTAATGAACTACTGAACTGATATCAAAAATTAATTTACTAAGAATGCTAAATTAGCAATGTTTCGCTTAACTCAAATATCACTGGAGGACTTAATATTGATAGGAGCAGAGCATTTGTAAAAAATGTTATAAAAACGGATCATTTTACAGAGTCATAAAGAGACACGAAGGTCGTCAATTTTAGACTCTTACCGAGAAACATCTGTGGATACCTTAGTAGAGAATATACGGACTACGGCGCGTGCGCTGGCCTCACACGTGTATGACGTCACGAACGAGACTAGTGGAGAAGACTCTGCCATGTTTGATGAAGCTTTGGTATGTTTCTTTATAAGGTTTTTTGCAGATACTAACATAAAAAATATTTTAAAACCCGGCTATAAAATGCAACTGATTAAAATTAGAACAAAGATAATCTTTGGTTTTATATTACTGGGATATTTACTATGACGACCCAGTAGGTGACTGACGACGCAATGGTGACTATGGTCCACCGTACAGAGGGTTCGATTTCCGGTACGTCAACATTTGTGTCATTAACATAAATGTTGGCTGTCATCTGGGTGTCCTATTGTATTTATAAAATGGTCTATGCATTTATCATTATCACTTGTCTTAGCTATACAAGCTATAAATTGCTTACTTTTTGGCCAACTGAAATATGAGTAACGTAAAAAATTATGAAGATTCTTGAGGGTAGTTTTTAGAATATACATACAATGGAATATAACTCTTCCCTTTACCATACAAGCTTGAGTTTCGTATGGGCGAAACCCTCAAAAAAAAAACCACAACCACTTGACGTACGTTCGCCGGGACACCGGAGCATCCTCAGAAGTTAGTTGCCTCTTCGAACAGCGCTCCATCTAATCGAGATATTTTCTCATGGTTTTTTTCGCGGAATATTGCTTACATTTTGAACTATTAGGGTTTTGTAATATGGACTTCCGCAAGCTAACGCCTGATACTATTAATTTTATAAGAGATTATTAATAATGGAAACTTTTTCAATGCCAAAAATATTATATATAATATTCCATCTAGTTTTTGATTATAATAACCCAAAAAAATTATACTTTCAGAACGTAGATGAAACTTCAGTGCGAAGTTGGTACAAATATTTGTCGTCTCAGGCGCGGGCGCCACACCTGCTTACTGCCAATACTGGAGGTTAGTGAAAAAATTTAAAAAAAAGTAATTAAAAACGTCTTACTAAAGATATTCATTACTAAAAAATATTATTAAAAACGATTTCTCAAATATGAGAAGTTTTTTCTTGCTAAAACTAATAGTTTCAGTTTTTTTAGTTAAAATATAAAATATTTATAATTAACCTAATATAATACTTGAAAGAATGATTTACAAAACATTCTAAATTCAAATATCTCATAAAATATCTGTGGCTATCTTCAGGCCAGCATTATCAAGTATAAAAAAGGTTTTATAATTATAATAATTTTATAATTGTAGGTGTGAACGCTGCACTGGAACGAGCCATGTCTCGGTATATGGAGGTCACAAGTTCGATACATGTAGTTGATAAAAGAGAACCAGAATACACTTTGTATGGACCAACCAAAGCTATATTGTATGTTTATAGGTGAGTTTTCTATCCATTTATATAATTACCAATGTATGCGTCACTTTAAATAGGAAACTAATGCGAATTCGCCTTTATTATGAAATTTAACGTTTTATTAAATACGGTAAATTAAATGATCTTTTAAATCGTGCTATGTATGTGTGGGTGTATAAGATAAAAATATAATAATAAATCACCATATTATAACTATATATATATATATATATATATATAAAATACTGAAGAATTTACTTTCTACGTGTATTATCACTGGTATCAAGTTGCTAAAAGTATTATTATCTACGATAGCAATAAAGAGGTTGATTATGTTAAAAAAAGCAAAATTCTACCTTATTTTGAGGTACAGATATATTTAATTGTGTTAAAATAAATATTCATTTTTTTATTTTTCAGTGTAAAACCAGCAGTATTCGATCTCATCCTCACTCTGGCGATAGTCGCCTATCTATCTCTAGTCTACTTCGCGATACAAATATTCCCACGTTTCTATACGGAATACGCTAAATTTGTTACTGGTAAGGAAAAAGTGTATTAAAAAGTTAAGCCTCCTTAGTTCAATGGTAATACGCAGATATATAAAGGCATCGCGATTTAATAGTTATAATGGATTTTGCATAGGACGCTGGTTCCTAGTACATTTGAGAGTCAAAACTAACTTATTTATTCTTATATATCAAATCGACAAGAAATATTGTATTTATGTTAACATGTGGACTATTGAACTATGGAGCTATATTTACGATTTATTTTAGATTATCATTGACGAATAATAGAGGTTTATTATTATTATAAAAAATCAGATTGCATTGTTTTGACTAGTCACCGTCTGTCCCTTTTCATCATAGAGTAAACCTCTTTTGACAGAAAGAGATGAAAGTATTAAAAAGGAGTGCTTATATTGAATTATTTCAAATTTCTATACATTATATAGTTAATGCGAAACAATAATTCTGTACTAGAATTTATAAAAATAGATGTTTAGAGACAAACACAAAATATGGCCGGGTAGAAAAGACAATGTCAGTGTGGCAAATAATGTATCTCTGTTATCCGTCTTCGGTAAATATTAAATTATTTCAACGCTATCAACAAAGATTTGTTAAAAAAGTTACAAAATATTTTAAGTTAACATTCAACTCCTTGATGAGTTCACAATTTGGAGTATGTTAAAGCGAGCAATGAATTTATAAATACCTTTATGACAGCAGACCAATGTTAACTTGACGCATTTAAAATAAATCCTATATTAGAATTTTTAGGGTCCATAATTCAGACCTAACAACGATTAAAGACATTTTAATTAAGTATCTTTGAAATTTATCTTGCTATTTGCATAATTTATATGCCTTTATTTGTTGGACCAGTCAGAGTTACCCCGTATCATAAAATTTCCTTTTATCCCAAGCTATGTTCAATGACTTTCGACAACTATTAGACATGTGTTGTCTATGACTTTTCTTTCTATAAATAGTGAATCCTTATTATTTTCAATTTCATTTTTCAGTAACGGAACACAAATAAATTAATAAAATCATTCAAATAAGCAATTATTTATATCTAATTTAATCTCACGTTTAATTTTACAGCCAAAATAGTTGAACGTTATAATTCAATTAATAATATTTACCTATGAATTAATTAGTAATAGAACAGATTTGGTAGCAACGTTTTATTTGCCGTCCCAAAGTTCCTTGGATATCAGTGAGAATGCATTAAATATTATATTATATAAAACATAACTGCTACGATACTTACAATATTGTGTAAAACTTTATTTTATTGAACCAAATTTGATATATACACATCAGCTGCCTCATTAATATAACCCTTGCCGGGTTTGGCTGTTTCTTGTAGAAATCATATATTTCTATACACAGTTTTGTAAGGCTGTGGTTCTGTGACCCTGCATACAATAGACTTTGAGAATTGTTCTTGTCACTCCTGTCAATGTCAAATTAAAAAACGTGACGTCATTGTGGCTATTTTATGTGTAGATGTCTCTGTTCTATATTTAAAAAATATAATTTTTCATTTGTTAAAACATTATGTAATGCCCGTATCTATGGAAAGAATATTGAATTGAATATTAATATTACAATTGCGATGTTTTAGAGGAACGTCTTTCGATACGTTTTGTATAAAGGGCGTAAAATATATATTATTTGATATCGGTAGTGGTGGAATCAATACTTTTATTTTATGTTAATAGTAGGCATATTTGAACCAAGTGAAGGCTAGTCGCCACCAACCGTTGTATGCTTATAAAGTACATTATTTATCGTTATGTAAGTTATTGCTGTTTTGTACCCGAATACATTGTTGTTATGAATGAAAATATCCATTATATACTTGGAGGAAATTACATAATTGGTGTCAAGATAATCTTGCTTTTAATTGCTGTAAACGGCATTTATTGGTTTTGGGTGAATTGTGAATTGAACAAATTGTCATGTGTAAATTGTGTAGTGAATAGAAATAAATAAAAAACTGTTTTTAATAAATATTGTTTTATTTATAAAATAATATGAAAATAAAGCTACCATATCGCCCTCGGCATCACTTATTCTATGAGTACTTATCATTGTATCGTATTTATATCATACAAAGTAGATGTTCAAGAAACGCGAACAAAAAATTTCACAACTGTTACGCGGACGTAATTTAAATTTGCGTTTATCAAGGCATACCTTTTCTAATCTCGGGTAAAATGTATAGGTTCTTATTAACTAAAAACGTAAATATATGTAACGTATTACACAATTTCTTATACAAATATTGAGTAAATTCATATTTGAATTAATAATTATTTATCCTTCATAAACTTCTGCTGTTGCCGCTCCAGTGATGTCGTTAAGTTCCGTCGATTTGAATGTAGCAATGAAGTTTATCTTACCAAGTTTCTGTAAGAAATTAACATAATATTCAATGAAAGAGTACGCAAATTTATTTACATGGCGATCCGCTATTTAAACTTCACCTAAAAATGTCAATTAATTTCGATACACCCTCAACTTAAAACTTTAAAACTTCAGTATTTCGTAGTACTCAAACTAGGTCGAGATCTAGAAATTTATATTTTCATACAATGGCATAACTTTCTTATCGAGTTGCCGGAAATTAACATCTTATATAAAACATTCTAATTACACCGATTCTAAGTTACCGTAAACCATTTAACATAGACGAATTTATTCAAAGAGTATTTACTGATGTTTTTCTATTAAAAGAATACTCACATTAGGTTGTACAGGCAATTCGGTTGTCAGAGTTTCCTTAGGTGCCACGTCAGCTGCGTTGACTCTGAAGGTCCGGCCTGCGATACCAGAAGACGTCAGACGGAACTCTCCACCCGTTAAAGGCACGTCCAGGGGATTGACAAACGACAGCACGATTGTTGTCGGCTGGTTGATGATTAGATCTTCGTTGAACTGCAAATAAATATTATTATTACATTAATTTTTATTAAGGCTTATCAAGTAATTCATTCAGTTTACATTTACAGCCAGTTCCAACAGTGTTATAATGACTGTCAGTGGTTTTAATTGAGTAAGTAATTATGTTATACGTACTTTAATGTTGATATTGGGTTTGAGGATTTGGAAGTCGTCATCGTCGGCCCAGGACTGCTTGGTTTCATCAACGATAGCCATAGCAGATATCTTCATGTTACAATATTCAACCAGTTTCGGCAAGTAGTCCTCCGGTTGGACCAATATGCTTACTTGTTCATCTAGTAAATATTTATTTAAATTATTGCGATAATTGCCTTGGATAATATATTTCTAATTAATTCGTGTGCACATTGTATTCGTATTTCGTGATCCTGTGCATATTTTCCACTAATTCGTCGCCGATTGGTTGCAACGTAATGTTATATAGCTTAAAACTTTCGTCAATTTCAATTGGAACCAGTAGTTCCTGAGCCTAGCGCGTGTAATCATACAAACAAACTGCTTTATAATTAAGTAGGTACAGATTTTTTAACAATTGCAAATTCTTGTTTAGCAACTAAACAAGCCTTAGAACTTACTCTTGCCAGGACCTACGAAAAGCTTTCCTTCAACTTTCTTCACTACAGCAGACTTGACGCCATTGTAGTACACACTACTTGCAGACAGCGCTGCTTTAATGTTACGACCCTGTAAAATATTGTAAAAATACTTCATAGCGCCCCTTCAAACTAGAAATAAAGTTCATGCTATATTTTACGCAGAGTAAATGTAGTAAACGTTAAAATCTTTCTCAAAATAATAGTTAAGTTATAATAAAACCTTTGTCGTCGAAATGGTAATCACGCTTACCTCAGTTTCAGAAGTGTTTTCAATGTCAATTGTCACTCGGAAGGCTTTTCCAATAGGGACGGTGTCTATGTCTCTTAGTTTAAAGATGATATCGTTGGAAAGACTTGTTGCCACCGCATAATACCTAATGAACCGAACATTAAATATATATTGTATGTCAGTATGGCTCCAAAGGAAAACATTTACAATAGAAAATAATATTTAAAACATAAAAAAGAATACATCCAGATAGCGCCAGGGATTCCATGCTGGATTGAAATACAGAAGGTTCGGGTTCAATTCCCGGTACGACTTTTACGTTAGTGTTGAAAAATAACAGCGTCGACCATATGTGAAATTTGTGTGTAAAACATTTCAAGTAATACAGCGCGTTTATATAACACAATCTTGAATAAATTTTACCCTTGAACTCACCGTTTAGCCCTCTCGGAGTATCTGACTCCATTCATTAGCGCAAGTCGTTCGCTGGCCGTACCCTCTCGGTGTTTGTACTCTCCAGTGATGTCTTGTCTGTCAGCATCACCAAGAGGATCGAACACATATGGCTTCTTTGTTAAAACCATTCGTCCAATACTAGAAGTGAAGAAGGGTTTGATATTATATAGTTTATTGACTATAAAATTACAATGTCCTTCATTAACAAGTATCATATGGATTTGATGGAGTGGATAGAACTCACACACACACATTTGGAAAGCAACGCAGGAGGCTTTCATTCAAGATGAGATGTACTCTAATAGTAAATAGCACTACCAACCTAATTTAAACAAATTTTACATTACTTAACCCAACTAGAAATAGTGTTGTAAACATGTGATTTAGAGTTAATAAAAAAGCTTTATTATTATTACTATACAGTTACATAAAATACTAGAATTTATTATTTATGCCAACGTTTCAGATGATTTCCGCAACCGTGGTCACGGCCAGGTTGGTGATGGAGGTGACAGGCAACTAATATAACTTTTACTTTATATCTGCATTTGCCGTTTAAATTGTGTGTTCGCTTCTGTAGTTTTCGCGTATAACAAGAACGTTACCTTAGGGTAACAATCATTGTTTTAATCCGAATAAAGACTAGGTTGCTGTCTTAAAACACTTATCCGCGTTTAAAACAATCATACAAATGTAAAATTGTTTTGTTGTTACGAGATATCACTTTTGTATACTTACTGATAATTATTTGTGTCGACCATGGAGAATCCGCTTTCTGCGTCCGGGTCTCGTCTCCATCGCATCAAATCCGCATTTACTGACGCCAACATAAACTCCACATCGTGTGCCACGCCGATCACACCCTGCTTAATAGCTTCCAAAGGTGCTGGACCACATTGGTACATTCCGGAGGAAGTTTCTTGAGGAGTTGCGTCTATGGCTTGCCAACCCCCGTAGCCTGTGATATTTAATTATTATTCAACTTTAAAATACTAAAGTATTTGAAATCAATATTTGAAACATACGCACTGGTAAAATGAAATACATAAAATTGTCCGATTCATTATTCTAAGCTCAGTGTGCAGCTTTTAGTCATTTCAAGATGTTTAGGCGTGAAAACAGATATTTGGTTAAAATAAGGTTTTATGAGGAAATCTATCCACATTTTATAGCCATATAAAGCATTAAGGTTTATTATATTAAATTATTTCATAAAAGTATTAACAGTTAACAAGATTCAATAAACAAAAGCTACCTTCATATAAACGATAGGTTTAGCTGTCAACATCAATCTATTCCAGGCGTCGAAATTCTAAGTTATTTTAGTATTGCCGAAAACACGTGACGTACCTGGAGGAAGGTCAGGTCTCGCCATCCAGACATCGTTCCATACGTGATAATTCCAAATAGAATCCGCTCCTTGTGGGTTATTGGGGTCATAGTCCAGCTCCTCCATGGTCTCCGTGTAGTATTTGTCAACAGTTAGGGAGCTGTTTGCGTCGTGAGCTGACACCAAGTTGGAGACCACGCGGGAGGGGATTCCGAGAGCTCGGCAAACTGTCAAATATCGACAAAAACTCCAAGTTAACACAGAATGACCAAAAGCCGAACAAGAAAACCTTGAAACTACCAACCGAACGATTTCTTGGCAAATATTATCATAAGAATTCGATAAAACCAAATAAACCAGTAAACAACGTTTAATCTCCATACATGTCACGGTGAATGTTTGTTCATTGTTATTATCACTTAAATGCCACAAAACATCCTTTATTAATATTTATTAGTGGACTACGTGAGATTTAGGATAATACCTCTAACGTGACTTGCTTAAGATATCTAGATTTTGATATAAAACGTCTAGACAAAAGGTCTTCACTCGTCCGTGTTTACGTGTTCCAAGATGGATGTGGGAAAGAAAATATTCAATTTGCGATAGGAGTAATGCCTTTGTACCGTCTCTTTACCAACAAACACAAAGGGTAAAAAGGGAACGCTATTTCTGACACTTCACTGTATGTCTGTCCATTTGACCATCACCAGGCTGCATCACATAACCCCTAACAGTTGAAATTCACAGATATGTAAAAGTGATTTTATTACCGTTATAACAACGTTGTTGCCCTAACAGATAGAGAGACAGTAGACGTAAGGCACGTATAAAACAATTTTTATTATACAAATTTTTTAGTTAAATTCATATTGTACCTGTAGTAACAACGCCAGCGAAGACCCAGCACTGCCCATACGGTACTTCTTGCTGAGTTTCCAAGTACTGTGCCAATATATCAACGGAGCCAGTCCACTCGGATGGAGCGGTTCCGTCCTCGTACTGTCCGTCCCAACGTCCCACAAGAACACCAGCATCATCGTTGGAGTTGACAATACGTGATATAACTCGCGCAAGTTTGACTGGATCACCGCGTCTTTAAAAAAATATTTTAGGTAATGGATTGATTCATTTTTGAAATTTGATTTGAGACAAAACAGTAGATACTTTAGTTTATACAGTGCAATAAGATTAATGATTTATATATAACTATGTAAGAGTAGTTAAATGTTAAATAATAATTTTTGTAAAACATTGTTACAATGATTCTATTTCAATTTACTTTAAATCAGACTGGTGGCTGGTTTATATTCAGATGCCTCAACAATGTCTCATGCAATAAGATTTTATTACAGTTGAGCACTAAAATGAATAAAGCGTTGATACAATTCTTTGTATACCATTCTTGGTATATAAGAAATTAGAGTCACCAATCCTTTTGTAAATTGTCAAATTTCCCAAAGTCCTAGTAATTAAATATAAGAGAGCCCTTAAAAAGCATTTTTGAAAAGTCTGGGATGTTTTTGCTTGGCTCTTTCAATCAACTTGTTAATAATTAATTAATTCTGTCATTGGGTTTAATGTATTAATTAAATTTAACATTATTGTTTATTTAGCCTCAATTTTATTTTGTTTATATAATGTATCGCGGTATGGCTAGTACAGTGGTATCGCGCTGCAGGTGCAAGCTTAAAGCTTTATTGACTGAAAAATATATATTTTTTATACGTATTAAATGGTAATATATAAAAAATAATTAGTATTTTTCTATCTATTAGTATAGTAGACAACGCTCCCGAAATCCCGCGTGAATTTATTGCCATTGCGCCAAATCGGCTTCGAGATTTATAATAAGAACACTCACTGATGGAATGGTATCTCAGCCCTGTCAAGCATGAACATACACGCTGGTAAGACCACGGCGTCAAATTGACCGTAGAACCATGGTTTACCCCGAGTGGTCTTAATTGGTCCAACCCACACTTTGCCTACGTCATTTAAGACGTATTCCTGGAGAAGGGCGGTGTCTTCCATGTACGTTTGATCATCTGAAATAGATAAGAGTTAAATCTGTTCAGTGGACTTCGTCTTCGACTTCTGCCTCATTGATGACTTTTGTTTTTTGTCGCTTACATGAAATGTTAATGTTTTTTACAGATTATAACCTATACCATAGGAATTTTAAAGTAAACACTCAGTTTAAAAATAGTCAAAGCTGATTGTTGAAAACCTCGAGGTTATAATAAATACCTATTGTAAAAAAAAATATTCCCAAATTTAAACTTTTTTTAAATTTATTTTAATGGGCTCCTTATAAGTATATTATTTAATTTAAGAATCTGTATGTATTGAAGATTTATATTTACCAGGTATCCAGGGGTTGAAAAGTATGTAGAGATCCTGGTCAAAGTCATATATCTCCCGGGCGGGTGAGCTCTTCATTCTAGTTACAACTCGTAACGCCCAGGTACCAATTGGTAATGTCACTGGTGTTGATATCTAGAAAAATGTATACGCGTTGAGAGAAAAATAAGAGACAATCAATAAAAAAACTCATCTTAAATTGCAGTTGTATATAAAGCCATTAACGAAATGGTTGTTTTGGAACATTAAAAATTGAGATTATTTTTTTATATTATCAAGAGGATATACTAGGAAACTACTATATAAATTATCTCTACACAATATGATCAAAATAACAAAGCAATACAAGTTCCGAGAAAAAAATAATAGCCGTTTTTATAATATTTGTTCCTAAAGCTCTAAATATAATTGTATTTTAGTTATGAATGCCAGCACTTGTCAAAAAAAGTAACAAACCGGATTTATATTACGCAACTTATTTCGTACAAATTGGACGCTTACAATTTATAATCCTCATATGTCTCTAAATATGGAAATGATATGAAAACGAAAACTATGATTTTAATGAAAACTCTGTGAGCTTATGAAAACTAAAGTTTATTTTTGAATGTTGATTATGTATTTGTTTCAAATACATGGACAAATAATAAAACAAAAATGTGATTCATAATGACCAAGTTGGGTTATTAGATAACTCAGATAGGTAATCTTATATATAAAATTCTCGTGTCTCAGTTCGTTCCCAAACTCCTCCGAAACGGCTTGACCGAATCTCATGAAACTTTGTGAGAGTATTGAGTAGGTCTGAGAATCGGCTAACATCTATTATTCATCCCCCTAAATGTTAGGGGTAATCCACCCCTAAATTTTATTTTTTAGACAAAATTTTTGACACATCATAAAAAAAAAGAAACTAAAAATTCATACAATCCAAAATTTTCACCCTTCTACAATCAACCCTTATTTTTTATTTATTAATTGAAAATTGAAATCACATGTATGGCAAAAGAACGTTTGCTGGGTCAGCTGGTGTTTTATCTTCGGTCGGTTTATATTGTTCGGTCTTTTACAGTGAACGTAATTTTCACGCTAAAATAACGAGACACTCAATATAAAAATAAATATCTACTGTTTATATAAAATATAATAATTTATATGCAAATTCATATACAGCCATTTGATTATGCTAATAATTTCCTAACAAGGACTAAGGTTCCAACACTATTTTCAGCCTATAATTATGGACAACATCCATTTGTTAGTATAATCACGGCGCCATTATACCACTTAAATACTGAGACCAAAAAGTTAATAGTTATGCCAAAATATATGAATAAAATTAATTTGCTAGTAGATTGGAATATAAATGTCTTATTAAGATTTAAAATATTTGAATATAATATTTAAATACGATAGTTATTGAGAAGTTCAAAAACATTTGACACACAACCTATTGGGTCTTTTGGCCTCTGTAATATATAGTATTATATATTATTTTTTATAATTTCAGGTTCTAGTAGTTCCCTAATTTCAAATAACTATTATTATATCTATATATCTTTTATGGCTAACCTCAAAAGACAAAGTGTTTTCTTGAACTTCAAGTAACTTGGCAGTCCACGAGTATTTGTCTGGAACAGCATCACGTTTCAAGAACATCGAGCCCATTGTGTCTTGAAGAGGTTTGTCACCTGTTTAGTGAGGATAAAAATATAGTAAAATGAAGCACCTATAGTTAAGTAAGCAAGTATGTTACGTATAATTAATGTATTACAACGTTTTATTAGAAATATTAGAAAAGTTGACATCTATACTAATATATAAAATTGGAGTGTCTGTTTTTAATATTGAAATAACCGTTTTTTACTACATGCATATGAATATATATACGATACATACACCAAAATGATATTTTTTAAAATTTTTGTCTGTCTGTCTGTTTGTTCCGGCTAATCTCTGGAATGGCTGGACCGATTTTGACGGGACTTTTTTTGATTGGTAGCTAGATGTAATAAGGAGTCACTTAGGCTACTTTTATTAGGGTTCCGCAGTCTACGTAAAGGAACCCTTCGTCATGTCCGTTCATTCGTCCGTTCTCACTCTATATAAAATTCTGTAGTCTATCTATAGTAGTAGATATAAAATGTACATAAAAGATTCTGTTATATTGAAATAACTATTTTTACTGCTTACATCTATATATATAAAAAAATGAAACCCTGAATGAATGTGTGAATGGCTGAACCGTTTTCGATAATTCATTTTTTTAAATGTTTGTGGAAGACCAAGGATGGTTCTTACGGAAAAAAATATTAAGAAAATCTTTCAAGAATATTGCAAAAACAATTAATATTGCATATTTTTAAAAAACGCACGTAACGAATGTCAACGTCATGTGAGAGAGTAAGAGGGTCGTGGCTTATTTCTATCTCTTTCACTCTTATAATACGAAATAAGATAGGTCAACTACACAAAATAAAATAGTGCATCAAAGCTACGCTAAGGCGGTACGAAGTTCGCCGGGTAAGCTAGTACGAAATAATATTAATAAACAGAATATCAACGTTCATGCCGTAAAAAACTTCTTTGATATGTTTCCGCGCATTTCCTACAATATATTAGGAATAAGAGGATAAGATCCAGGCACCATGCCAGGAGAGTATCAAGCGAGTTTACAGACCTTGATCAATGTAATAAATTAATACACCAATATTACTTATTACGTATAAAAGTAAAAATTCTTTCACGTATATGAGTCAGCGACGTATTCGCTGACCACGATCGCTGGTGTGGTTGAAGAATGAAATCATTAATCTGGTTTCATATTCAGAAAAACGTTTATATACTAGCTGTTTGTCACGATTTTCCAGATCTTGCAAAATTCCTGGAATAATCCAGGAATACCATAGGTCTTGCTGAATTTAGCTGAACACTTTATAATCACAGTATGATTCGGAGTGCCAATAATATATATTTGTTACTACTTACCAAGAGTAAAAACGAATTGTATAAGGTCTTCATTTTCATCGTAGGGTCTCGTGAATCTGATGACGCCACTAAACGGTTGACCTCTCCGTACTATTGTGCTCGTCGGGTTCTCATCATTTACTGCCTCAAATCTAGCATAAATTGTGTTAAATATCGTAGATTATAATAAAAGATAAAATTAAAAACAATATTTCCGCATTCAGTGAACGAATTTTGTTCGCATTTTTGTAACTATTAGATATTTTATGACCCTAATTATGGTTATTTTAACCTACACTGAAACTGCTGCTATTTATTTAATCCGTTTGATTAATTTGCGGTACTACGCAGGCGTAATATAGCTCGATTGAGTTATATTTATTTTTCAACAGTTTATAAATGTTATTTCTATTCATTCAATTTATACGATGTATTTATTTTGAAATTTACGCTATAAAGACTTAATTAATATTATTTATACTTACTTGATAGTGTTGTGTGGTTGTGCATTCTCCCTTGGATAGAAATGGACAACATCCACTTGCAGCGGTTCCATATTTATTATTCTGAAAACAATACCATATTTATCCTTGGCTAACGCAAATGCATATCTCCCACCGATTTGAGATAACTTATTTTCGGGTGTTAAAGAAGAAAAATCATCTTTTTTCTTCCTTCTCGTCTTACAATTATTACAGATGCAGAAATATGAATCTTATAGTGACTTATAAACCTCTAAAATATCCATTGATAATAAAATTTTAAATTTAAATATGTTGTTTTATTAAAAATTTCATTTGCATTAAACACACAAAAATTCAAATTCTCTCTTGTATCATTTAAACTATAAAAATAGTTCTCAATTAAAACTCGAGTCATAAATCTGGAATTATTATAATATTTTATAATAACTTTATAATATTTTACTACATATATAATGAATCTGCCTAAGTGTTATCAAACTCTACGTTAATCTGCGTTTCATTTGAGGACAGGAGAGTTTAGGCGGGAAAAAATACGAAGAATTATCAGTATGTGATTTGTTTACGAATCGCACAATATCTTTAATATAAAACAACTTAATCCACCATCTACAGATCAACTGTATCAGTCACATGCTGAAAATTATAAAACAAATGCCAAAATATTATGTTGAAGTCACAACACAGACTTTCTGTGTCTGAATTGTATTAAAACAACAACAATTTTGCAAACAATTTTACCTAGCTAATTCAAGCAAGTTCCTTATAAATAACACAATACGTCATATTACGTTTCATTTGAATGAATCAATTATAATGATTGAAATAGCCATAAATGTATATCTTCATGAATTGTTTCGTAGAAATATAACAATGATAACTTGTAATATAAACTCTTAATTATTTCTAAATGAAATAATATATGAATAATTGTTATTGTCAGTTGTATTTGTGACAGGAGTCATTTTTAGATTACGTACACAAATGTTTGTATGTTTAAATTATCTTGCTTATCAAAATTAAATGCCTTGAAAGTCTTATACGTATAAGGTTGAAAATAAAGTTAAGTTAACAGAAAGTTTGATGAGTATTAATTGTTTATCTTATTATAATGCCTTTAGTCTTTCTCTTAATGTATAATAACTAAATTTTTTTAATCTGTTCAACGGAACAGCTGTTGTGGAGTATGAATAAGATAAAACTATCGAGTAAACGATGGTTATAACATAAGAGGTCATCCAATATATAAAATTGATTACAGCCAAAAAATAAAGAGTACAATGACCCCGGATTCGTAAATAGTAGTCCAATTAAAATTAATCAATTAGAGAAAAATCTCTATAATTCAGTATTAAAACTCGTAGTTTTATATATATATTTTTAAACTTACTTTTTAATAGTTATAAATCACTTATGCACTCACGTATACTTTTATCACACGCAATCGTCTTAAATAAACCGATGGCACTGAAATCGATGCGCGCGCGCAACTGACTCAAAGAGCCGAAAAGCGTCGGATATATCAAGAGTAACAAGTCATAGTTGAACTTTGTAGGGTGGATATGTTTGATGTAATATAAAAGAATCTTGTAAACCGTGTGTACAATAAAATATAATCATTTTATTCCTGAACGCTTTATATATAAAATTATTATGGAAATAGTTGTTGTTTATAAAGTTCAAAATATAATGACATTTTTATGGTATCAACATCCAATATTTCATCCGTTTATGCTTCGTTATAACAGTATACTTAATTATACAAACGGCTTAAATGAATAATAATATCAAAACAAACAAAATTATTTAAAAAATCAAAATTTACCATAATTTATGTTCCACCTACAATGACGTACGGCGCGGGCGCCTTCAGTGTCATCCTATAAATAAATATTTATATAGAATCAGACAGTGATTCCCAAAGGTCGAACATCTAACGCGTCACATTATGTCATTGAAGTGACGTTGAACTGGTCTTTCCTCGGACTACGTGATAATTCAATCGAATGATTATTTTGGTAATTTTAAATTAGTCACCGATGAATGATTAGGATTTCTAATGTTATGGTTCGCGCTTAGTGTACTCGTTCTAAAGCCCTGAGCTTTCATCGGGCGCTGAAGACTAATCACCTACTAGGCAACACAGTGATCGATAAGTGTGATGCAGATACTTATGTCGTAATATCTAGTATAATAATCTAATAATAATTAATATATATAATTGTTGTTGCGTAAAAGTTGTTTAATTAGTAAATTATATACTAGTACATATATTTAAAAAGTAGACTTAAAGAGGTCCAGTCCAGTTATATGTTTTTTTTGAGGTTCTTTTCTAATTTGGTATGGCTACAATCTATGTATGTAGCGACTGCTGAGTTGTAGAAATGATTCGTCAATTATGACATTGCTATCTAATTATTACAACAATGGAAAAGTTAAATTTTACTTAAATTGTCAATTAATTTTATCCCACTATTCGTGATATACATATTGTTTTATAAGGAAAGAAAATTGTACGAAAAGGTGACCCCAATAATTCGATTTGACATTGTTATTTGAACTGATAATTATAACCGCAAATTATTGGCTTTATTGAGCGATCGGATATACTATATAGATATATGTATAATATATTCATACATATGGAGCTCCTTAAAAAATATTTTCCCTGTAGTTCGACATTCCTAACTTTATTGTTTTTAAAAATATGTCAATTTTGATAGACTTGATTTGTCTATCACTCCATCTTCACTTCTTAGAAGAATTATTAATTTGTTATCACGCGGGAATATATTACAAAGCCCGATGTTTTAGTAGCCTGTGGCAGAAGCGAAGAAAAATCACGAAAACAACGATTATAACCTGAAGAACCTGACTACGATTTATTTACTCTATAAAATGAATTAGAAAACTTAAATAATGCCATCCAAATTCAAATAGCTTTTTAATTGAATATTTTTCAAAATCACTCATTAGTCCATGTTGGATAGTATAAACAGGAGGCTGAATAATTCAAAACCTAGACTAAATTACTTGGCACTTGCTCAAATATTGACTTCTTTGAAACTATTTTAATGCCATCGAGAATTCCTATACGATGCTCGGTTGTCTAACTTTGTTCTTATGCTGCTATAAAGTTTTATCACCACTATTTTCATAAAACTTACGTATCACTGAACTATTTATATTGTTCTGTATAGTAAATTAAAAATGTATTTTCGGCGTATTCACGACTTAAAATTCATTCAAAAAATTCGGTATAACTAAGAAAGAGATTGTAGGCGCAGAAATATATCTTCACGCATCAATGTGGGTTAATTAATATAAAAATTTAAGTAATTTTGCTAAATATGTAGTAATCATATAATCAAAAAGAGTTTTTTTATTATAACATAATCCGCGTCTATAGATGGTTGTTGCTTTTTAAAGGAAACAAAAATAATGTAACACAAATCCCAATTTATTTTTAGATTAAATCGATTTCTACTTCTGTGAAGACCTTTTTTATGTCTCTGATAGTTCGTGTAAAGGAACGTTCAACAGAATATGATGACGAACGTTATATTTAAATCACATATATGAAAGTAGTCTTACAGAGCCTGTCCATAGTAATACGAACACAAAAAAATTGCCGAATCGATCGGCATCATTAATGCTAGCGGCAATTTATTTAAACACTAGCTTCTTGTCTGCGACTGTGTCTGCGTAATTAAGATTTTAAGTTTAATTATCATTCTTTTTCGATTTTGTGCGCGGATTTAATGAGTCAGTTACTTTTCATACAATAAAAAGAGAACTCTTAATGAACTAATGTGTTCATAGTTTATAACGCTTATTACAAAGCTTTGTAATTGTAAGTCATATCGTTACCATAGCAACAAGGCTTGTTCAATAATAAAATAGTTTTTTAAATACGCGTAAATGTTCTGTACCAGTTTAATGAATACTACCAACTGAAGAGAAAACGAGAGCTTATTGACTAATAAATAATTAAATTATATACTTTTTTAAAATTTTTGTTATATCATAATATACATAGGCATTCCCATGTACCCTAAAGTCACATAAATCCTGTTCGACTGGTTTGGTTATCGGGGTTAAGACAAAGATGGCCGCGTGATTTCGTTCATTGCAATCAAGATTATGCATACGAATTATACATTAAGGATATTTATTATTCATGTCAATATTAAGGATTTTTTAGCATTGGCGCGAGTGGATATCATAATAATAATGACTGCGCAACAGTGATAGGCTATCTTTGGTTAATTTCGAGAGAAAACTTAATATTGCAAACTGTAAGTGATAACACCTGCGAATAGAGGTATTTCGGAACCGATACGACGACGATAGGCGATAATTTAAAAAAAACAATCGTCATTTTAAAGCACTAGCGAGCTCTCTCGCATTGTGAGTGTCTATAAGCGGCAGTATCACTTCTCATCATGTAAGCCTCCTACCCGTTTGCTCCTTATTTGATAAAAAAAAATTAATGACAATAATGATAGTAAATGAGATGGTAGTCCTCGATTTATTTTTCACAAAATACGTAATTTTTAAATCTACTTTTTCATATTGGTGTCGATTCTAATATACAAAAAAGTCTACTGGTTACAGAACGTATAAAAAATTATCTTAATCGACTAAATTAAACTAAAAAATACAGTGTTAAGGATTATACTAAAGTTATAAATACATTACTATACATTTGTATTAATCATGTATGTCAAATCGCCAAAGTAAAATGTTTGTTTTAGTTAAGAGAGTTTTACATCATTTATTCTTTCATCATAATTAGGTAAAAATAAATGATTCACATCATCATTAACACATGAGAATAGCGTCCATTTTGTGTACGTGAGATGCCATTTTGTTCACAACTTTTCACTATGATAGAACCGATGTGAATTGAGAATCTCCGTTATATGGTTGAAGCATTTGCAAACATTAAGTTACGTCCGACCATGTGATAATTTATTCGCAGATATTTTTAAACGTATCCATAAAAGTTGAGAACCGGCTTATTATGCAAGATAAGGACAAGTTACTCGACGTTTATTTTAGCTTATTTCAATATTAACTCCATTTGATTTGATTGGACTGGTATACAGATAGTCAAATAACATTTTTTTTAATCATTTTGTATAGTGAAAAACTCTACACGAAACCTAGCCAATCTAATAAGCTATCTTTCTCTTTATTTGAATAAACGATTACGCCTGTGATGAGAATTCTATATACATAAAAGGCTAGGGCGGTTGGCCAAATGGGTATGTCAATGCTATTAGGACATTTATTTAAATCTGAGCTGTTTAAAACTCGCTCATACGGTAAAGGAAAAAAGGGGGGAAAAAGGAAAAAAAAAAAAAAAAAAAAAAAAAGGAAGGGAAACATAAATCTGAGGTAACCTGTGCAAAGCATTTTACTTAAAAAACAGCTAAATCTCAGTTCTATAATATTTTAGGCACAAATCTACAAATATCAAAGTAAATTAAAATCGAAGAAACTTGTGAAAATTGCGATCTAACCTAGCCATTCGCGAGGTTACAGTACAAATGAAGGATAATTAAATTACGAAATTTAATGATGATTAATCTGATGATGTAGACGGATATCACGACGCAAGCGCAGTGAGTGCAGTGAGTAACTCATTAATACATAATTTACCGATTAGTAATCACAAAATTGTGATAATTTAATAATTATCTGAAGACTAGTCTTGAAATATCATCAGTACTACTTTTTTCACGCTTTTTCGTAGTATATGCACTTATAGGCACTGTTTGCTAATCATAAGTCTTACTTTTTTTATAACAGGGGGCAAACGAGGAGGAGGCTCATCTGATTGTAAAGTGATACCGCCGCCCATGGACACTCGCGATACCAGAGGCCTCACCAGTGCGTTGCAATAAAATAATAAAGCACGAGATGCGGCTTTACTTTAATGAATAATTTGCTAGAGTCGATCGTCATCTTGTATATTCATATAGGGCGCCTAATATTTTGCTCGCCTGGTCTCAATTTTTGTTATTTTGATAAATTGCGCCTATTTACTAAATCCAATTAACAGTAAACTATTTGTGCGTCTTTTTGCAAGTTTTCTTTGTAGGCAAAGTTTATGAGGTAGTAATCTTAACGCATTATTCTGTGTACTCTCCTGGATACTGCGTTCCTGTAAAATATTACCAAAAACAAGGAATATATTTGTATATTAATTATTATTTATAAAGTGTGTTTCACCGGCTATCAGAACACTGTTAGCTGTCACAAAAACAAATAAAAGGTTTTTTACAGCCATAAACATAATATCATATCATAGCCATAACTTCGTACGTGCATAAACTAGTGTCAGACACATTAAAACTACCAGAAAATATATATTAATAATAAGAAAATTTTGTCAAAACTGGAAATAATTTTTGAATCTGGTATTCTGTAGCCAATTTAATTACACAAAGAATAAGATAATGTTTTATGTATTACGATATTTTATAAACATAATCTAAATTTTCGTTCAGACTGACCCGTAATATTCATGATTAGAAGCGCATTACAATAACTAAGAGTTACTATAAATACATATTATTATAACTTTCAATTAATATATTTTAATCCCAATCCTATTTTATAATTTTTTACGAATTATACATGCATGGAACTCATGCATAAGTATGGCTAATACCCCGATTGAATGGTAACAAGGTTCAAAATTACAAAAATATCTCACTATACCGTAGTTCTTAAGCAGCAATTATTAACCATGCTTATAAGTAATCAATGGTGTCTACAAACTTATAATTATCATTCATCAATCGCATTTATATGCATGCATAATGAATTAATTATCAAATGATTGTAGTAAAACGGATATTCCAGATATTCAGTTACTTGAATATTTATTTATTATCTATTTAATACTTTATCACACATTAATATATAATACATACTTTTAAGACAATATTAAGAAATATACATATGTAATGTATAAAGGGCGGCCTTATCACTACTAAGCGATCTCTTCCAGGCAACCCAAACATAGAAGGAGTCATAAAGAGAACACGTACACAAATGACAAAAGAATAAAGACAGTTACAGTTTAGACAGACAGTAGAGACAAAAAACAAAATAATAATTAATAATGGTAATACAGTTTAAAAAATAATACAAATTTAAGATATTAATTTTGACAGTTTCGAATTACCAGGATACGAAATTGAAAGAAGATGTTTAAATAGACGAGTTTTAAAGGTGAAGTGAGAAGGAGCCAAGCGTACGGAGTCAGGTTAGGAGAATATCTAATGACTGAATAAAAATCTAAGTTGTAGCTGAGTAAAATTAAAACTGTTCGTCTAACGCAAATAGTTATGTTAAAACTTGCTCACTTATACGTTACAATGAAAATAAGAAATAATTCTTAATAATATACCAAACTTCACATTGATAACATTTTATAAGTTTATTTAAAATATTAGTTTTAATTTAAGGTATTCTATGTTATGTATAAACTAGCTGTACCAGCGACTTCGTCCGCATGGATTAGGTATAACAACTTAAAAATACTTATTTTAGAAAACATGTACTATCTACGTCGCTAGTTAAATAAACACAAATGTACTTTATTTATAATTATTACTTAAAGACAAAAAACGAAAGCAGCAAAAATGAATCACAATATTTTGAATTAGACTACAGAATTTTATACGTTTTTTATTACGTAATTTTATTTTACTTTTATGGCGTAGTAAATACACATATATCCGTACAAAGTTCCATCTTCCTAACACTAATCGTTTTAACGATAGAGTGAGAACGGACATGACGAAGGGTTCCTTACGTAGACTGCAGAACCCTAATAAAAGTAGCCTAAGTGACTCCTTATTACATCAGCTACCAATAAAAAAATCCGTCAAAATGTCCACCATTAGAATTAGCCGGAACAAAGAACAACAAAAATTTTTAAAAATGTCGTTTCGGTGTATGTATCGTATATATTCATAATAGTAAAAAACGTTTTTTCAATATTAGAAACAACACTCCAATTTTATATATTAGTATAAATAAATTAATATTAAAAACCACGCGGCCATTGTGATAATTGTATTGCTTAAGTCTAGACAGTGTAAATGACTAATAATTCTGAAATCGTGACTGCAGTTAGAACGCGTTTGTTGCTTACATTATAAAATTGGTCAATTTGTGAATATAAGGAAAATGATTTACTACGAAGAAATCCTAATAATAATCGAAACTACGACTCATATTTCGCCCTCTTCACCACCCATGTTCTATCTAACCTACCAAAATTGTTTTGCTAATTCTTAAATACTGGTTATTTTTCATTTTTCTCTTATATCAAAATGAAAACCAAGATTTTTTTTATTTAAAATATATTTCAATGCCTACAATCAATTATTTGCATTCCGTAATAATAATGTATCCTCTACTCTCTCTTCTAATTGTATCTTCTGTAGACTGTTCTATTGTTAAACATTTGTTATTTCATATATGTATAGTGTGCACTAAAGTGTAAATAAATAAATAAATAATATACAAACAGCTTTTTCTATCAAAAATGTCTCGGTTTTATCAATACCACTAAACGCTTATAACGAACTCCAGTCCTTGTACCTTTTAACGATGTGTTTCGTAAAATTACGATGCGTTTTACGCGGCATTTCGAAGAAAACGATAACGTACGATGACCTAAATTCACTTTCCCTATAGCCTTATATTGAATAATGATTCTTGTGATTTCATTGAAGACATGTGTTTAAAACGAAAAATCGCGTAGCGTAGGAATTTGTAAATCATAATTTAAGTAATTAATCATTTTTTCTTTTATCACATTTTTTTTAAATTCTAATTTATTTATAGAATAATTATTATTAAATATAATTGTGTATGTATATGATTTCACTATAGATTAATAATTGTAATTTAAGTAATAGACACAAATATGTGTTTAGTTTGTGTTTAGGACCTATAAAAATCTACAGCCAATCATGACTTCCGTCTAGATTTTTTTCTTTATAAGTCGAGGATAGAAGGTTGTTGTTTTTGAACAAACCACGGGATAATATTCTGAATGAGTCATATTATGAGCCAATACATTTTTCTCCGTATGCTTCATTGTTCACTTAAGGCAAGTTATTCATTTCTATACAGTATACGAAATGGGTTTATGCAAAATGAGCATTTACAACAAAGCTTACTATCACAAATTTTAAATAATTATTATTATCTATAACTCGACTTGATTGACTAATTGCTAATGTCAAAGATAATTGTAGTCTTGATAAATATGGTTTCAAAATGATTAATGGATATGTATTGGGACCGTGCTATATCAAATACTCATACTGCCACTTAGTTGATCATGGACTTAATTCAAATCGATTGAACTGGATACTTAAGTAATCAATATATAATTATATCATTCATTATTATTGTTGGAACCTTTTAGAGAAATAATTTTATTGAGGCTTATATGTAAATTTTATCATTTTGGCATTGTTTTAATATTCTTAAATAATAATAACATTGTATCTCTATTAAGTTCATTATGTATGGCGAACATTTCAACTCGAACATCGTACGTCTTTTCGTTTTGAACGGTTTTTTTTAAAATAAAACAGGGGCAAAGAGGATGAACTTACAAATCGAATTGATTCAACAATAATACATTAATTAACGCTTAAGTGTGTTAATCTGTGCATTGAATATTAATGTACTCTGTCACACATCAAAGTGCGAAATATTTTTGAAGTCAGGGCTGTCAAGTTGTGATTAACATTTTTTAATTAATGGTAACTCTGAGTCCAGTCATGAATCATTTTTATTACGGTCTACTTTATAAACTATTTAATTCGATAAAAATGTTTTATTTATGTTTAATGGAAAATATATTCGAGGGGAATTTTTAGTGTAGCAACCTTATCTATTTTGACAAAAAAAATGTGAAATAATTGTAATATAGGCTAGATTTTAGACTTAGCTATAAAACGAATTGCTCTAAACGACATTTCTCATTGGACATTGGATATCCCTATTTATATCTATCTATATATTTAGCATGTCTATCTATATAGAAATTACTAAAAAACATATAATAAAATTTAAAGAAAAACAGTTTGTTAACGGATTAAATTATGTATTTTCACAAAATTTAAGTACATTTAAATTTGGGGTGGTCAGGTAGAAGGGTAAAAATACATAACTTAATCGTTAAAAGTGGTTTTCTTTAAATGAGTAATAGTTTTGTTAATAAAAGATAATATTATATGTATAATATAATACGTACATCTAATGTAGTATGTAGTAATTTTTAAGATTTTTAAATCGATTTTAATTCTTTTCAGTTTGCTTTCTTTTGCCAGATACTTTTATATATCCCTCAACAACTTGTGTGACTATTAAAGACTTAGAGAAATATCATAAACTTATTATAAATATTATTTATTCAAACGCTATGTCTGTATGGGTAGAGCACCGCCATGACCCACTAAGATTCATATTTCTGAGAACAATTATGACATGCAATACAATATTCAATTTTTCATATTGGAATTCCTGTTAGGCCCTTTAATTAAGAGACAGATGGTTCATTATCAGTTTGTTTTTCAATTTTAAAACTAATTAGATTTGAGATGTGATTGCAGTTGATGGTGAGATGTTATTTTTTTTGTATATGATTCATCAGGGTTGCCTGTAAGAGGCTGTTTTTAACAGTAAGACCATCCGTTTGCATCGCAAATGAAATTTCGCTTATTTTGGGTATAATATGTGATTTGTGGTACAAATAAATAATTTTAGTAATATTAAGTATTACTTACTAACAAAATGACCCGGCAGACGTTGTTTTGCCATACATGTGATTTCTGGCAATCATTTTTTTAGGTCAATAAAAAAATAATAAAAAAAAAATAGGGGATGATTATAGGGGGGTAAAAATTAGGGGGTATGTTTTGGTATGCTGTATCAAAGAAAAATAAAAAATAAGATATTTTGTCCAAAACAAAGTTAGGAGGATGAAAAATAGATGTTAGCCGATTCTCAGATCTGAATACGCATTTAAAATTTCTGAGGAGTTCAATTACGTACCCCGTGACACGAGAATTTTATATAGAGGTATAAGAATGTATATTTTTTGTGAAATTACCTATTCTAAATATTTACCATCTGCTCTCTATTGATTGAAATTGAGCTTTTCAATGTATTTACGATAGCACCGCGTTTGTGACCTTACCTTTGCGTTTAAATAAAAATTAGCACTAAATAAAAGTAATACTCCTATAGAAACTACTAAAAACTCCACCATATAAGTAATTAAACATAGCATTTTATAATTATATTTGATAGTATGTACTACGGTGTAGCAGGTTAACATAGGAATATAATAGTTTTCTTTATGTTGAATAAATTACTGTATGAGTACATATTTAATGTCTAAGGTATGTTTCAAAGCCATAAAGAATATGTCTAAAATATTGTAAGCAATTTGTCTCAATAAATTGTAATGACATGTTAAGTGCTCGTAATGCTTTTGACAACCCTATCATTAGGCTGCGCCCAAACGGAATGCTCTATGTATGGTACAGTCGTTAAGACATTTCATGTCCTCATTTTCATATTTTCGTCATACTTCCCGTATGATTTTTTTACTATTATAATATTTATATGAAGCTCGGATTAGATATAAAAATCATTTGAATTCTACAACATCAGCGTTTATTGTGGCATGTAAATACAAAAGTCTATCCACTGTATCTCTATATATTCATTCTCCATTAATTTACTAATTATTAATACCAAAAAGTGTTTTCTTAATGATTAGAATAAACAGAGGCCTCTCTCGCGTGGATTGTCCATAACCGATCCAAGGTCTTTGTAAGATTAATACAGAATTGTGATTAAAACGATTAACAAAAACAAAATAGTATGTTGGTGATTATTTAAATTTACATATATATGATTTAAAACCGGTTCTTGAGAAGTAAACAATAGATCGTTATCATTAATATCAAATTCATTATTACAATGCTAGCAAGTTTACTAACCATTGAACCTGTATGTAAAGATAGATCTACTAGAAGAAAATTGTATTAAGGCATAACGTGGAATCTAAGATAGGCCGTAGGCGATTCCGTGTTTCCTTCTTATTCCAGGCAGAAAATATTTTTTCAACGTAAAAAAATCTGAAGTGGATCTTTCGGCATGAAATCACTGCGAATAAAAGCTTCCAAACACCTAGTAGAATGGTAGTAAGTAAACAGGCAATAATAAAAGTGATAATAATCGTAGCAAGTCACCTTGCTAACTAAATTTGTTTAACTAAATTTAGCAATGTGCGATGTCAGAAATTAGACTTTTCTCCATAACGATACCTTCACTATGAAAAATGTATCAAGTTTTTTACTCAACAATTTATGCAACAAACAAAAATTACCTACAGTATTTTTATTTCAAAATCAGTTCACTTAGCGTTTGTCTCAAACATGAATTTAATGAATATTCTTTTCTTAACCGGGTTAAATTTTATTTATGGCCTAGATCGTAAAGTATTTAATATTATTGGCTCATTTATGCTCTCTCAAGAAAAACCAACATCTGTTCTGTTACCTAGATCATGCTGGAAGAATTGTATGTTAATTTATTTTATTAAGAAGGTCCTTCAGGTTTGATAGGTTGAAACTAAGAGTAGCCATTGTAGTAAATATGCAGGCTCATTAATTTATACTACAATTAAACAGCAGATTTACCTTATATCATGTCATTCTACTAATTTATCGGGATTTAAACTAAGATATCTGATTTTTATCAGTAATGGTATATTAAGTATAGATAACGTGGCCTTAGTGTTAACTGACCACAAAAAAGGAATTCTAAATTCAACCACATATATTTTTGTAACAAGATTTTATTTTTAGCGGAAATCAAAATACTTAGTAAAATAATGTTCGATATTAATATCAACGTGGGTTTTTCGCTACAACCAAATAGAAGCGAATATTTTGCTCACAACATTATAATAGTAGCAGACCTATCTTGCCAGGAAACGAAACATTTTTTAATACTGGTAATACAACATATTAATATAATTTATATGTATGTGCTGTCCTTATGATTTTGGATATATTGAAATATTTGATATTATCTGTATATTATATAAGTTTCAGTTTAATTTACTACGGAATATTTTTACGTAATTTTGCAGATGGCCTCATTGATACCTAACCTACTAAAATATGTGACTCTTACTTAACTCAATAATATTATCCTTAATAAGATAGATAGTTGGTTAATAATCAATCATTAATAAGATATAGTTTGTTCAAATATATTGCAGTTACATAAAAACCTATTTTTCCAATTACGGAGAATCTACAAATCTATTAAATAAAAATATATTTAATTAAATTATTATATAAAATTAAATTAAATGGAATTATTGTGAATGTTCCGTTAGGTATTGCTAGCTTGCGATACTATATTGATATAGATATAGTAAATCATTATAGTAAGCTTTTTGAACAGGTTTTGTCATTTCACAAAAAATTTATTGCAGGCTAGTGCGCAGGGATATTTCAAATCTCCATACAGGTGGCTTCTAATAAACGCAGACAGGAGTTATGATATACTGGATAAGCTGGATATGCCACTAAACAGTGATGTTGTTATTGCTAATATTGGCTTTGACACTGTCTTCATTGAAGGTAAATAATGTTCTTAAGTAGATTCTTAAACTTAAGTGTGGTGTTTTTATAGTAAATTTAAATTTAGGCGTAGACTTATAAAACAATTATTTTCGTAATCATTATTTATTTATTACTTTGTATTTACTAAGGATTCAAAATATAAAAAATATTTCAATAAAAAACAAATTCAACATAATGTTTACGAGCTAATTTTTCTTCTAAGCGGAATTTTAGTGCGCGTTAAGATGATTTAAACCAATTTAAACGAAATTTCGCGGCTAAGTGTTGTAATACTTCTAGAGTGTTTCTTACCGTTCTTGTCGTCCCTTGTCTATATATATTACCACCAACATAAACTTAAAACTATATTTAATCAGAGATTTCTCGATCTCAGGGAAGTTTCGCATATAAACTGTTTATTTCAGGAACCATAAATATTTATGATTTCAAACGTTACAGCTTACAAAATACGAGATAATTCGGAAGTCATTTTTTCGACTAGAGGCGAATGGCGGACTGCCAGAACAGAATTAAATCTTAATAAATCCTTAATTATCTTTGACGACAATCACACAGATAGAAATAGAAGGACAGACTTTTCATTTGGAGTTATAAGAGATACTAGAGATGTTAAAATATTATCAAGACGACGGAGTAATTTACGACGATATCCACTCACAATGGCGAATGTTATCACTGACAGTAATAGTACAAGGCAACATTTGGATGACAGGCTGTAAGAAACCTGTGTTTGTTATTTAACGTTGATTGTATTTTGTATAAAATATATTTTTCCCTATCAACTTATGCTCTTAATTATAATGTTTTTATTTTAAGACAATTTATTTTGGCAGATATTTACACCAAGACTCGATAACAAAAATGAGTTACACGGTTGTTAAGATTTGCTTTGAGATGCTGAATGCGACGGAACGCCTGCTTTTCACACATACTTGGGGCTATAAGGATAAAAATGGGAACTGGCAAGGGATAGTCGATCATCTTATTAAGAAGGAAGCTGATCTTGGTATTGTTTCTTAAATTATTACAAGAGCTATAAATATCTTAATAATAAAAATAGTTGCAAGTGACCATCAATCCCGAGGGTGGATGGATGGAATTGATTATTCAAAGCTTATATATTTTGACGTGAAGAATTGTACATCGCTCTTAGTCACTTTCAACAAAGTCTAACGTACGAAACCTTAATAGACGATTGGTCTATGGTTTTGTACGTTAAGACTCTATAATTAATAGAGGGCGTTACTTTGCGGTCCATAGTAAGTACATAGTACAAAATTCTAATAGACCAATCTACAAACAATACTCCGCGAACGCTGTTCGTAGAGGAAACATCCTGAGGATGCTCCGGTGTCGTGGCGAAACGTACATACGTCGAGTGGTTGTGGGTTGTTTCGCGTAGTATTGCTTGTAGATTGGTCTATTAGGTTTTTGTACTATGGACCGCAAAGTAACGCCTGATTTTTTTAATTGAGATTCGTCGCTATGATAGTAAACTGTTATACTATTTGCAGGTACACTTACAATATTCACCCAAGAGCGTATGAAAGTTGTTGACTACATCGCGATGGTAGGCTCAACCGCGGTCCGCTTTGTCTTTCGGGAACCACCGCTGGCATTGCTACAAAATATCTTTACTCTTCCCTTCACGGGTGGTGTTTGGATGGCCATAGTTGTATGTGTGCTGAGCTGTGCACTTTTCTTATATATAGCCTCGAAATGGGAAGCTACGGTGGGAATGGTAAGTGGGACACAACCATAAATTTGAAATAAGAACTTTCCAATGCTACAACTTAAGATTTAGACAAATATTTAAATATGGAGTATTCCTTTTTGTCTATTAGGGTTCATTATCATTAAGGGTTAAAAATTCATAGTATTAGATTCATTCATTTTTAATTCATTGTTAAGAAAAGTTAATTTCATTTGTTCCAAATTAATATTTTCTTAGTTTTCTAGATTAAGTCGGCTACTTAACCATAGCGATGTTAGTCCAGCATAAGAAACCATTAGCACTAAAACAAACACATGTTAAATTCATCACAATACATCACTTAATAAACCGAAAACGAAAAAAGCAGTCACTACTATAAAACGAGACTATATCGATCAATTCAAATATTATTTGCTTATATTGTTGCAATTGCATAGAAAATTACAACTAGCTGACCCGGCGAACTTCGTGCCGCCTTAGCGTAGCTTTGATGCACTATTTTATTTTGTACTATACGTTTTTTATTACGTAATTTTATTTTAGCTTTTAATGACGTAGTAAATACACATATATCCGTGCAAAGTTCCATCTTTCTAACACTAACCGTTTCGACGCAAGAGTGAGAACGGGCGAATGAACGGACAAGGGTTCCTTTACGTAGACTGTGGAACCCTAAAAAAGTAGCCTCAATGACTCCTTATTACATCAGTACCAATCAAAAAAAGTCCCGTCAAAATCGGTCCAGCCATTCCAGAGATTAGCCGGAACAAACAGACAGACGGACAGACAGACAGACAAAATTTAAAAAGAGTATTGAAATTTTGTGTATTATCGTATATATGAAATTCATATGCATGTAGTAAAAAACGGTTATTTCAATATTAAAAACAGACACTCAATTTTATTATAGTATAGATATCTTATGTCCAATTAAAAGAAATTATCTTAATTACAGCACCCCGTACAACTAAATGGCACGTGGGCTGATGTTCTGATATTAATTATTGGCGCTGTTCTGCAACAAGGATGTACCCTTGAACCCAGATACGCTGCAGGTACGGCAATATACACCTAATCATCCCTGCGGCTTCACCAGCGAACAGGTCCATGCACGTCATTCCAAATATACATATTCTATATATAATATATATAAGATTTATATAAATTTTAATGTCTATGTTATTCTGATGTATAGTATTGTAAAGCTTAATTTAAATGCATTCAGCAGTTTTTATGCGAAAGAGTATATATCCTTCTTCACAAACTTTTGTAGACATACCTAAAGTATGGCGTCGCATAAGAACCATGTGTGGGTTAGATTCAAACAAATGGTTTTGTTTCAGGTCGTTGTGTGACGCTACTTTTATTCGTTGCATTGACAATTCTCTATTCAGCGTACTGTGCTAACATAGTTGTACTATTAAGAGCTCCTAGTTCGTCAGTGAGGAGTCTACCTGACCTCCTCAACTCACCCTTGAAACTGGGAGCAAGCGATTTCGAATATAACCGTTATTTCTTTAAGGTACGACTAAAAGCTCTTTAAATAATAAGGTTTGTATTGGTAGTAAGGGTCGTTAGGATTTGCCGAAAGCGTGCTATTATTTTACATCCAAATATAAATTAGATATTAATTTGGAACATTTATTTTTTAAATAATACGGAATGAATTAAGTTTTGTACAAAATATAATTATTTTCTTTATAATCGTTAACAGGGGTTTTGCCCAGCTAAAGACAAACATCATTTGAATAAACATGATATACGTGACATCGTTAAATCTATAATCCTGCACAAATCAAGTTATATTTTCCTCATTATGGTTTACGAATAATTTAATGAAGCTTATTATTAATAATCTTTACAGTCAAAGAATCTAATTAAATGGCTCCTTACAAACAAATTGTGTATATGTTGATACTTACTTGTTATTATATATAGAGAACATGATTTGATTATATCTTTGATACTCATACTTGGAATTAGGTATGTGTTTTATGCAAAGAATAAAATTGATAATTTTCCTCTTTAAATTTGCATATGTACTAGACTAACAAATTAAATACTTAAAAATTTTGTCTTTCATCGGTAAATTTCGTCCACATTTCAAAATACAAATGTTGTCAAAAGGCAATAGTAATAACCATTGTTTCGCAGAAACTGAACGATCCAATCAGAAAAGCAATCTACGAAAAGAAAATCGCACCCAAGGGAAAGAAACCAAACTTTTACAGCATGAAGGACGGCGTAGAAAGAATAAGGAAGGTTGTAAATAATATAGGTTAAAAGACTATAACAATTGTGAAACCTCCATTTTTAATTCGATTAATAATTGTTTGTCCGGTAGGCATTTATTTGTGTCGATTTTGTGTTTACTTTTAGGTTAGTTCAGTTATTATACAGAATGAGCGTGTTTGTCTTAGAGGTATACTCAAAATGTCGAACTTTTCAAAAAACGTCAAGACTACGGCACTTGAAATCACTAAAACAAATTAAAAAAAATATATTTTTTTCCAAAATTACTCTTGGTCATAGAGGTATCAAAGTCGCTCAAACTGTACCTAACAAACAAACATTTCTCATCATGTTTTCTTCAATAGAGATGACGACGACCAAGCCTTGTCAGGCATGTTGAATAGGTTTCATTGATTATGTTTTGACCGAACATAAACAGTAATGGTATGTCTCTTTTCTTTGATAAATAAAATTTATTCCCCTTACTTAGGGCCTTTTTGCATTCCATATGGAGCTCAATCCTGGTTATAGATTAATCCAAGAAACTTACCAAGAGGACGAGAAATGTGATCTTGTTGAAATCGATTACATTAATGAAATCGATCCTTGGGTGCCTGGTCAGAAGCGATCGCCGTACAAGGATCTGTTCAAAATCAAGTACTGAAATTTATTAGTAAATTAGTAAAAGGATTTCATGAGGATGTACATAAATACGAATTTATAAAATTACTAGCTGTTCTGGCAAACATTGTTTTGCCATACATGTGATTTCAATTAATAAATAAAAATAAGGGTTGATCGTAGAAGGGTGAAAATTTAGGATTGTGTGAATTTTTGAATGTTGTATCATAAAGAAATAGATATAAAATTGAAAAAAAAAAAAAAAAAAATTTTTGGGGTGGACTACCCATAATATTGGGGTTGGGAAAATAGATGTTGGCTCAGACCTACTCAATATGCTCAAAAAGTTTCATGAGAATCGGTCAAGCCGCTTCGGAGGAGTTCAAGTTCGAACCTCGTGACACGAGAATTTTATATATTAGATTATTTAATTCGAACGGTTGTCTTAAGATTTATCGCCTTGCGTATATCAAAACATTTATTATGGTTATTATTAACCTTTATATATACTTTTCACTCTATTACAGTCTTGACTACTACAAGAAAATTTCTTAACTCACGTTAGTAAATGTTTCTTCTTAAGCTTCATCAAAATCCGAGAAACTGGTGTACAAGCTGCAATCCATCATCGCCTTCACGTTGGAAAGCCTCGTTGTTCTGGCAGCATTTCTACGTTTAGCAGCGTGGGCTTCACTGATATGTATCCAGCCATTATCACCACGTTATACGGAATGCTGCTGGCACCAGCCGTCCTCGTGATGGAAATTATGTATAAGAGATTGTGAGTGTTTTTATATTTAATTAACATGAAAGTTTCTTATATGGTTTGACATCTCGGTCTTAATAAATTATCTCTACACTATAATTTTTTTGTAGCAAATTCACATGTGAACTATGGAGATTCAAATTTCTCGTACAACATAGACATACAAATTAACAGTAACTTCAGAAGTACGCGTCGACTTTATAAATCAAGATACATACGATAAACACCTGATGTATTTTAATATGAACTTAATTTTTACACGTTATCAGCTCATAAAATTTGTACACAATATGATATTTTTTATGCTTTTGCATACTAGGGAGCATCCACTATTTGCTTAGAGGTTGCATTTAAAGTGTAGTCAGCCTATGTGTTATTCTAACGCCTTGTTTCAACTTGGGTCGCGACCCCCTGGGTGGTCATGAAGCTACTGTAGGGGGGTCGAGGCAGGGGTCGAAAGCAAAAAATGGGTACTTTAGTAAAAAAACAAAATTAAAGACAATTAGTATTGTTAATGGTAATACTGTAACATACATGATAAAAAACCGAAGGTCAAGGGGGTCGCGAAATATTTTTTTATACCAGGGGGGTCGCATCATGAAAAAGGTTGAAAAACACTGTTCTAACGTATCTATATTAATGTAAAGTTTGGTTCAAATCTATTGTGGAGTCGCAAAAGAGAAACAAACTATCCCTTAATTAACTAAAGTGTGGCATGAACAGAGCGATTGTAGTGTTTTATAACTTTTATTTTTCAGAATTGATGCTAGAAAACATAGATTGATGAAGCAAAAGTAATGAAGAAACAACGAGACATTCTCCACACGTCAAAGTCACGCACGTTTTAAAAAAATAAATATATACACGATTTTTAATAAGTAGGAATTATATAAATATATATTAAGCACACCTATATTAAATACACTGTTTACGAACGTTCTAATAAATAAATTATTAGCTATTCGTTTCATGTTTATAGACAGTTTTCGTGAGCTTCGTGAGGTTTTATTATTCTATAATTTATATAAACCCATGTGTATAACAAATTTTGTTAAGCTTTTTGTAGTTTACAATATTAAAGAATGGTAATGAATGCGTTATAAGTGAAACAGGTAAGTTGCATTTTGGAGTTCCATTTTATACAAGATTTAAATTATTCCAAATTCAAACGTTATTACCAGCTAGAATATTATATCATTTTATTACTTCTTCAGTATTAATTTGAAAATCGCTTAGCAATATAAAAACGTGGTGATATTTTAAAACGATGGATACGACGAGAAAATAAATACATAGTATAAAAATTTACATTTCCTTTATTTTTCACAGCATTGGATGACCAAAACAGAATCTCTCGTCAGAATCTATCTATCAGAATAATCGTCGCGATATCTAACAACTGAAACATTTTACTAATTACTACTTGAAAATTAAAAACTTAGGTTTAAATTTAAAAATCATTATAAACCTTCCTTATGTTATTAAATCAGTCATCAATTAATGAAAACATGCTTTAACGAAGCTTTAGTATAATTAGAGTTTACGTATTTACGGAGTACGATATAATTACGTTTGTCCACTTAAATATGAGGTAAATTTTAGGTTTCATTTGAAATATTCCTACCTGTCTGTTAGGCGGTTTATTTCAATTAGTTCTGCGAACATAATGTATAGAGTTATTATATTATTATTTCAAAATGCGATAGGGTATCGTCTGCAGGATACAAATACAATTAACATGATAAGAAGCTACGTTGCTAACGAGTGGGCTCCAACAATTTTACATTGTAATTTATGTTGGGAGAAAGGTAAAACATATTTCCATATATTTTTCAATGTAATTGTTGATAAATAATATAATCCTTTATAAGCTTATAAGGTCTAAAATGTTGTATTTAAACCCTTGTGGCTTCGTAATAAGATATGTATAACAAAACACTTTTTGTGTTTGTCAAACACAAAAGTGTATTTTATAAATTGCATTGCATTTTATAAAATGATTTGTGCGTATTTTCGCTTGATTATATTTTTATTACACAGTTCGGGACTGTGTGTGCCCTTACGCCGAAATAATGCTCCTTTGACAAACTATTGTGTACGATATATAAGTTTACTGAAATCTTATTTTGTAGCAAATTTGTTGTTATGAGAAATTAAGTAAAATTTTACAGCGCCACAAATTCGTTTATACAAAGAGCTTTTTGAAGCGGGCATCCGAATATCTTCAACAATGGTTCCATATGGAAGAAGATATAAGCATACGTTGCTGTTTTTGAACGATTTAACTTGTCCTGATTCAGAAAAATTGTTTAATGTAAGAACTTTATTCATACTTGTTTGTAGTAATGCATTTTCATTTTGTGTAACTGAAAAGGTAAAAATATTATTTCGCCCATTTGCCAAAATCGATTAAAGTAAAGTAAAGAAAATTGTTTTGTGGAGTTTTCACATGACATAGATTTGAATTTTAGACAGATCTTTTAAGATTTCCGCATCGGTGGCTTGTCCTCTATGATGATAAAGACATTAATAGCATTAACAAAAGCAAAGAAAATATAAAATCAAGCCTCCTACATTTGCCGCTTTTGGCTGATAGTGACTTTGTATTGGCCGAAAGAAAGGGAAACATTTTTTTACTCACTGAACGTAAGTTTGTTATAATTTCAAACATTATTGAAGCGCTTTTGATGCTATCGAATTTAATTAAAAATCAAAAATTAAATTTTGCTTCCGCACTATTAAATGTTTTGCAATACAATTGAAATTAATGAACTATAAAAATTCAAAAGTGCACAAACCATCACCGAATGGGCCAACATATTCTCATCTTCGTGGTATATATAACGAAAGTTTTCTGGACATACGACCTCGGAGAGAGATGTTTTGGAGGAGAAAAGACATAATGGGTCATCCCCTGACAATGTCAAACGTAATACAAGAGAGCAACAGTACTGTTTATCATTTGCCAAGAGAGGATCGATTGTAAGTTATATACTTTATGTTGGTAACATTTGTTACTCCTAAATTAAATCGCTGAAAGATTTCTGCTTATTTTGATTCATTAGTTTTATAAAAAAAAAAAACATTACACGAACACTATCTTGGGATTATGTAATGATAAAAAATGTGTCTAGGAGTATAATTTGAAACAAAATGTGCATATTTCGACAACCCATAATACTGTTTCCTTTTTGTAAAATGTGTTTAAAATTGATGCAACATTAATAGGTTCAATTAAAAATGTCTAAATTGAACTGTCTTTAAACCTAATTACTCTGGAGATAAATTACATTTTAAATAATTAATGATTATTTATGTTTTCTATAATATATTTAAGCGTTGGTCACCCGACTCCATCCGCGTAGATTTCACACTTTTGATAAGAAAATGAAGAAATAAATATTAAGTACCGTCAAAGCCACTAATACAGGATCTGAAAGATTATTGATATAATAATTATTGAATCAATGTTTTTACAAACGCCATCGCGTACGCGAGCGCCATCTATCGATGTTTTATAGAAGTATTCCATACCGTTTGAAATTATAAGTATAGAATGTTTATCGCTAGCTAAATATAAACAAAGAATTCGAAAGAATTTTTATTCAGATGACTAGCTGATCCGGAAACGTTGTTTTGCAATACATGATTTTAATTTTCAATTAATAAATAAAAAATAAGTGTTGATGGGTAATTAATAAATAAAAAAGGGGGGGGAAATTAAGGAAAATACAACCAGTATTTTTGTATAGTATCATACAAAAATATAAACTAAAATGTTTGCCTAATAAATAAATAAAAAATTTAGGGGTGGACTACCCTTAACATTTAGGGGGGATGAATATATGTTGGCTGATTCTTAGACCTACTCAATACGCTCACAAAGTTTCGAGGAAGGTTCAAGAGTTCAAGTTGGAACCTCGTGACACGAGAATTTTATATATTAGATTAAAGGTAAATGAGTAGATAACATTTTTAGGCTCCTTCATCATGACGCAATAGCGAAATTATGCTGGAGCCACGTTCGGATGGCATTCGAAATGCTAAATGCAACCCCACGGTATACATTCAGCTACAGATGGGGTTATATCAAAGACGGTCAATGGTCAGGAATGATCAATGATCTTCGGACTGGCAAAGCTGATTTAGGTAAATATTTATTGATAAAAAATATATATCCTATATGTAAAAGATATATGGCTAGTAAGACATTTTTACTTATTATATACTTAAATAAACATTCAAGCCTATGAGAAGAAAGTTTAATTAAATAATGAACGCATAATATATTAGTCGTTTGCGTTTAAACTATTACAAATATATATGTAAAGTTGTAGTCATATAAAAAGATTTAATAAACATATTTGGTGTCTTCTCAGTATTATTTTAAATAAATCTTAGTCTAAAGCCGGACAATTATTGAAAGTCTTTCCTTACTAACCCGTGTAGGTTAGCAGTGGTAGTTGATATTCTGCTCAGCAAGGCCATGGCTGCGATGTTATTTTCTGTATATTTAATAGTTACCTAAAGATGTGTTTTGATAAGTTTGTAACACAAAGCAGCATGTTTTTATGATATCGGGTAAAAGTTTTTGTTTTTCCTGCAGGTACAAATTGCGTCGCTAACTCAAAACGTTTGGAGGTGGCAGTTTTCACCGATTCAATTGGGCAGTTCAAAGTGAAATTCGTTTTCCGTCAGCCCCCGCTCTCTTACCTGGCGAATGTATTTGCGTTACCGTTTTCAACAACTGTTTGGGTGGCTATAGCTTTTTCCACGATACTCGGTACTTTTACGGTGTTCTTGGCTAGCAAATGGGAGATGAAGAGGATCGGTTTGGTAGGTTCACTTAAAATATTGTTTCTAATATACTAAAAAGTGCCAGTATCAAGTAAGAAGTTTTTGAAGACCTAGAGTATTGATCATTCTGTAGACCTCTACCATAATATAATTCTGATTTACTTTTAATCATTACATTTAATAGACATATTATTGTTTTTATGTTATCCCTCATAATATATTTTTTTGTTACTAATAGAGCCCAAATCAACTTGATGGCAGTGCGGGTGATGCATTGCTTTTAACACTGAGCGCTATAAGCCAGCAAGGGTGCTCGAAGGAACCAAAGGGTTTCTCAGGTATATTTATTGCCCAGGAAATATTTGCATAGATTTTTAATCTTGGAAACCGAACTTGGAAAATCGTGATTCTGAATATACATAACAAACAGTTTTCTCTCTTACACTATTCATACTATTTAAGTTATATTTATAACTAGCTGACCCGACGAACTTCGTACCGCCTTAGCGTAGCTTTGATGCACTATTTTATTTTGTATTATACGTTTTTAATTACTAATTTTATTTTAGCTTTTAATGACGTAGTAAATACACATATATCCGTGCAAAGTTCCATCTTTCTAACACTTACCGTTTCGACGCTAGAGTGAGAACGGGCGAATGAACGGATATGACGAAGGGTTCCTTTACGTAGACTGCGGAACCCTAATAAAAGTAGCCTAAGTGACTCCTTATTACATCAGCTACCAATCAAAAAAAAGTTCCGTCAAACTCAGTACAGCCATTCCAGAGATTAGCCGGAACAAACAGACAGACAGACAAAAATTTTAAAAAACGTCTTTATGGTGTATGTATCGTATAAATATTCATATGCATGTAATAAAAAACGGTTATTTCAATATTAAAAACAGACACTCCAATTTTATATATTAGTATAGATATAAACTAGGGTAAAATGTCATATATCCCATAGGAGAGTAAACTATTATGAACATAGATCGCGGTTAAGCGTGCTTTACATAGCCTTCCCCTGCCAATAAACTAAAGATTAAAAATAACTTCACACATCAAACAGCTTTATTATGTTCTCAATATATATATTTAATTTCCTTATAATCATTTAGTTAAGTATTTATATTTCCAGGTCGCATAATGCTCTGGGTTATATTCGCCGCCCAAATGGCGTTGTATGCTGCGTATTCCGCAAATATAGTAGTACTATTACAGGCTACGTCGACTGGCATTCGAACGGTGGAACAGCTATCAGAGTCCGGCTTAACACTTGGAGCTATTGACACAGACTACAATAGATTTGTCTTTAGAGTAAGTAACTACGAACGGCAATTTTTAGATTTTTAGATTGCATGGTACACACGAACTTTGATCGAGAAAATTTTATCGAACTTACGTGGGTATCCACACATATGTGTAGTAAGTACTCGTTATTTGACATTTTTCTGGATTTTAATCCAAACCAGTGACTGTTTCTTTTATGTAAAAGCTTAAAAATCCAAAATTTAAAAAACATTTACTTATTTATGATTTTACATGAGTATCCTTTTAATCTTCTTACCGTTATAACAAATAAGTACCATTCCAATTTTATTTCAGATGTTTAATGATTCGGTAAGAGCATCCATGTTGAAAAAAATCGAGCCACCAAAAGGCAAACCGCATTACTATAACCTTTATGAAGGCGTTGAGAAAATAAGACAAGTAACTTTTATAGTATTGGAATATGAGCAATAATCATAAAATACAATTAATCACTAGAGATTCAGTGACCTAATTTTATAGGGTTTCTTCGCCTTTCACTCCACTGTGGATTCAATCTATAGACGCGCTGAGGAAACATTTCTTGAGATGGAAAAATGTGATCTAAGGGAAGTGGACTTTATGAATGCGCGGTATCCCTTAGTTCCTATATACAAACATTCGCCATATTTAGAACTGCTGAGAGTAGCGTGAGTATATTATTTTTGAATATTTTATTTATCCTATATTAACATATCAAAACCTATGACGATACAGGCTTATAACCTCTGCTGTTTTGGACTTGGGGAATGTATATTTATATGATATTTTTTAAATCATAGAATATAAATATATTACATAGGCTACGAGAAATTTATATGACAATATAGATACACTCTCCACAGTTTAACTTTTTATTTAACAACCGATATTGGTTAACCTTGCGTTTACATCCACAATATGATCAAGTCTCCATAATATTAGGAAAAAAAATATATATATATATATATATATAATATATATACAATACTACAAGTCTATATTCAGTTTGAAACGCATCCGTGAATGTGGCCTTCAATCTGCGCTCCACGGCCGATTAATCATTCCGAAGCCCAATTGTGCCCACAGAATAACTGCTTTTTCCAGTGTTGGTCTCCTAAATATGCGACCTGTAATATATTTTATGTTGTATGGCATCATTATATCAATTTTCATCGTATTGCTTGAAATAACTCTTAATAAAATTATAAAAAAATAAAATGCTGTTTAATTGTTATATGTTATAATAAATAATTTCGTATGAGTTACAGTACCAATTATTTTTTATTTAAAAAAAAATTAAACCAAAATGCGTTGTGGTAGTGCACTGTGTTTTTTCGAAATTTCCTTTTGACCTCTTAAAGTAGTAGTTTTACGTGGTGATTCGCCCTTTCTTTGTCTCGAAGCCCTTTTTCCTGTCCTAGGACTAGAAGGCAACTTGTTGATATAAGGCACATCTTTTGAAGTTTTTGATCCATACTTCGGTCCGTGGTAACTTTTTGTTTGAACTTTGGAAATGAATGGTTGTATAACATTCTTTCTTTTAGTTTTTAATAACTTTTCACTGTTTATAATATCCGGCTGTACGGCAGCTGTTTTAAATGCAGAATGTTTTGTATTTTCCGACGGCCTACCTTCGCCGTTTATCATACCGCCCGAAAGATTAGCAACCATGACGCGAAGTTCAGTTAAGGTGTGACCTTGAAAATTAACATCGTCCTGCAGTTTATCTAATTTCTTTTCAAAATGTTTGAATGAGGACATAATTTTTTGTAACGTGTCCATTGGACGAGATCTTTGCAGAGACATTTTATACTACATTATTTTACTGCTTCATTTCAACTATAACTTTGTAATTTTCATCTTTAATTTTGGTAATCCATCCACTTTTTTGACAGGGCGAAAATGACATTTATTATTTTTATTTATCATGTGCTAACTTTACGATTTCTAAAGGTATTATATAAATAAAAGGGATATTTAAAAAATATAATAATTATAAACAAGTTTATATAATGAATGTTTCCAAGGATTAACAATAAATCGATGAAAAGGAAGCTATATTCATTAATTCTATTGAATAAAAACATATATTTTTTAATAATTAAATTCTATTTTATCTGTATTAAAAGTTTTTTTTTAACACGTTTCTGCTTCTTGTTTTTTATTATGTGGTTTGCCAAGTACATAAAATGGATTTGAATAGAAATTTTAAAATTTTTTAAAATTTCCATAATGAATGCACAGGGTAAAGAAACGTTTTTGTCAAAAAGAGGTTGACCCCAGACTGTCACTGTCAGACGTCAGTCAACAGCGAGCAATATGGGTGATGCGGTAGTTGCTGGTGTAGAAAATATAAATTTAAAAGAAAAGGCAGGGATTTAATATATTTTTATATATTAAGAGTGATAAATATAATATTTAAAAGTGTGAATTGTGATGCTAAAGTTGATCAATTTACGTAAGACTACCGTGGTGCGCTTCAAAGAGAGCTACGCCACATGGGTCTGTAATCCTATACTTCAGAAATGAGTGAAAGTTAAAGGAAATGTTAAAAAATACAGAATATAAGTTACTATCACCCTACATGATGCTTTATTTCATTTTAAAACTTCAATATTGAACTTCTCTTTTCATTAATTGATGGTATGACTCGTCATCTTAAAATAATAACCAATAACTAAAAAAAATAATAAAATATATTATTACAGTTTTATTAATGCAACAGTGTAGCTCTTTTGCTAGGGAATATTCTTTTAAATATAATATAAAACACATTTATAATTGACACAATGATATTTTGTATGTGCCACATCAGCATAATTCCCTTATTTGTTTTAGTCTAAAGCAAAAGCTATGAAAGAAAAGAAGAAGAAAGAAGAAACTTCAGGTGGAGTTTCTGAACTTAATCCATGGCCAGAGTACATACAGAAAAGACTAGATCTCTGGGACAAATTTAAAGCTAACTATGAACAAGAACTAGCATCAAAGCCTGATGTAAGTGTTGTTGTGACACTACCTGATGGTAAAACTGTAGAGGCAAAGGCTTGGAAGACAACTCCTTATGATGTAGCTAAAGGGATTAGGTAATTATTTTTCAGTTATATGAGTATTTTATAAGCACATTTTTATAATTTATTGCATATTTACTAATTTTTATTTTTATTACGTAACTTGTTCATTTGCATAGAAGTGTGGAAATATTACAGTGACTTTATATTTACTTACTTAACAATTAAATATTTTATTTATAATAATAATAGAGCTTTAAGAATAAAACAGTTTTCTTACTATGTTGTTAAACATAAAATAAAGTATGAAATATTTATACAGTTTTATGTTTCACTAAAAATATCATAAATTTTGCAATTCAATGTCAAAAAATGATAGGCTATATATATATATATATGTATATATATTTATATGCAGCCTTGCTTTTATTTGCTAAATATCAGTTGATAGCACCATGATACTGCTACTTTGCTTTTGACAACAAATTATTGGCAAGACTCATTTAAATAATTTTTCACGTTGTTTGCTCACAAAGCGAGTTTTGGGATAAATAGTAAGTATCATAGCATTTGTGGAGTGTCATGAAACTATACAGTATATAAATATCTAGAATACATTTACTACCTATAAAATGTGAACTATTCTGATGCCTAGGGTTAACCCTCATACCATTTTTGATGTCCTTAGGGATTGGTTTACAGTTGGTAGACAATAAAAACTATTGATTAATATTATGTTACAGCCAAGGCCTTGCAGATTCCACAATAATAGCAAGAGTGAATGGTGTGCTATGGGACTTAGATAGACCTTTAGAAGGTGACTGTAAACTGGAACTCCTGAGATGGGACAACACTGATGCTCAGGCTGTCTTCTGGCATTCATCAGCACATATGCTTGGTGAAGCAATGGAAAGGGTATGTATAATAAAAATAATTAAAACTATATTATTTGGCTAATCTGTTGCCTAATTTATGTGCCCATATATATATTTAATAATATTATGTAGGGAAAAAATTACTTTTATACAAAGCAGCTTTCATGATGTTTTATAATAATTTGTAAAGACACTATATAGTTCTAAACTAAATAAATTCAAAAAAGGGGGAGCCTGTGTTTTTGTCTGCTTCGGATTATATATTAATAACACCTAACATAATGAAGTTAAAAAAATCATATAAATAGTTTTAGCAGCGCAAAGCAGAATAGCTTGCAGATGGAAGATTTTTCCTACTCACTGGATGACTTGGATCATTCACACAGTATATGTATAAATTGTAGCCTATTCTGATCATTTTTATGAAGTAAATAAATTAATTCTGTTCAGTAGTTTTTATATGAAAGAGTATAAAACATCAATCCATCTAATTTAAAATTTTTCGCATTTATAATAGTAGTGAAATTGCCATTCCACTTCAACATGCTTTCAAACATTTTTATTATTATAATACTTATATATTTCTCTTACTTTTCTAGATATATGGGGGTTGCCTATGCTATGGGCCACCAATTGAAGAAGGATTTTATTATGATATGTACTATCCGGAGAAAGGGGTAAGTTTTTCTTAAAATAAATAACACTTTTGCTAAATGAAATTGTGCATATGACAACGTCTGTATTGTTTATGCTTGTTATTAATAATAAATTTCACCTTACATTCCAGATATCATCGACTGATTACCAATGCGTAGAAGGTCTCGTAAAAAAAATTGCAAAAGAAAAGCAACCTTTTGAGCGATTAGAGCTAACAAAGGAACAATTGCTGGAGATGTTTGACTACAATCCTTTCAAAGTGCGAATTTTAAAAGAAAAAGTGAATACTCCAACAACCACTGTGTACAGATGTGGTCCACTTATTGATTTATGCAGAGGACCTCATGTTCGACACACTGGAAAAGTTAAAGCTTTTAAAGTTACCAAGGTATGTATTATATGCAGAGAAGAATAAAGCAGTTAGCCATATGAATAAATTGTTTAATATTTTTTCATGTAAGAAACTGATATTATTTTGATGACATTTAAAATCTGTTGTTGCATTGCAATAATAGTTTGAACCTGGGTTTGCTAGCTAATGGCATCAATAAAGAGAGTCTATCAAAACAGTATTGTCTCTATCTGGCAGAGTATATGGATATTTTGATGAAATAACTTCATACTTTAGTTAAAACGAAAAAAGATTTATTACTTGTAGATATATGTAGAGCTTAAGATCACCTATATTAAGGCTTTTAGATAAAAAATATGCACAAGCTTAGCATTTTTGTTTCAATACTATGCTCACTATGTTTATATTTATATTGATAATGAAGCATCTTCACTATAAACATAACCAACAAAATAATTATTTGTTCAGAATTCATCAACCTACTGGGAGGGTAAATCAGAAGCAGAAACACTTCAGAGAATGTATGGAGTTTCCTTCCCAGAGCCCAAACAGCTAAAGGAATGGGAAATTATACAGGAAGAAGCGGCTAAAAGGGATCACCGCAAACTTGGGAGGGTAAGCACTTTATATGCAAATTATGTTAGAAGTATAATACTTGAAATATTTGTCTGGTTCAACATGCTTCTGTCAGGAATGAAGCAGTAAATAATTGAAAAATACTCTGTGTATTGGATTAATCCTTCAACAAGGAAATCTATGTTATATTAGCCGTTTTGTATGATTTTATAAAGGATCAGGAATTTTTTTCACACACATTTTATTTCATTGATATTTATTTAAGCATGTTGATTTTTTGATAAAATATGCATATCCCATTACAGTGGTTTTACTTTGTTTCAGGAACAAGAACTGTACTTTTTCCATGAGCTGTCTCCCGGGTCGTGTTTCTTCCAACCACGAGGCGCTCATATTTATAATACTCTGGTTAACTTTATACGAGAACAATATAGGTACTTGTTATTATTCTACTTTAAAGTAGATCTTGGTAACCTTACATTCAAATAATTGCATAGTAGCAGTAGTGTCAATCAGACTACCTTAGACCAAGGATAATATAGTGGCACTATAACCCCATATGTGTCTTGGCCTTTGATTACATGTTCATGAACTAAATTTAATTTCAAAGATATTGATTTATTTTTCTGATTTTATGATTCTGTCTAATTGTTCTATATTTTATAGAATACGCGGTTTCCAAGAGGTGGTTACCCCAAACATATACAACGCCAAATTGTGGCAGACTTCTGGGCATTGGGATCATTATGCCGAGAACATGTTCTCATTTGATATTGAAAAGGAAACATTTGCATTGAAACCCATGAACTGTCCAGGACATTGGTAAGTTGTGAATAACTAGAAATTTACACTTAGGTACGCTATAGACTAAATCCATTATTACAATTTGATAATTTTATGTATTAATGAATTATATATTTATTAGTAACCATGTAACTGTAACCCACCCATCTTGGAAGTAATGTAATATTTATATTTATAATAATAATTAAAATATTAACTATTGAATGATCGAAATTAAAATTTACCGTTTTGGTGGAAATTAATTGCTTGCTCCTAAAAATTCCAGTCTTATGTTTGACGTCCGCGTCCGTTCGTGGCGTGAGCTTCCGTTGCGTTTGGCAGACTTCGGCGTACTTCATAGGAATGAGCTCAGTGGCGCCCTCACGGGGCTAACTCGGGTCAGACGCTTCCAACAAGACGACGCGCATATATTCTGCGCTCCACAGCATATCGAACAGGAAATGGTGAGTGTGGACTCCGAACATGGGTCTAATAAAAAATCTTCTATATCTTAATTATAATTATCAAAGCAAGTAAATGATTAGGTATTCTTTTGTGACTTTCTTTTAATAAAAAAAAGTAAAAAATACCGTAACTTTAAAGTTGTTAAAAAGCAAACAATATTTTTACTTAAATAACAAGTGCATAATTTTGATCTCTGAGTTGGCTGTATTGAGTATGTATTAATTTTTGTTTTAATTTTAGGTGGGGTGTTTAAACTTCTTGGAGCATATTTACACAAAATTTGGTTTTACATTCCAATTGAAACTATCAACTAGGCCTGAAAAATATTTAGGAGACCTTGAGACATGGAACCAAGCAGAAAAGGTGAGATCTAGAAGTTTCTAGCTTAGCTCTTAGTTTATATATAATATGTGGAAAAGGATCTTAATTTTAAATGTATTTATAGAACTGACTTTGAACTAATCAACCCTGTGGTTTTTTATAACAGGGAAAAAAAATATTAACATTTCCCTTTGTGTTGTTAATACCTGTCATTTATGTTAATCATTGATTTATATCTAATACTTCATTTTTTCAGGCTTTAGAAGATTCTTTAAACAAATTCGGAAAGCCGTGGCAATTAAACCCAGGAGATGGCGCGTTCTATGGTCCCAAAATTGATATTACAATACAAGATGCATTGAGACGATCGCACCAATGCGCTACCATACAACTCGACTTCCAGCTCCCTGAGAGATTCAACTTGACATATCGTTGTCTATCTATAATATATAAAATTGGAGGTGTTTTTAATATTGATATAAGTTTTTTACTACATGCATATGAATATTTATACGATAATACACCAAGACGTTTTTTAAAATTGTTGTCGTCTGTTGTTGTTCCGGTAATCTCTGGAATGGCTGGACCGATTTTGACGGGACCTTTTTTGATTGGTAGCTTGATGTAATAAGGAGTCACTTAGGCTACTTTTATTAGGGTTCCGCAGTCTACGTAAAGGAACCCTTCGTCATGTCCGTTCATTCGCCCGTTCTCACTCTAGCGTCGAAACGGTTAGTGTTAAAAAGATGGAACTTTGCACGGATATATGTGTATTTACTACGCCAATAAAAAGCTAAAATAAAATTACGTAATAAAAAACGTATAATACAAAATAAAATAGTGCATAGCTCGCATAAGGCAGGTACGAAGTTGCCGGGTCAGCTAGTATTATATATGAGTAGTACAAAAATTACTGGATTAATCAATAATAAAGGGAAAAAAATCATATTAAAACACTGTTTTCAAAACAAATTTAAATCTTTTTATTATTTTTACTTAAATTATGCAAATAAGGTGGTCATGTGATTATGATATTATATTTATTATAAATAATTTTAAAATTCAGAAAATGTGAATGATCATTATATTATTATTATTAAATAACGTTTAATAACTCTTAACTAATGAATATAAATATTAAACATTTATATTTTTAACTTTAACGTAACGGTATAGTTTATCTTAGATTAATTAAAACGATAATAGACGAAAAAAAAATTTTTAGCTTATTATTTTCTTCAATTACAGTGAATCTGGTGAAAAGAAAAGACCAGTCATAATCCATCGGGCTATTCTGGGATCCGTGGAGAGGATGATAGCTATCCTCAGCGAATCATACGCGGGCAAGTGGCCTTTCTGGCTCAGTCCCAGGCAAGTGTGTGTCGTACCCATCGGTCCCGCGTTCGATAGTTATGCGATACAGGTAAAAACATCACCATCTATAAAAATAGTCTTGTGCCATGTAATATTAAAGTGATACAGTAAATTATTGATTTCGAGAAAATGGAAGTCATTTTTAATTTTTTATGAATATTTTTGTAATGGAAAAATGTTAGTTTTTTATAAATCCTATTAAATATACTTGCAGGTGAAAGACAAACTATTTGCAGCCGGATTTATGTCCGAAGCAGATATCGATCCAGGTGATACACTCAACAAGAAAGTGAGAAATGCACAGTTGGCGCAGTTCAATTATATATTGGGTAAAGAATATTAACATAATGATATTAATTTATCGAATACGTAAAGTATTTATTTACGTAGAATGCGTAAGGATTCGTTCTCGGCGGAACAATGATTGCTTTGGTTCGGGTTTGGTGCTTACTTGAAAAACGAATGTTTTATACTATTGATAATTATTTTGTATTATAATTAGCAAATAGATGTAGCTGTAACTAATATATTATTTCATTTTTTAGTGGTGGGTGAACGTGAAAAAGCGTCCGGAACGGTGAACGTGCGTACACGTGATAATAAAGTACACGGAGAAATGTCCGTGGAAGACCTTATCCAACACTTCAACAAACTCGTAGAAGACAAGACTCTATCTGAGGATACACAACCCTTAAAATAAATTATCTTTATGATATTAAATAATAAATTAAGGGTCATTTAATCGTATAGACGATTTTTGGGTTTTCTATCCGCCGTTTTCTCATTTACAAATTCATAACGCCAAAAGTGGTGTTACCATAACACTTTATTATTAACTTTTTTCCAAGTTTGTTCTATTTCAGTCCATTTTTCATACCATATAAATTATGATGAAAGAACTCATAGACATATATGTACCTATTGTAAACAAACCACTGTCATTATCCCATGTTGTGTAATAGAGCTTTATTTGTCCTGCAGAAATTTAACAATTTCACATTCTTATTTTTCAATCAATAGATTAATAATTGTAGTTTACTAAAAATTACATTAAGATTCGTTAGTGATTTGACTGAAAAAGTTATTTTGTGCTTTATTTGATCATTTTAAGGCATTTCAACTTATATTTTTCACTTGCAGTTAAGTATTTAATTTGATCATATATAAGAAATAAAAGTTTTACTTGGTGATTGTCACTTTTAATATGTATAAAAATACATTAACCTTATCCTCTAAATAATATTTGATATGGACTGTGATAAATTATATTCTGTATATTTTGGGCAGAGTATATCAATAAATAAGTCTAGGTTTATAAATCACTGTTCCAACTTCCTACTTTAATTTAGCTTAAATATAAAGACGGACATCTAATTTCAATAGGTCTAATGTTCTACACATGCTACCATTACTACCATTGTGGGACGGCAAACATACAAAATATGTATTGGGTGGAACCTAATAGCAATTTTTCATTAATGTCTATCCCACCAGGGAACATTGAAAAAATATTTATACAATAATTTTAATGGTTTATATTTCACTACTAAAATTTAATAAATAAAATTAATTAAAGTACTTCACCTAAGTTTGGTCATATTTATCACAAGATTAAGCACAGCACAAAATAAATAATTAAAGTATGGATAAGATAATTAGAATTAAATAATACTTATATGAATTATGTTACGATGATTCAGTATCATTTTTTGTTTCTTGCATCTTTAGCTGATTCACTGGACAAAAGTTATTGCAAAGTATAGATATCTGAAAAAGGAAACAATAAAAGAATTATTAAGAGACTCACATGACTCAAAGAGATGTTGATCTTTTTTATATTATAGTGTGGCTGTTTACTTTTTAATAAGTCAATTTTGAAACTTAAAATAATTATTTCTCAGTAACTATTAAACATTTTAAGGATACTTAATTTATATTACTGAGTTAGTTTCAGTTCAATTAATAATATATCATATCAATTATTTAAAAAATCAGTTAAAAGGATTAAACACTCACAGTATACATAACTATTGGTAGTGCTATCACTGTACCAGCTAAAACATCCCACCAGTGGTGTCGTCTATCCCAAATACGTGAAACGCCGCACAGTGCTGCACTACTCAAGCTTACTATTTGCGCCGTGATAACAACTTTTGAGTTCAACTTCTTCCCTCTTTGGTATAGGTAATACTGGTTTAAGAAAATCATAAAAGTAAAGTAAAGTTTAGCAAGAAAGAACCAAGGAATATTTTATTATTTGTCCTGAATAATGAAGAACCAACTTAGGCACTTCACCATTGATATTCTTGATGATAATATGCAGGTTACAAAAGTGTATTTCTATGAAACTTAAAAAAAAATTACCGCAATAAATATAGCAGCATGCACTGCTAGGGATGTATGACCAGAAGGAAAGCTTTTGTTTGACTGTTTCAGCCAATGTGCTGAAGTGCATGTGTAACTGGATACATATTCTGACCTAAAAAGTGTCATTATTATCTGTAGAAGTTAAATAAATATTTCTTCTTATTTCTAATTTTCTTAATATTATATAGTTGAGTAGATACTTACTCTTTACATGTCAGTGCTTCATTAGGTTCACAAGTTTCAAAGAAATGTGGTCTTGGTGATCCAACAATAAGTTTCAATGCTTGAACAATGGTCAGATTCAATACGAATCCATACAAGTACTCTTTATACCAATAAAATGTTTGCTGCTTAGCTATTTCATTGTTGCATTGCTGTCTTTCAGCAATGAGTAGCTGAAATTTTAATGGGCATTAACAGTACCTATTTTTTTATCCTATTTGGAGGTTTTATTGAGTTTTTTAAATTTGAAATAAAATTTTATAATTCAGAACTGTTTTTGATGTATTATTAATTTTGAATTATTCTAATTCATTTAATGAAGTCTATGAAACAGCTGATTTTTTAGAAACTTACCACAACTAAAGGTGAAAGAACTGTCATAGCAATAAGCCATTTCCAATTAACTGTGTCGCCCGTGTAAGGATGAGATAGTGCTGGATCATTACAATGAAAGCCCACTTGACCACCAGGTACTAGGTTTAATTCTGCTATGACAAATATAAAGATAGCTGAAATTGAAGGTTTTGTTTTTCAACATGCGATACATACTATTAATAATGAAAGTACAACAAACAAACAAAGATATATATTACTCAAATAGATAAACACTAACCATAATGCCACCGATTTGTTTTCGACCAAAATAATTTCAACATTTTAACCACTCTCTTGTTGATAACCATCTTCTATTACAATTAGATAAAGACTGATTACTTAATAAAACCAGGAAATATCTTGTAAAAATCGTGATTCAATATGTTACCTACCGGCTAGTGCAAAAACTATCTAATTAGGTAATTGTTATCATTACTACTATAATTAATGATTATTCATAGAAGACTACACGCTACGTTTTGACTTAATTTTTATATATAACAACTGATCATAAATTATTTCTTTATTAAAAAATGGTTGTTGTTTAAATAATTACTCAAAGAATTGAAGTATGACACATAAGCGTCTATAAATGATAATTATAGAATAATAAATTAATAAAGAAGTAAAATAATTGTTATGTTCACATTATAATAAAAATAATTGATTATAAATACCAAAAGCAGAAGGGAAACACAAATTACAAATTTTGAAATTTAACCAAAATGAACTATGAAGTATGAAGATATAAATCGGATTTCCTGATTATTAACTGTCAGTTTCAACTGCACATATGCACATGGTCTCGACATAAGACGTTGACAAATAATAGTAAAAATACAGATATAGGTTAAGAGATATAATCTGTTAAGGTCTTTGGGTGACTTTTAAAAAATGATTCATATATAATATGTATCTGATATATACTTTAATAACTAAAAATATTGCAAAAAATCAAGTCTTCCTCCTTCCGACGTATTTAACTTTATTAGTCTTAGTTGTTAACGCGAACTAAAAAATCAAATCCTTATCCTTACACATACACATTCCATAATTTACTTCGCAATAAAATTATTTATCAACGGCTCTGCAAAAATATAGCAACCAATTAACATTTTAAATATTAAATGAAAGAAATAATCATTAGTGAAATAACAATGTATTTAATTTATATTCTTCAAATTTAATAAAAAGTAATTAAATATCATTCTAAAGTATTGTTTGAAGCAAGAACTCTATATTCTCTCACAGTTTACATAATATCCAATTTACTACGCGGATATTTGAAACCTTTTCAAACAAAGCTATTTGTTTCACTTCCGCAAGTCGTTGCATTTATCAAAGTTAGCGCCAAACAATAATTTGAAACCATTAAGTTTCATAATAAACTTAGGTTTAACTTGCACACGTTACATAATTGTATAATATTTACTTTATATCCTTATATTGTATATTTTAGTCATTATAATATATTTTTTAAATACATATATTTATGATATAAGTTCGATCGGTACGTATCTATGCTATGTTGGAACGGATACTCGATAAAATTTAGCCGACGGTAACAATAATGTCGTATGAACTGACGAACACCTACAATAAAAAAAAACAATCTGTTCTTATACCATACCGCAGTGGTATCGACGACTCCTTTCCTTTGCAATGACAAATACATTAGGACAGTGATAATCGTAATTCGCTTGCAATACAAACTCTTTTTTAACCTTGGAGGCGGAACACCTTGTTCCTTACATGCAAGAGCAACATCGTGTGGGGCCATCGTAAAACACCGTGTTTAAGTAACCGACATTCGTGGATAATTTATTCGAGACGAGATAATAAACCTCTTAGAAATCTGGATTAACGTAGTTTACAGGAAAAGTTAGCGATAAGGGTTTTACAAGCTAACCTTGCGTGCGGGTCAGTACGTTTGTTCAAACTTTATTGCTTTATGATAAACTATTTTTTTATATAGTAAATCTTACCACAATCAATGTTACGAAGTGATTATATACTCATTGAAATGTGTAATATTTCTTACAAAACTAACCATAGACTTTTATTTGGTGAATTTTACTTCTTGCGCTTTTCCAATAACATTTCTTTCTTCTCATTTGGTTGTATGGAGGAGACGCTGGTTAGCCATCCGTTGCATTCCTTATAATTTATGTTACCTGATTGTTTTCATTTAATCTTTAATGCAAGGGATATTTGTTATCTACTCTTTTACATAAAAACTTCACATTGATGTGTGAAATATTATTATAACAGAATAATACAATATGTTATTATAAATAACATTTTATAAAGATATTGTGTTAATTGTACAAAGTATCAAGTAAGTTGGAAAATCTGAAATCTGACAAAACAAACAAAATACACATGAAATGTATGATGTAATCATAAACAGTCCGCAACATATATATATATATATATCTAAATCTGTGTAAGCCATTATAGCCAAAATAGTGAACTCGGAATAATAGAGCTAAATCTAAAATAATAAGCTAAAGCTACAATGAAAATTGATAATTTATTTCAAACGCAGATTTGGCTGTCTTCGCGAGTGAGCATATTATATTTGATATAAACACATTTTAATTGATTTAATTAACATAATGTTCTAACTGATTGCGGATCTACTTTCAAGTAATTAATCTATAAGAGTGAAGAAATTAAAATAAAACAATTGTACTGGATAGCCCATTTATCGCGACAGATTATTATACCAAGCTAAAGTATGGCAAGTTTCTCAGATAGATTAAAGAAATATGCTCTTTTTGAATGGTTTATATTACACCATACTCATTATGATAATCTGTTAACCAAGACCAAACTATCGATTCGTATGCGTGTTGTTTGGCTTTCGTAAGAGTTGACACAAGTAAATGATGTTTGTCCAGATTACCAGTTATAAGGTTGAATAGCTTCCAGTTTTATTGTTTACACTTCCGAGTTCCGTGCGTTTTTATTATACACCGTTGGTCGTTAGCACTTAGTACGTACTTTCCACGTCGATTTTATTGATTTAAATATTCTCATACACTCGCGATAGTAATAACACTGGGGAACTTGAGTTTCTAGTAGAATCCTGAATAGGAAATTAGAACTAGAAGTTTTTGAGTTGTACTTTGATCTGTGAATACGAGGTCACCTCCTTTTGGCCAATTCTTTTCTTTTCTTTATTTTTGGTAATTATCTGTGAGCCTGTGGAGTTTGGACAAAAATCCAGTACGGGTCTCTAAATAAAAGTACCTATATGGATTCATGATTTGAAAAATTAAGTAAATTATGGTTTTTCCATTAAGTAGTGTACTTTTCGTTATAGAAATGAATGTTGGTATCACAATTATATATTTTAACATGTAAGTATTAGATCTGAACACGAATCCACTAAATAGCATAACTAAATAATACCTAACCGCCACATATCTGCAGAGGCAATGGCTCAATTAGTGTTAGTTATAATTACCCTTGCAAATTGTACACAAAATACTTGATACAAAAGATTCATATCTTTTATGCTATTTCCTAAAGCTACAATACAATCTTTTAGTTTAAATAACTGCTATAAATAATTTTGATCATAACAATTTATTGAACACTTGTAAATTGCATAAGTTTGAATTATGTATGCAATAAGAAATTTATTCGATAAATTTTACTTCAATTGAATATAAATTTATATTTCTTAACGGTTATGCATTTGATATGGACTTTCAATTAGTTTAGTTAAAGTAACGAAACTATAATGTATTAACGCTGCTCGGTACAGTTGGGTACAAAAGCAATTCATTTCAGCTTACCTAAAGGACAGTATATATGAATACAACCAATTGATTTAATATATAAATATAATATCATCTGAAAATAGCTTCGTCGCAATAAAAATATGATATTATAATAAATAATTAATATTTGTACTATGAAGCATTATAGATGAAGATTAGCTCTAAGAGACAAAGTTGTCCATCTGGTTTCCTTCTGGGACGTAACTATTATAAATTTATATTGATCTGAATTAAATTATTAGTAGCAATTAATACTAGTAGTTCTGGGCTAAAATTATAAAAAAATAAACGACAATAAACTCTTCCTCGTGACTGTACGCTTGTAATAATTTACCATAGTGCAACATCGGACGCATATTTATTTACATATTACTATTGCATAAGATTAAGTTATGTGAAATATTATCTACAGCCGTTGAGCTTATTTTTTTTATTTAATGTTTTTTAAGTTTGACAGCGTCACGTTACGTCACTTCATTTTGTTATCTGTTACTAAATAAAAATATTCGAATTTCAATTTCAAAAGCAACATTCAAAAATAGAATCAAATGCTATGTTTTGAGCTCCTAAAAATAAATTAATGATTTGAGTGAAAGTGAAAATTCCGGTTTTTAGGCATGACAATCAATATAAATATTTTAAAACTTATTTTTTGTTATTACCTATTTTCTTTTTTAGATAGAGTGATATCTGATGATATCAGGAAACCTTAACATAAATCTATGGCGCGTGCTGGCAGCTCGTAACTGTGTCGAAACGATCACTTTTCGATATCGTAGTGACATCGCGAACAATATTTACGCTTGCGTGTGTTTGGACAGAATTTATATTTAGAATATTAAAATCTGCAGATAATTTATTTTCTATCTTAATTTATAATACGGACGATATCTATATATTTTTTTAATTTGACTGAGAGTGGCGAGAATGGGACAGCCAAACAGGTTGATAAATGTAAAGAATCAAAGAAAAGGTGAAATCAGAGACAAATAAGAGAAATCTGGAATTATTTGCAAAACTGTTTCAAGTATCATAATTAAGTATCATAAATGTACATTTAAAAAAAATACAAAATTGAGAAGTTTTCGACATAATGTCACACATGTGTTCTACAAGAAGAACTATAGAGTAAAGATGTCATTAAAACTAATTTGCGGTATTGGGGTCATTCGGTACCACGTGGGAGTAACAAATGCCAATACAACTTTGGAATAATTTATGGCGACGAACTAGATATAACTGTGTAAAAAGTTATTCTGAATTCGAAAATTTTAAATAAAAAACTTAAATTATTTAAAAAAAATTTAAAGTAAAATTTGACGATCGCAGACAATAGACGCATCGTGTTTGTAAGTGTAGGATGGCTACTCAAAGTAAAGAAAGTAGAAATTACGTTACGTTCAATTATTCTTTTATTATGTAAATTGTATATTTTAATGAAATAAATATTTGAAGACAACATTCTACATTTTTGCATTTCAAACAAAAAACGTGTTTTCGTAATCAATGCGTTTAAATAATTTTTTTTTACAAAGTTTTGAGATTATAATATAATTCAAATGTTGTATGTAAAATATGTATATTTTTAATTATAGTTTCTTTAAAAAATATTTCGTCCAGTAAGCGATATATTTCTTTAATACGAATCCAATTCCTAAGAGTACTGCAGCCTTTCTCCATCTTACATAGAGATCGTCAGCCAGAGCGAACATTCCTAATATACTACAGCATGGCATCCCCAGCAACATTTTAAAATACTTGTTATACAAGGCACGAACGATGTTATATATGTACCAATTGTAAGCTATTTACAAGGAATATTCACATCTATTTTCATAAACTAATGCAGTATATAATGTGAATAGCGAAAGACATCCTCATTCCCATTTTTGACTTGAATATTTTGTATGTATACATTGTAAAGTTCCAGTGCCATAAAACATAAAGACATTAATAAAAATAGTTCAACGTTATCCCACTTAATGCTTAAAAAACGTAATCGTAAACTTTAATACTGGGTCAGATTAATTAAACACCGACCACACGGAAATAATATTTATAGCTAGGTAACATTTAATGTACATCCATTACAATATAGTAAACTGTTTACCGACAGATATGACTTAGGGGTATGCGATTAGGCAATAGCTGTTATTTTATTGCTCTATTTTATTAGTACGAATAAGAAAGACAAAATATGTACAAAAACACTACTAAATAATGTATTATAATTGTAAAACAGAGATATAATCTTTTAAATTGTAATTAACAGGGCTAGTGGGAGTGGACTTTATCAAGAGTGTCATTTTTAAGAAAAAATTACATGAAATGCTTTGTGGTGGTATATTTTCAACTAACGAAACTAAAAACGTTTCTCGCCATTAGTAATAATATCCAAAACTGTCAGTGATAATATTTTTCTATAAAATATATTGCATTATCACTATTTCTTGTCCCACTATATACAGAGTTCCTAATAAGCATTTCTCAACGGCAAATGCATCGACGCAAAAGAAGTCAAAATAAATAAAGCTTATAACGACTGTGATCCAATAAACGTTTATATACAACAATTTAACGCAACGCAACGGTTTCTATCGTGTAAATTTTCAAGCAAGTAGTTCTATAAACTGGAAAACATATTAAACGTAAACTTTTAAGAACTTTGTGTATGTAGGTATAAAGTTCTCTGTGTATAATTATTATGGTGGTAGTAATTTAGATTAAGTACCTACCTAAACTTTTTAGTAACTTCAAAGCAGAATCGTTACTGGGGATTTAAGTTTATCTATTTTAAAATAATTTGTCCATCCCAGAAATTTCTTTTCTAAAGAGAGACTGCTGGCTTTTGTGCGATAGGCGAATTACTAATCCGCTGAGCCCGTCTTATCAAACGACACTTATTACCTCGTAATTTACAGAACAATGGATGCAGAAATGTAGCTTGTAGACCGCTACAATTTACTGACTAAGAATCTAGTATTCCTTCCAAAAGCATATTTTTCATTATTTATTAACCCTTTTTGCGCACACATACAAACAAGAGACAGCAAATATATAATTCACACACGAAATACTGCACAAAAGATGATTTTTATCGAATTATCGAGCGCTAATTCGTACAAGCCACGCTAAATAGGAAACCTGCAATAAATTCATGTAAACATTCATTTTCGTTCCCATGACGAATTTCACAAGGTGCAATAACATGCTAATCAAATCAAACTCCGCCTAATTGACCATAATTACTTTCCCTATGAGTGTTAATGCATGGTAGCAGTAAATATGGTATGGCAGTAATGCCGGCCGTAACAACTATCCTTCGTTACAGCCGGAGCTTTTAGTACGCAGGAAGATGGATTTAAAATGTTTTTATAATACTATTGAATTAATATCATAAACATCATGATCAATTAGATTATTCAAGCATAATAATCTAATAATAGTTTCGCAATTATTTTTTTCATGGTAGCCATTATTCTGTTTGGTTCAGCTATAATTTTAATACGCTACAATAACATTCTGTTCCTGGGAATAGTATCCAGTACTGTTTACCATCTATCATCATGTGGAAAGTGAATTATTTTTGCAAAGATGTAATTTGCATACATCGCCGATGTAAGTTTTAAAATATTTACAAACATTCCTGGTGAAATGTAAATTTATTCACTCCATTTAATAAATCATTTCAAAGCAATCGGAGTAAGAGGTGAAGTGAAGCAATTTTGTAGGCGTTTGTGGTCACGAGTGGAGTCTGAACGCTTATTTTATTAATACCATTGCATTTTACGCGAAGGGTGGGCCTTAAATATTATTTTTGATAACTTCACTGTGAATATATACAGTGATTTCAATAATGCAAATGAATGTCATCCAAATTCTCCAGAACATCTTGGATTATCTCTTTCGGTAATAATCGTTCGTGATATTTCGAACTAATTTCTATCTACCTCCACCAAATTTATGTTGAGCCTCCTAAATTATAGACAAAAAGCAAGAGAGCAGAAATAATATATCCATTTCTAGTAAAAGCGTTATTTTACCATAATATCTAATAATTGTGAACCTTAACAATACTAATAAATATTGTAGACTTTGTACAGAAGATTCAGTGTAGGCTTGTAATTTATCGTTCTTTGTATTGCATTGTTGCCATCACCAACGCATACTTATGCAGATAATACAAATATTTATTTATCAGTTACAAATGTCTTTTTGTACAAATCGTATTGTTATATTTATTACTTTAATTTATAACTGTCTAAAAATCTAAGATCTCAGTATGCAAATTATAACGTCTAAAATATAGTACCACAATGGTGGTATCTGTACACACTCTAAACTAAATATTACTAAATTTAGATTTAACCTTAACAGTTTTAGAGAGCGTAACCTATTGTAAATCCATAAATTTAGCATAGGTTTTTAGACAATGTAGGCGAAATATAGAAGGGGGTAAAAAATTTTTGATAGTTCTAAACAAAAATTTATAAATTTTTAGTTTTAGAGGTGTACATCAGAATCGTCACCAATATCTGTAAAATATTACAAGTCAAACAGTAAACAATCTCAGGTTTTTAGACGTAGGTGAGAAATTATTAATTACCTAACATCTCAGTATATCCAAGGCAGATACCAGTAGTTTAACTATAAATTTTGGAGAATGAATGAAGATTGAATAAATACAAATCGATTGTCGTTCTTTAATTTAAATCTATAGTGGTCTCATTAACCAACCATTCAAATAATTCTCCAATAAGCAACACTCCCTTAAAACAAAATAATTTCTCGTTACTTAAATTATAATGACCGGGCGTCATGTCGTAGATAACTGTGACCGCCCGCATGCTCAACCATGACTAAAATATTTAATAAAGATACAAACATTAATCAACGATGCAATGAAAAGAAATAGCAATATTAAACATGAAATGTATTATCTTTTAGTCTGTTCGTAAGTTAGTAGCCAGAGGTATATCCACACACCGTCTTATACGTACATGAAAATGAGCGAATTACTTCCACCAGGCAATATTTAATTTTCCGACTTGAGACTTTAATATTATTCTTCCTTAATAAGCGTGTAAGGTTGAGTAAAAAAGTTGCTCGGTATGTTTCTTCAATTTCGAAACTAGCTGTTGGCCATTTTTTCTGTATTTTTAAATGAATCATGCATAATTACTTCTATGAAGAATATGATATTGCCACAGCGCGGCGCTAGATTTCAGGCACTTTACTACATAACTGATGTTTACAGGTATATGATTTATGAGCACATATTTTTATCTCTGAGATCTTTTACAAGTACGTTGCGGCATCTGGCCAGTTTGTTATGAAATGTAATCAACTCGGTGTATCTAGAATATCTAGGTAAACCGCAAGCTGTGACCTCCTTCATGATATGGCGGTTTTGATAATACTTCTTGTACTATGAATATATTCCATGAACTAACTCTGTAGGGCTGTCGATAATTTTGTAGTTTGACTTTTGTATTAATATAATATGGTAAAATATGAATAATAGAACAATAATATGAAAATGTTGATGTTAGACTTACTTTATTAAGTTGGAGTGGCATATTATAAGGGAGTTTGTAATCACCAAGGATGTATAAAATAAACCTAGGAAGTTTTATGTAGTTTATATAGTTATAAATTTTAAATAAATAAAATCGTTACATATTTCATTCGGGGAAGTTCAATTGGGAAATCAAAGAAAAATTAAAACGTAAATTTTTATTAATGTTCAATGCCTTAGTATCGCTAATATTTACAAAATAATCTAAATGCAAGGGAATGTATGGAAATCAATAAATCTATATAGTAATGATTTGTGCAATGTAGCTAACTCAAACACATTCATATAAAAATTTACATACACCTATGGAGAACGTACGTAAGGTGATTTAAGATTTAATTATGTCTAGTTCCACCCATAATCGTACACAATGTAGGTAAACGAAGATCGAAGGGGTATGTAGCCACCACAAGATTACTCAAACATTAATATTGTAATATGATTTACTGACAGGTTTTCTACAATTATTTTCTTTATCTGGACACCTGGAACCACCCTCTATGATAGTTGAGGATGTAGAGAGGTGATTAAGAGACATTTTCGGAGATTCGTGGTGGAACTGAATAGGCCACACACTCCAGATTGATTCGAATCACATCGAAGCAGGCGCTTGATTGGAATCCTCAAGGGAAGCGTGGTCGCCCTTAACAATTTAACAGGAAACGCAGGAGAAGTTTCCACATATTGACAATCGTATTTGATTAAAACTGGAAATCAAACTATAAATTTCCATTTCTACTTTTTTTTACATTTGACTTACAGTAATTTATTGTTACATAATTAAGCTATATGAAAAATGTATAGTGAATTGGTGGGCATGTTTAAATAATTATTGCTTTACAACTAATCATGACGTATCTCAAACAGGAACACTATAAGACATTTGGATCGAGGTCTTTGTTAATTCGAATGTGATGTTCTCAAATTGTTTCTTGCGTTTAGGTAACAATGAGGTGCTAATACAGCACATTAATTTGAAAGGACTGACCAGTTTTTATAGCGAACATTACAAATATTAATTATACAATCATCATTAATAACGTTAGCTTTGATTGATTTTAGATGTGTATATTCTATACAGTTTTGGCTACAGAAGGTTGACATTTCGCCTATTAAGGCGTATATGTAACGAAGTGGTTTGTGATACAAATATTTTATAGTTTTCCTATCAAAGACTATAAATAAATATCTACTTACGACTAGACAGGTACGAAACATCAAATACTTCAATTGGTTATAATTCTCTGCTATCATTTGATGTGGATTTGACACACTTGCAGTGATTGAATTCTTATCAGATAAGTCGTTGATCATATTCTCAAATTTCGACACGAGCAATTTCTATTGGAAAAAAAATTTAAGTTCAAGGCGTTAGATGTCGCAAATCTATCTCTCAAGACCTCTCACTGATAACTAGGCTAAGACTAATTACTATGAGTTATGAAAAGTGACTGAATTGTATGTTTTTTTTATTATAATGTTATTATTCGTGTCTCATGGATGAACGAAACAGTTCAAATGTTTTCCCAACTAAATTCCCATGTAATATAAACATGATAAGGTTTGATAGTTTAATGTTTTAATATCTTATAATTCTTTTTCCACTAAACCGAGATGGCGTACAAAATTATTGAAATATGTAATATTGGAGTCGAAATCATAAACTACCGATGTTGATCTTGATAATTTGAATACGTCAATTTGCAATAGCTTCTTAGTTAAATACATTTATACTTATATACACTAGACAGAAAAATGATTTACTAAAAGTGTACTCATGTCCATTGAAAAAGCTTCATTCGAACTGTTATAGCCTTCGTAAAGCCAAGAGGCACTGAGTAATATTTAAAATGACGTAGTTTTACCCAAATATTATTGAACAGAGCGATGTAAAGGGCTTAACAGACTAACGCCGCGGAGAACCTTGAGACACGTGAAAGTCAGATTTTCTCGCTTTCTCGTTCTTAAATTTATTGAAAAAGAACGAATGAACTGAGCGTGCATTGACTTTTTACTCCTCGGCGTGAGTCTGTAAAGTCTATAATATTAATGAAGTTTTATTTGTCAAGTACATAACAATGTGTGTAAAAATATACAATTTTATACTTTCCATGAAAAATGATACCACCAATAATTTTGAATACAGTGTAACAAATAAGTTATCTTAAATCACTGGTCTCTAATAATCCTATTTGTAATTCAAAAATATTCGATTTTATTATGTGAATAAAATCGCATATTAAATTAATTACAATGGTGTACACATAAAAAAATTATAAATATTTACAATGGTTTAGTGTAACAAAGGTTTTTTCTCGAGAATTTATACAATGCAATTACACATATACATTTATATCAATTAATCTTATTGTCGAAATCAAAGCTACACTTTTTTTGTGCTTTATAAATATTTCAATATTAATAGTCTGTTATAAGAATATTGCTGAAAATAAATGAAGTATACCGAAATATATCTGGCGGTGTCTAAATAAAGAATAATTTCGTGAAATATTTACATGATAAATCAATTTAAATTGAAGCAAACAACCACTTATTTATGAGTTATCAAATGAAATCAATCTGGACACACACACAATTTGCAGTTTTAGCTTAAGGCGTCAGAGACTCACGCCGAGAAGTCCCGAGAACAAGGAGAATCTAATATGAATCTCGCTCTCTCGTCATAAGAAAAAGCGGATTCACCATGAGAACATTGCAACTATATTTATTTTCCGTCAGTGTGAAGACCTGTTAAGGTATTTCCAAATTCAATCGTCACTAGATAATAAGCCTGTCATATGGACAAAGTCAAACATTGATAAAATTCAAGGAACACAATAAAAGTGTATAATTAATATCTTCCTATAGAAAATATGAGTTCATTCTATAGTTCTAGGTTCTCAACTTTTGTCTTCTAAACACAGTCACAAAATACCACAGTTTAAAGGCGAATGGCCCTACACGGCCTCTGGTTATGGGACTACCACTCTTGGCTCGTGGGACAAAAGCCGTCGCACAGCTTGGTGGTTGTTCCCGTCACTGCTTGATATATCGCTGGTGCTCACCACGGCTGGCTGGGAGAAGTTCTTGCATAGCACAAGCACCTGGAGAAAAGCCAATTTTGTTAATTAGTTGACTGCATATTCAGTTTTTAATTGATTGCGTGACTAGGTGATTCGGCGTCACCCGCACTGACAAAGACCTTTGCACGCCATTATGCATGCATATATATGATATCAAATATAAATACAAGCGATAAAAGTATATATATTCATTTAGCGATCCGTTTAAATGTACATTTGAAGTAAATTATCATTTTCATTGTAGTTTCACTATTTTGTCTCTGATGGCTTACACATAAGATTTAGATATCAAGTGTTGCGCACTTTTTTGTAGATTAACATTTCTGTCATACATTTTGTAACTGTATCGGGATTTCTAGATATATTTTTCTCAACTTACTTGATACTGTGGATAATTCACACAATTTGTTTATAATTATATTGTAGCCTGTGTGTTATTCTGATTAATTCGATAAACCGTACATTATGGTAAAGTTTCATTAAAACTCATTCAGTAGTTTTTACGTGAAAGAGTAACAGACATCCATCCGTGGAAATTTTTCGCGTGTATATAGTTGGATGGATGGCAATTGGACTCCATATTATTTAGTGGAATTGTTGTCAGTTCAGAAAATAATCGGTGTAACCCCTGAAGTATTTTTCACCCATTTTCTTTTAACTTAACTTTCACAAATAATTTAAGACCGAAATCGCTCTGCCGAGAGCGTCGTGTCAATTCTGGCGAGACAAACGGAAAATTATAGATGTAATAAAACCAGATTACAAGACCAAACTATCATTGCCTAAGAAGTGCTATTTAACTCTATTAATGCTTTTAAGTGCTACCTTATCTATCCTAATATTATAAAGCGGAAAAGTTACTTTGCGTTAATCTTAGATTTTTTCGCTTTTAGGTATTGAAAATTATTTATTTATTTAATAACAAGTTTCGACGATTGAGGTGAATTCTATTTTGAATGAAACGAGAAACAACGAAATGTAATGTAACTTTCCAAAGAGAATTAATGGATTATTGAATTGCAGACCATAACACTTTGTTTTTATGAGAACAATTATTTGAATACTGTACATAATGATACTAGCAATATTTTAAATAAATGACACTTTCGTGTCTGGAGTTCCTTACATAGTATTACTATCTAAAAGTCGTTTTAAAAGATATAAGATCTCATTTGTGTTATTAAAAAGTTTTGCACTTTTTCTCAATAATTTCTGAGTGCCTTAAATAAATTATAACTTCTAAAAGATAGTTTTTGAGTTCTAAAAATGAAAGTATCAAATTTTTTCACACAATTGTATTTCAGTAAGATATCAATCATCTGTACGGTATATTTAATAGGAAAGTTAAGAAAGTTTTATTTAGTAAGATTCGTGAATTGTAAATTGTATGATCTATAATTATTTGAACACTGTATGAGGTTGGGCGATTTATTTAAATTTATTTTCTATTTATTATTTTATCACATATGTGGCAATTTTGTCTTTGTTGATAATAAAGTTCTTTAAATCTAAGCTTAAACCTTTAAAAAAATTTCTTTGCTGGAGGTTCTTCTTCATATAAGATATTTTTGCATTTTTCAAATATCGTTTGTTCATTTAGTTAGAGAATTCTAACAGTACATAATGTACTATAATACAAGGTACGGAAAATCATTAGTATACCTCCATATATTTGGATCGCTTTCCTTTGACATGAAATAATAATAATAATAAAACTATATTTATTCCGAGTAAATTTACATTTTGTTTTTATTACTTATGTTATTTATATATTATTTTTATATGTATTTTAGTTGTTAGTTATATTTATTTAAGTGTTTGAAATTTATATCGGACCCCGTTTGGGTAAATACCCCCTCCATTTTCTTCAATTTTTCCCTGTCTTGGCTCATTTTCATCCAATCTTTTCCTGCAATTTCCGCTACATGATATTTTACAAAAAGTGATTCAGTAAATATAACTTACAGTATACAAAACACTGCAGAAGCCCATAACGGCACCAGCAAGTACGTCCCACCAATGGTGTCTTCGATCGGTAATCCTCGTAAGAGGGCAGATTACAGCATAAATGATGCATAGAATCTGAACCAGTGGCACTATAAGGACAGATCTATTGTGCCAGCTGAATGCTCTTCGTTGGAGATACCACTGAAAATGGAATTTATATTATTGATATAGGTCAAATACAGGACGTTAGTATGATTAAATGTTTAGAATTTATAGGGATCTAGTTTTCTCAAAGTCACAGTGTCTGTCGTTACACTTTTCTTGGTTAGATTTTATTATTATTTTATTACTAAATTAATTATTTTTAAAAAGATTTGTATCGATCGTCAGTTACGTTTAAATTGTTATTATAAACATCCTGTTGGTTAAGTAGCAATAAAGATGTAATTGTACCTATCAAGCTCTAATTCCACCTTCCTTCTTCAAATATAATTGTGGGGGACGGTCAATTTGGGTCCCCTTTTAGGGCGAACGATTGCGCAACTCTTAAGCACGTAATTATGGGGAAAATTGCAACGCAATAGCTGGGGTCGTCTTGAACGGATATCCGGGGTTAAGGACCGAGGAGTAATGTTTTAAAGACAACTTGACGCACAGAGAATTGAAAAACGTAAGGTTTCATACTTCGTTGTAAACATATATAGCGGGCTAGGAAGGATATTATGATTTTACGAGTATGTTTGAAGAAATAAAAATTTAAAAGCAAGTTGTCTTTTCAAAGTCAACAAGCCTTTTAAGGAATTATTTTAATTGTCAATTTGAAAAGTCTGCGAAGTGAAAACAGGAATCAGTTTTTTAGAAGCTCAATGAGTACATTGGGCCAGAGATTTGTATATGAAGTAGTTCGTTAGCTTTTGAGAAACATTATTTGTAATCTACGCGCACATGAATTTCGCGTAGGCTTTTACGACTATTACAGCTTCAAAAGTAATACGCAATAATATATAATAATAATATATATATATATATATAATAAGCATACCGCTAAGAACAAGCCGCAGTAGACAGCGAGGGAGGTGTGGGCGGATGGGAAGCTTCTGCCGGCATCTATCTGCAAGTACCGGGAGTATCGCGTCGATGTACAGGTGTAGCTCGTCACGTACTCCGAGCTGGTGGTTAATAAATTCACAACCATAAAGTATCTTCGTTAACTTCATAGAGTATTTTCATAACAATAAACCGTCTTCGTTAACTTTAATAGTACTATAAGGTTCCGGTTCAATTTAATTATTTGTTTGTGAAACATTTAAGTGCCTACTTCAATTCTATTTACTGTTACTAGCGCTCACAAATATTATAATCTTCTTTGTTTCTTCTTTAAATAATATAATCTTCTTGTTATATAGGCTGCAACTACACTTTATTGCCATCTAAAATAATATAACAAATTTTAATAATTGATATGAAAGGCGTACTCACTCATTACAAGTGCTGGCCTTATCCGGCTCGCAAAGATCGAAGAAGGTGGGCCTCGGTGATCCCACAACACATTTAACTATCTCCATAATAGTCAAATTCACTATCGCCCCGTAAATATAATCGCGGTACATTAGAGCAGAAATCTGTGCACTTTCATACAGCTTACTCTTCTTGACCGTGTAATCATCCTCTCTGTGCAATACTGCTTCTACCGCCCACATCTATAACAAATTATATATTTCATATACCAATAATATCGGGATACAACACACACGATTGGTTTGTCCAATACAACTAATTAACATATAGAAATACAATTTTATTCATTATTTTATTAGCTCGTTGATGCAACTTTATGAGGTTAGTTAAAAAAACAAAGGAAGTTTGTAGTTAAACTATCCACTACTAAACTATGGCCTACGCTTCCTGTCATGAAAATATTCCCATCGGAGGGAGGACGATACGACTAGATCGCGTAGGACAATGATTGTGTAAAAGTCCCTATTTGAGGCAACGTCGAGTCTCAGTCTCATAGTGAACAGCCGTTGTCGAAACGAAACATTTCCCTTTAACAAGAAAATCCTTCAATGATAAATATACCATAAAATAAATTTTATAGAAATAGCTCGATTCGCCACGGGCAAGTGCAATGTTGCATCGCGATGCAGCTGGAGTTATCTTTACAAAGAACTTCTATCATAATGTATTCGCGGTACTTTGCATTCATTACATAGTTGAATGATTAAAATTTCAATTAAAAATAACTATGCTATTCAATTAATATATTTCACACACCATCGAATATTTTGATTACAAATATGTTTTCATATAATCAAAGTGTATAAAATCCTTATAGGTTAATTACTTTAATATACAGCTAAGAAAATTTATTATCGATTAAGTAGACTAGTTCAAAGTAACAGAAAAGGAGTTGTTTTAATAATGAAATAATACAATCTTTGCTAAGCATCTTTTTTGTAATAAAAATCGATTATAGAAGTGAAAACATTACTATTAATTTTGAAATACCTCATAATGGATTTATCACAGTACAAATTTAAATAGACTAAAAATAATATACAGTTATTTAAGATAATAGAGTGTAGCCAATGATTAAATGGGTCAGTGCACTGTCATTAAGATAAAAATAGTTTTGTTTATACCATGTTTTATTAAAGGAATAGGAAAATCTATGTAAAGGCGACGTTCGTGTGATGTTGAAGATTAAATCATCAGAAATAATTTTGTACCAAATTAGCAAAACAAAAAGGAAATATTTTCGTTGATTTATTTAATCGTTTATTGTGTCTATGATTAACATTATATTGCCCTCTAACTTAACGAAGATCCAGGGTAGATACTAGGTGAAACCGTTTCTTAAGATTTTTACGAGTATTATTAACACCTTCAATTAGGATTCAAACATTTTCGGTTCAACGCCGCGCTTAGGGTTGTACTAACTATCAATCGTAATAAACGATATAGACAAATATTTCTCAATACTTACAATAATAAATGGAACTATAACAGTAATCGCAGCAACGAGCGAGATGGACATAGAATCTCCCGTATGAGGGAAAGAGAGATCTGGATCGTTGCATCGGAAACCACTTTGCCGGCTCGGAAGCGCCCCAACTTCCAGAAGTATGCATACTGCCGCCACTGTCAAAAAATATTTTCAATTAAAATTTGCTGGGTAGCTGGTATTTGTTGACTACCTTCGTTTATATTTTTGTTTTCAATTGTACAACGATTCACATCAATCGTAGTGTTTATAACAATAAAATACAAAGTAGCTTTGAAAAAGCTACTTTGATGCTAATGTAATTGATTTATTGATTAAATTAAGTATTAATTTAAAAATTTAATTAACTAATAACTAAATAATTGTACTCCAGATGACTTGATTTTATATCGAACAATTTCGTTTGATGAAAACCAATCCATTATTTTTGAAAATTTCTTTCAAATGTAATGGTAAGGTTGTAAACAAAAAAAAACTCTAAAATCTAAGTTTAGAATTGCGGGTTCAGTAATAAAGCACACTTCATAGGACTTAAACACACGTTGTTGGAATGCTAACTCTTCTAATGTATGAGAAATAGTTCTGCAGTAATTACTTGAATTCTAGCTTTCTTAATCTGTACGGTTAACCTCCTTTGAGAATACAGCGTTCTTAACCTAAAAAGGGTTTAATATAGAGATTTCAAATAATTCAAGAATTTCCTTTTTTAAAATTCTGTATTCTGTACAATTGTTAATGATTATGATATATTTGAAAATATTAAAAACTTTTTTATGTCCAATATATTATGTAAAATTTTAATCTTAAAAATGTGTTCAAATGTAGTTTGAAATATGTTCCTCTGCTACCATAAATAAATTTCTTTCTCAAACCGATGTTTAATCGGAATTCTTAATACTGTTTAAGATATAATTTAATGAATACGTACGGTTGTCAATTATGGCTTTCAATCATGTTATACAAAGAAAACAGTAATATCTTGTCGGTGTGAATTGTCATGTATGTTCATGAAACTGATCACCGTAAAATCGTTTTTTACATATTAGTTGAATTATTCTCAAACCCAAGTGCTATTTTACAGATTTATTTAGTTTCTTGTCTACACACATATCCCCACCGTTACCTTACATGTACATGCGAGAATTAAATTTTTTTCTATATCATCTGAAAATTATTTCAATCTTAAAATGATATACATAGTAGTATAGTCTTTTATTATTTACCTCTATTTGACTTTGTCGAATGGTAGAACTGCCATAGAAGCACCATAAAATGTAAAGTAGTGGTTTATAGCCAGCTATTCCACCGAGTCACGCGATTTTATATTAAATTTTATTAGATTGAAATCTTGCAAACGTGACTTTAACTGGGAAGCTTAAATACAATAAACATGAAATGCAAGTCCTATATTTACAGGTACATATTACATTTCTTGAAAGTTAATTGTAAAAAGAGGACACAGTATTCAAAAAAATCCATCACGTCACATCTTAGACTGTAGAATGTTGAAACTTTGTTGGATCTTGAGCTAACCTTCATTCACCACATCACTAATACTTTTGATTATAAAAATCAAGAACATGTACACTATTTAACAAAAACAGTAATGTTAAATGGTTTCATTTATTGTCAACGTAAGTTTTGTTTCAACACAAAATTAAATTTCGAATAATCTTGATTGAAAAATACCATAACATATACACGGTTCAAACTTTCTCTTGTATTTTAAAGCAATAATTAAATTAGAATATCAACTTACCCACATGCAATTAATTACGTTTTTAATTAATATATTATATAATCTATGTTCAAGTAAGCAGTTTTAGTTTGGTAATTATTAATCATTAATTTGAGTAGTAGAATAATTGAGGATGGATAAATGTAACTTAATATGTGATGTAATTACGAAGTATCTATTAATATAAATCATGTTCTAATTAGAACATGATTTATACAGGAATAATGTAAACAGATGTTTAAAATTACGCGAGGAATTATATTCCTCTTCCTACGGATTTTCGGAAGTCTGTGGAAAATAAGGAAAGTTTACGGACTCGGGCTCACCCCAGTCCGACAGATGGTTTGGGTTTTATTCAGTTGCCTCCGCAATGCACTGCGCTTAATGTTAATAGTTTATGGTTGAGAGGCAAAACGACTTTCGTAGAGGTAATATCCATAGAATGCTGTATTGGGGCGAAACGTGCGTCGAGTGTTTGTGGGTTTCATGGAGTATTACTTGTAGATATATTAGGGTTTTGTACGATGTACTTCCGCAAAGTAACGCCTGATTCTATCAATTATAGTCCTCCTCCTACGGATAGTCAATTGTCAGTGATATTACAAAGACCTCTCGTAGTGGATTTGCACTTAAGGGTAGTTGAGGTAATGGAGCTAATGTTATAGGTAAATTAGCAGATGCCCTAACATATGCTAATTTTCATGGTACTTGTGTCACAAGTGATATATATTTTAATAGAAGGAATTATTTCATTCAATGCTAAACGAGGCTTCTGTACTCCGATTGTCATTAATATAGCGGTGTTTATGACGAATGAAAATATTTCAATTTTAAATCACCTTCGAATCAAATTTCATTGGTAAATGTATGTCGAAATACAGAAAGTCACTCGGTTTATCCAGTGTGAATAATCAGGATGTTGAGAAAAGTAAATCATCTTTGGCCTTGAGTCATAAATGCATACTGTGTTTTCACCAGCTTCAGGTAAAAATAACATTGTCAAATTGTGATCCGCACTAAGTTAAGTTTTTGGATAGCTCGTGTATAAACTTGTAGTGACGTAAAGATGATTGATTGACTTACCTACATAATAGGGGTTTTTAGTTTGCCTGAAATATAAAAAAGGGGCAGGCAAAGGGACAATCACACTGCCCCAGGATTCGGGTTTTCTTGAAAGCTCATAAGATGTATAGTTTCAGCATATCAGTTATATTCAAATATATCCTAGTGTTAGTACAGGGCAGGAGACGGCCTGGCAGGAGGAAGAAGTCGTGGTTGCGGAATACAAGGGAGTGGATCGGAATTACATTCGCCGAGGAGCTCTTCCGTTTAGTGCAAGATTCCCAGATTTTACAGCCAACCTTTAGTCATAAAGTGGCACCACAGAAGAGAAGCAGATCCTAGTGTTGTATCCTATTGTTATTCTTAATTACCCAATGTTTATTATACGTCAAATTATGCAGAATTATTCAACAAATATAGCACTGACACGAGATATGGGTGGGTCCGGAAATGTTTATTGAAACTGCATCCACGCGTTAACGAACCTGTCTTGTGTTTGCTGAAAGATAAAACGTTTTGTATTGATTTCAATGTTTGACTTATTCGACGACCGAGACAATATTGGTAATGTAAACAGTTTTTGACTTGACGCTTATTGATAGCGACGCGAGATAACTAAACGCTTCAAAAACTACGAATGCTAACAAAGTTTAAAAAAAACTATGCATTTATTTATGCAACCAGACTAATAATATTCGTAATAAATAAATAATGATTTCTTTTTTATTCCTGGTTATATAACAATGATTCTTATGGGAAGGTTAAAATAGTGTGAACATAGTGATTTTATAAAAGTGTAGACAAATACTAAATCATTTTATGTCGCTTTTTTGCTGTTAGGTAATTTTTGTAACAAATAAGGAAATCACCTAACCAATAAGGTTTGCATAGCCTTTAAAAAGAAACAAAAAACGACGCGGATAATCCAAGAAGAATCTTTATAGTTGCAATTAAAATGCTTCGTAGCCGATTAACCGTCGATGCTCGAACTTGGGTCATCTAAAGAATGCTCAACAGAATGCAGATCAAATTATTCTTGAGATCTAATTTAATATATCAATTAAGTTTAATTAAATTTGATGAATAATTGAGATTTTTATTTAGTATTCTTGTATGTAATACAATTTTAAAGGAATTGGATTATTTCAAATAAGATAGTTTAAACCTCTCTCAACTTAAAAAATAGAATAGTTTAAATGAGATTTTTTTATAATTAATGCTATTTGCATTTTGCGTTAGTAAGGTTTTAATTTAATTTTATATTACAATGTAAATGATAAGTGTGCGTAATTTTATTTTATTGTTATGATGTTTTGGTACATTAATGATTACATATCTATTTCCATTTATTTTTTTTATGTTTTATATATCAAAATAAATTGTCAGCTATGAATTTAGAGTAATGTTAACGGAGACTCAATATCCAGGAACGACTTTTATATTTCGTTCCTGGATATTGAGAAATTGAGAATAATGATTCATAAAACATTAAATTTGAACATTTTGTCTTTACTACTCTTATAAAGCTTAACAAACGAAACAATAAGAAATAAAGTCTCGAGAGTTAAGACAGTATAGATATTATCCATACCATGTAGTGCTCCAATTTGTATGAAACTACATAGAGATCGCTTGAAAAATATAAAAAGCTACCCGATGTCCTCTAAACTATTTAAATATTTCTTTTGTGATATAATCTATAGCAACTAACTAAGAAAATAAACACTCACAAAAAATACTCAAAAAACCGATGTAACCGGGTCATCCAAATAACGAATGCGTAATTGTTCTGATGATCGTTACTCTGCCTTTGTCGAATTTCGCCTACTGCAATAATTACCAAGAAGAATAGATTAAGATTAGACATATTGTATAAAGAGAGCTATGCTATGGCAAAATTGTTGAGATATTGTAATATTTTTGTTCTATCCTCTGTAAGAACTTTATGTTTAGGACCATTGACCTACAAATTGTAGTCAATTTAACGGTTGTTTTTTTCATCTTGTGTTATTTATTTTATAGATATGTATTGCTTAAAAATGAAGCAATCATTTAAATGTATAAAGGTACCTAAAAATTTATTAAAAAAAAATTATATTGTCTTTTATTAAGATAAATGTTACTCATTTAAAGAAAACTTTATTAACGGATTTAAGTTATGTAAAAAAAAGTTGTAAATATTTAAGCGTACACGTTTGTGCGTGCAATTTTAATTTTACAGCTTCCAAAGTGTAATCGTATTAATTATTAAGATTATATATCACTTTTATACACACTTTTATCACACTCACTTATATATATATATATATATATATATATATATATAAAATATCCTCGCTTAATATACACGTCCATCTTAATTCCCAATACTGCAGTCACCCACACATCAATTTTTGTCTACTTATCGTGCTTTCTCTCCATTTTGGGTTTCATTGGTTCGCTATTGTCACGTGTTTCGTCTAGATATTTTTAGAACATTCAAATCTGAGTGTAAATTGACTGTTAAAAACATCAAGGAATTTTAAAACATTTAATCATATTTGTTTACCTTAATTATATAAATATTGTTATCCAAACACAAAGTAAAATAATATAATATACTAAACGTTCAATTATTTAAGTAATATTACGGGTATGACAACCAATTGGGCAATAACACACGAATCAATATCCTTCGCAAACACGAAGTGTGAAACAAATGAAATCAGAAAATGTATAAATTAATAATTAAATTAAATTATCGGTTTTATTAAAATAAAATACGTCCAGGTCAGCTAGATATCACCTAACTACTGCTAGACTTAAATTATTTTATTAAAAGTGACGAGTGTACGTCGTGTGGCGACCCTCCTCCCTGTGTTATGTAATATTGTCAATCATAATTCGCATACTGTACGACTGAGTCCGCGCAAAGAGGATTTATTAAATAAAATAATTTATATTACTTATGTCAGCTACGTTAAGTCAATGTTAAGTTATAATTAATTATAATCAAATAATGTGCTTCATTCGAAACGAAGACTATTCAAAGTTACGCCACCCCCTATTATCACATTTCTTTAAGATCGACTAAACCTACACATTATTATAATTTTTTTGTTATAATTAGTTATATTAAGTTATAATAGTTGATTTAGGATTTCTATGGGGTTGCGTATAGGGTTGTCGTGGTTTTCGTGGGATATCTCGCGAGTCCCATCGGTTAAGGATAGTGGTTCCACAAACAATACCACTAGTTGGTTCCGTCGTGTCGTGATGCACGAATTGGTGGAAGATGACGATGGACTTTTTAACTTAATTCGAGAAATACCAATTTTTATGATTTCTCAAACGAGGTGCGTTGCGCTTCCATGTTTACATGTGAGTTATAAAAAAATATATTTTTTTCATAGCAAATCGGTATAGAGGGACGGATTAAATGTACTGCCCCAAGTAAAATAAATTATATAGTACAAAAAAAAATGTAAAACTCAACACATAATTAAATTTTAATTAATGCAAATTTTAGTAAAGTCAGAGTTATACGAGTGGTTAAAAGTTATACGTACATATATATGAATGTACCATAAAAATTCTTTAGAATATGTTTAGTACGGAGTGTGTACGTAATAAGATATTATGCATATAAAGGAATATTTAAAAAAGTCAATACAACCCTTCCACGAAATTGACAATTGTAAGGACCCTAATGTTTGTATCTGACACTTCTAATCAAGTAGGAGATCTTTCTCTGGTGTTACAGCTTAATAAAATGTGAAATTTCACTATTCACATCCAGTTATTTTGGAATGCAGACAAGTTTTTATTAAATTAACGTCCTGCAGTGTGACCCCATTTTAAACGCGAGTTTATCAGTTAACCTACTTTAGTCTTAATTTGTATAAACTTAAAGTCACAATTCTAATACCTCATGGTTATGTAATTTGTTGATAAATGTAATTAGCGAATGAGAAATATAGTTATTGCACATGTGTTCAAAGGATTACTATTTTGGTTTTTACTAAAGGAAACAGTGACCTAACAGTGCTAATACAAAAATAAAATATTATTAATATAATATAATGTATATACATTGTAATGTTCATATTTTATAAGAACATTGTAAAAACAAAAAGTAATAATTAGAATTACAAAGATCTAAGACATATTGATTTTATTAACAAAGAAATGAACCGAAATTAAGATTGTCTAAAATGCAATTGGTAAACATGAACTTTTACTAAAAGTAATGGTCCTATATATAAGCTAAAATTGGAGTTGTACAAATAGTTGGCGTAAAAGCTATAACAAAAATTATTTTACATAATTTCTTTACTTTATTTTACGTTACTTTTATTTATTCTACCATATAACAAATGTAGGCGCATGACAAAAAACCATGAACGAAAACTAGAGAGGTTAAATCTAAAATTATTCCATAGAGCACCGTTAATTTCCCGCCAATTTGTTGTCAGCCGGAAGTGATTATCTGTGCTTTTGTTTAATAGAGGAAGTGATTTTGTGCACGTGCCAAATACGGAATTGCTAATTCGCAATCTGCAAACAATAAACGTGAAAAAAAAAATCGCATTCTTATCACGTTCAAATGATTTAGAGTTAAAAAAATTGTCTTTGTTTATGGTCGGTTTTTGTAATAATAAAGACGCACAGATCACAGGTGGAATACATATTTGCAGCCGCTATCTGTGGTTCCAAACAGAGGCAATATGTAGTTTACGTGGTTAATTCAAAAGTAACGATATTTATAAACCTTGTACTTTTCATGTCATCAATTATCATGTTGTATCTGACAGATAACCTGCCTCCTATAGAGCAAAATTATTGACCACTTTCAAGAGTTACAGGATTTCAAACACTAAGAATGTGTTTAAGTTCTTTCATTGGAATTCTAGTATAATTTAAAAAAAATGTAAAATGAGTGTTTTAAAATTATTGAATGGATCATTAATTTGAAATCTGTAACATATTTTTTAAGCATTACAATATTTAAAATCCCCCAGATGTACCATATATACTCCTTAGAGTTAAAAAAAAACGAATTTAAATTGTTCACCAATTTTTTTAGAATTCACGTTCAAGAATTCTATTTTTAACTTCAGAAATTGACTTCTGAGAGAAGATTAAATTGTACTCAAGCATACCGTAGACTAATCTATATCTATTCCTTAGATAAGTGGACTTAATGTAAAATAAATGAGGTAGCATCACAAAGATAAGTTAATGATACTTTAAGGTTCGTTTTCAATCTACATTGGTCTTTGATAGGCGGATTTTTTTGTACCCCGGACTGTTAATATTTTTTTTGCTTGACAGTTATTTCATAGTTTACACACTTTTAAGTGAATTTAAATGCCGATCTAGAGATCTATTGTTTTTTTTCTTACAACGGAAATTGAGTCATATTAACTATGGAGATATGAATTTTTGTTTCGTAAATAGTTATATTGTTGAACTGAAGTTTAGCAAATATTTTCTCATAATAAGTTGGGAATCTCTAAAAAAAGATATGCAGTAGGTACAGTTAGTACAGGAATTGAAACTCTGTTTTAGTGGCAATAAAAGACGCTGGTATTACTCATAAAAAACTTTGTATGATTTTATGCTTGTTGATTCGAGTTATACTGACTTAAAAAAGGTCAGGAAGCTTTCGCTCGCGATTTTTTCACCATCAACTATTGAAAGAAAGGAATATATAATAATTAATAATTGCCCGTCATGTAGAATCCAGATTTTAAACTGTGGAACCAAAGATATACAAATTTCAAGTCAAGTCAAAAGTCAAGAGATTCAAAAAATTTGCATTGGCAATAATTAATATTTATAATCATAAATAACATAGGCTTCATAGAGGATCAATAAACCGTTAAACGATTTATATATAATCCACACGTTATTAAAAACAAACGCACTATTTATTAAGGAACTAATGTTACACAATCGTTTCAGGAAAATGATAGATTTGTCTCAGTTCGCGATAAGACTGACACTGAACTTTAAAGGAAATCGTCACGAATTAGATGCGTCAGCACAGCTGATAACGCATTTTGACGTCGACTGTATTATAAAATTGATTAGTTAAGCCACATTCTTGATGTTTGAGTGCCATAACCCCCAAACGTTTAAGACGTACAGGTTTTATACGTTTTTAATAATTTTCACACTCGTCCACAATTTTACATTTCCGTTTGTCAAATTATATGTGATTTTGACTTGACATACATTTTGACGATGACGATCATACTTAGTGCTAAGTCTCAACTCTGAATTGTGATCTAAGACTAGAGACCAGGTTCTCTTCAAGATATATTTTACCGTAAGACGACAAAATATATAAAATATAAAAAATTATTATTCACAAAGCAAGAAAATGAGGATACGTGGACATAAAATACGAAATAGAGTGTGTGCGTGACTATACGTCGTGACAGTTTTGAGGTGTCAACGTTATGTCAATAATGTCAAGTATCGTATGGCCACCCAGTCGGATGTCAACAAAGATATGTCGGGGTCACATCTATGGTCTGTCCTGTGGTTTTATAAAGATTTATTAAATAAAGATTTTTAATTTAAAAGTGAGAAATACTCTCAATATATAAGTTGGTACCTATAGAATAGACTGTATTTCTTATCTTTTTAAATCAGATTTCATTAAGCCAGTTTTCTTCTTAGAAGAAAAACAAGTTTTTATATACTTTTCGGAACTCTGTATACGGTAAACTGTACGCTTTTTTATAAACAACGGTCCATCGTCACGGCTCTCCTAACTCGTGTCATGAAAAGTGTTGAATATCTGTGACCACACAAGCAGTGTAACTGATATCGATGAATTCTAAACAGCTTTTTAAATAGGTGTGTAATGGACACCGTTGGACACAGAAGCAAATGTTTAAAAGAAATGACCATTCAAGTCAATGCTATTTTACCGTAGCAATAAAAGCGTTGTTTTTAACAGAATAATTTATTTAGTAATAAAGTTTTAACATATACATATACTTTAATACTAGGAAGGTCCTTAATGCTACATGTATGATACAATTTTATCTGATTATAATAAATGTGGAACAGCGGTTTAGGAATTGTATTACAAACGTGTCTTGTTCTGGCCGAAAGAACATATTTACGTGATAAAGAGCTGAAGCTCTCAATAAACCTTTTCTAGCACAACTAAATTGTAATTTGAATGATAAAATTAAGTTGTAGATTGTAATCGATTGCTTACCGCATGATGTGGGATGACGTGCAAATTACGATTTCATTATATATAATTTAATATTTCTTACTATTGTTATTGATGATGAAATAACTTTGTAATATAATTATATTGCTACATAAGTACTGTGCGAATCTGTATTATAGCGTTTTGTTTAAATAAATATAGTTTAAGGCATTGTCGCTTGTACAAGAAAGAGTAATGTGAGGAAAGTTCTTAAAGGACACTTGCCAATTGAGAACTTTTATAGTGCTATAAACAGATATTTAAATATATTTTATAGATTTGATATAAAGATAAACTGATGTCCTAATACGTAGGCTATAAAGTAGCATAGCTTATTAGATATTTATGGCTTCATGTGTCGATGTCAACAAAGAGTGTCAAATGTCATCCCACGCGTCAAATGACACCACGTCGAATTGATGACTTTAAAAATAACTTGTGATAACAGAGGTTTTATTCTAGTAGCGATGATATTTTTATAGAACATCAAAAGTAACTCTTTACCATTGAGATTTTATATCGAAATGTCTAAGGCTTAAGGATAAAGTGATTAATTATATATAGTTTTCATATTTTTATATTTAAGTATATTACAAATTTAAATTCTTTTGTTTTTTATCTAGTTACATCGAATGTACTTTTCATAATTTCATCATATTTGTCATATTTTATATACATTTATAACACAGAGTTGGTATGTGTTTATGAAAAATGCAGCAGTGAAAATTGACAATATATTCTTATCTATACCAAATGGTATTATATTGCATGGAAGTAATAATAAATAATAAAAGTGTTATTTTTCATATATGATAAAAATGTTTCTCGTAACAGAATAAGCACGGCAGATGTTCGTCGCGGATCGTTATCAAATTCTCCGAAGCTTTAGGTACAAGAATGTTTAGCGAAGACAACTTTATCTTTTACTTTTTAACAGAAAGCTTCACATTATTGTATGATAATAGGCCATTTAGATATGGATTAACTGTTTATAGTACTTAAAATTTGTCTGTTTATATAAATCTTTTTCACTTTTAATCATAAAAGACCAGATTCGTCTGACGCCTCAAACAGTCTGATACAAGATTAATGATTGAAAAAACTATTCAAAGGGCTACATCAAGAATGTAATTTGAATGAGAAAGCGAAGAAGTAATTTTCACCACAATTTACCAGCTGTTAATTATTAACGTAATTTTAATCCAACAATGTCATATTGTAGATTGCAGCATTCACTGTGTAAATAAATGGGAAAACGGGGTTCAACTGAGCAATTAAATCCACTCTTAAGGCCTTTGCTATCAATCAAATATTTATATGTATTGTGTACTAAGACTGATAGTCTAATTGGAACTGCGATCACTTTTTAGAACGTTTTCAATGCATATATACATACATATATAAAATTAAATAAATTAAAAGTTGTTTATAATTAGAACAATAGATTTTAATATTCAGGCAACGTTCTCACCTAATAATAAAATGGGTAGATCTATAAGAAGATTCCACAGAAGATTCCGTCGTGCCTGCATCTCAACTGGAGCAGCTTGTTCTGTGACCGTCTGAAAACAAACAAACAGTCGATTTAATAATACCCAATATAGGTGCTCATAAATATTCCATCTATTCAAATTTCGTTGCTACATAATATTATAAAAAGCTTTTAAATAATTAAGTTTTGTTATCAAATGTCTTCCAGCCAGCATTTAAGAAATTAAGATAATAAACGCAAGAAGTATTTATATAATTTTAAAGTTAGATCTGCCGATATCAACACTACAAATGCCTATTATGGTACTTGATTGCATACGTTATGCAATTAAAATTAAATTAATTTTGTTTACTTACAGTAATTTTGGTTTTGCTTTGTTACTTAAACACGTTACGTACTTACGTAACAGTAATTTATGTTTAATTTTACTGTCATACAGGATATTTTCTAGCTTATAATTTCGTTGTTTCCAATGGGAACATGACGCTCGCATCTATTTGAAGCGCAATAAAGCGTATCTAACGTTAGTTACGACTGCATTAAACGCATACATTGCGTAACCACGACACCCGAACTAAAACTTTACTAATATAAATGGATTAAATAAATACTCTATGGTCATGCTGTAATATAAGGCATTTTTATTGTAAGATAGTTTTTCTTTGCTTGGTGCTGAGTTTGATGTTATTACCAAACCAAAAACTTGTGTGAACCAAATATTCTGAATTAAAATTCGATTTTATCTATACTAGCTGTTCCTTGCACCTTCAATAATACTAATTAAAATTCATTGAAACGCGCCGCATGTTAGAATTGTTCTCTCTCACATGAGAAAAAATTTCCTCGCACAACCGGTGCGAACTGAAATTTTCAGCTTTATAATATTGGATTTTATAGTATTTCAAAAGAAGTAAGAGGTTTATGAACTTAGCATGATGTAACCACATACATCTGTATCCTCATAGAGTTGGAGCAGCTCGAAATATTGCAAGACCATAAAGACATCGTATTACGACCCCAGCGCAGTAGCATTGCAATTGTGCATCCATTATATAATAGTTTTAACAGCTAAACTGTCGTGTTCCTTTATACAACTAATATTCCTTGGCCTACTCATCATATGCAATATATATATGCCCACTATCGATATGCCCAAATATAATAAATGTAGCAAAAATAACGATGTAACAATCATCACGAGTCTGTGTTGTTTTGTTTTCTATATACAAAAAAGCATTTCTTAAAAATTACATGTCATACTTTATATTAGACGTATATTTTAATAAAAATTACAGGATTGTATCTTGAAATTTCCTACCGGAGCCTGGTCACAAATTTTACGTTTCTAAAGCAATAATACTTAATAATTAAAATTATGTATCCAAGTGATACCAACTAATCAAAATATATCTGCCATAATTACATTACTTTAAGAAGTTATATAAAATTTGTTATATAAAATATACATTGTTGTATAAAAATGGAAGAAAGGTTAAGTTCTTCTTTAATCAAGCTTAGCTTTTTGTCAATAATTGAAGTAAAAGGAGTAAGCTGAGCTGCATAATAAATAATACACTAGTGTATGTGAATACACATTCGTATGCATTAAACCTACAGTTTATTTTTAATATTTCAAGATTAACTAAACTGTGTACCAAATACCAAACGTCAATACGGATTTTCACATAATTCTGCGCAGGATAAGCCAGCAACTGGGCAAAATTCAACCCACATACATCGAATATTCAAGTCTCATTTACATAGGAATGCACCTGTGTTCTTATCAAACATTGTATTAAATATTGGTTCAAGTGATAGCTGTCTTTAAAGGTGATATTAACAATTTAACTATATATAAATATATATACTTATATATATTTATAAACTTGAAATTTTCATATTCTCAAGCCTATACATTCTAGAGGGTTTAATTGTAACAAAGTGTTTTCATTAAATCTTTTTTAATTCAATAACCATGTCTTTATCTTCCGAGGGATCCAATACCATTGACAGTGGTGACAAGAAAGCCACGCTTTATAGGTAAAGTTGCTACACCATGGCTATAAAACTTTAATCACCTTCCCAGATGTTACACCAAGACCGTACATTGCTTTTAAAGGAACGGTGGTGAGATTTTTAAAGGCACTGTGATTTTTATAATTATAGGAATTCTTCGAGTCTTTTTGTCTAACTTTTGACATATGTACGTTTCATTAATGATTTAACTTTAATTCATTTAAATTCTGACATTTGCACGCTGATTGGGCGTGCCTAATTGTGAGGCAATGCAGTATAATATTATAAATCACATTAAATTAATATTATTATTAACAGCGAGAAAATTTTCATTTTTGAGATTCGAAAACCTGGAGTGTTTGTTTTGTATATTTTAAATCTTTAGAAAGTAGGAGTCACAAGTTCAACTCGATTCCTTAATGATGACGAAAACAATGGCTATTCAAATGCCAATTTCAATCAAACGTAGCACACCGAATAGGCAAGCGAATTAATATTAACGACGAATGAAATCCGCTTTGGCGCTACCAGCACCACTTCAATCATTGACGTGGACAGCTCTTTACTAGGGCTGAGCTAATCACAGGTACTGAAATACCAGTTCATACTAGCAAACGTAAAATCATTGAGGTCTAACAGATGATCGTCCTATAGCATATGGGATATTAGCCCTTAAAATCATCCCAAATTAAAATTTAAGCTGTGTGTAAAGGAATAGAATATTTCTGTCTCGATCTCTTCTATTATTTTCTTCTTTGTAAATGGGAATGGCAAATTATGTTTATATTAGTTTATAAAACATAAAAAAGAAAAGGTAAACAACTGTTTAAAAAAAAACTGTTTTCTCTCCTTTCGATACTGGTTAACTCTTGGTGACAGAGGAGTTAGTGATACTAATTACGAAGTTAAAATACTAGGTAGTATAATACTCGTTTAGTTATTAACATACTAGTGTACTGACAACTACCTGTTGTAACCATACAATATATATTTCTTTGCAAAGGAAATATAATTTTGCAAGAATTTAACGCTATTAATTTCCCGGACGCTTTTGTAATTGATTAATTTTCCGATTAATGGTAGTTGTAGAAATCATTTCGCAAACCGATTTATAGAATAGGGTTAAAGGATACTAAATTTAAGAAGAATAATTTGTTATTAAGTTGCTATTTTTTGTTCAGTTTAATATGAACCCATGAACATAATGTGTATACAAATTAGCTTTAATTGTTACGTTCCCACTATGCAAAACTGTACTAAATTTCTAATCATCACTATTTGGCACACACTATTTTAAGACTCATCGACACAAAACCGCCTAAGTGCGTAATTATTATACTGACAGCCGCTGACAGTTTGACAGATAACCTAAAAAGGATTGAGATTTGCCGGCCATATTGGAAAATTGCAATTTGCTATTCGCGCCACGGTGCGAGCAGGACGTCTATGGGTTGTATATCTAGGGTCATTGTTTAAAGCCTATTTAGAGGTGGCCTCAAGTATTTGAAACCGTTAACCAACATAAATAGACACATTATCATACGAATCGATGGCGATAAACTCTTAAGGGTTTTTATGTGACAAAGTAAATAGGTGCTGACATGAAAATGTTAAAATGTGTGTAGGTGTTATTTGTTCGTAAATTGGGCATAAACAAATCCACGAAATACCAGAGATAGTAGTTTTTAAAAGGTTTTGAATTCTTTTACTTCATCATTGCTCACTTTGCTTATCTGAGAGGCTTATATTTAGTTGTAAACGTGATATATTAGAAATAATTGTAATTAAATATATCACTTAATATCATTAAAACTGTCAGTAGTTAATTATTAGATCATAGCATGTCAAAAATGTAATTAATGATCGTTTGAACCCATCTTAGCCTATAAATATGTGTTTGTGATAAGATTGTAAGAGTTACAAGTTACTATTTATGTTTTTAAGCCCGTATTCTCGAGAGCTTCTAAAACATTATATCTATATGAAGTTTGATATATTTGATAGCTCAAGTTTAGATTGTGTCTTCAGGTTCTCATAATACGATTAAATAGGTGTTTGTATCTTAAATATGGCCACGTTACTGTGAAACTCTTAGGTTTTCACTATACTATATATCAATACGTATGAAAGTGAAAAGATTTGTATCTTTGCATGAATGTTTGCAAAGATTAGACTTTTATTTAAAAGCAACTAGCATATTATATTGCACAAGCAATGTGACAGGAGTTGTGTTGTAAAATTAATCACATCACAAATAAATAATTCCCAACAACGCGACTGCAGCTTTCGGCGTCTACTGAAAGTCGATTTCTATTAACTGTCGTATTAATCTTACACAATTTTCTCGAGAGGATTTAGTTGACACGCTCGACTGGATCCAACTTTCTTGTGCAGCAAAAAAGCTGGTCAAGTGTTGAAACAATTTCGTATGGCGTTTGACCAGTTTTGATTTTGTCATCAACAACACGATTATGCGGCACTAGGCTGTAAGTTGGCTCTCGTTTATCAAAGCTCTGCTAAGCTTAAATAATTTTTAAATTAGCACTTAAATTAACATTATACATTATATAAATGGGTTACCAATCCCTGTACTATAAAGAGATCATTTCTCTTGGAATGTTAAGAAACAGATTAACTTAACACACCAGAGAGTAATTAAAATCTCATTAACAGATTGCAAAGAGAAATATAGAGTGCAGTATTATTTTAAAATTGGAACACTGAGGAAATCTAAGTCATGTGCAGTTACCTACATATGTAGTTGTAGGATGTACGAGCAATGCATGCCTTGCATATGATGAGATTTTCTATCGCAATTTCACACTAAGGTTTAGTGAAAATTCTATCTCATATAACATTATTTATAATACGTATAATAATGTATCATTATTTCATCCTTGTCCATGTAGATTTCGATTTGAATTTTTCATAGATTTAGGGATTGAGTTCCTCTTGTCTTTTTCTTTTGAGAAACGAAAAAGGGCGTGGAACACGAAGTGCAGATGGTTAATATTCTAAAGTGCTTGTCTTTTGCGCTTTTTTTAATAATAATTTAAATTTCAATAAAACTCAAGTGAATAAAACATAAATTCCAACGCCAAGTTACAAATTGGCATTATTTATTCAATTTAATATTCGAAATTCAAATGCGCAATAACTTTCATACAACAACAAATAGGCATTTCATAGCGCCCTGCGCCATTGACTCATATTACCTCTATTATGCATTACTTTGTTTACAATTACCTTGAACCTTCACGTCGTTACACGAGCGACTAAAATGATATTCACAAATGGTATCAGATATGTTATGAAAACTGTGGACTGCGCTCGATCAGATTTCAAAACAGTTTTTGAGAATGTTGAGTGTGAATTCAACGAATTGACAACTGACAATAGTGTGACGTATGTGTTGGTTTAAAACTTTGTTCGTTTCTATGGCTACGCGTATAAGATTGTCTATGGTTAATTATCAAACTATTCATTACGTATTATAAATACTAGAACGGATTCGGTATAGCGTTTCAGAAGTCTGCGCTACTCTTAATGAATATAGTAAAAAAAATTGCTTACATATAATAAAATAAAGACTTTTTTAGACACGATCGGTTAGTCCCTAAGTAAGCTATTTAAAGCTTGTATTGTGGGTGCTACCTCAACTGTCACACAAACATATATGACCAAATGTTGACCGTATCACGGATCAAAGCCGGCACCTCTGATGGGCAGTTCCGAATGGTGACCATTCTGCCAACTGGGTATAATAAAGAAATGTGTTAAATAATAACTCACATACAGTAGTTGTGAAGTTGCTTAGAAATTAGTTAACTGTTATCGGCCCTTCGTTGCGTAAGACGATCGAAGACATTTCTAGTACTGCTTTCTGTATTGGAAATGGGGTTCCGCTCATTTTACCGTACGCAGTACTTTACAATGGCTCACCTTTATTAAGTTATTCCTTTCCTTGTAAAGTTGCGTACGGCATTTTACGGTATTTTCGAAAAATCATTTATTGCTTTTTATTATATACAACGCGTACAATTTCTTATTTAACAGGAATTGTCGATGTTGAACTAAAAAAAAAATCGAGATATTTCGATAAATATATGGATCACAAGTTTTGGCACTAAATAATGAACAGATTTAAAAAAAAAATTATAAACTTTTTATTATTACTGAAATAAAAGGACAAGTACTTAAAGAACGCTACGAATTACGCTAAGAATTAAGACGACATATTTTTATATTTGAAGCAAATTAAGATTGTTTACAATCACCAGTGGCAAATCTAAATTAGTCACAAATTTACAATATAATCCTCCTTAAAGGTGGACTAGTCATTTGTTGCCATGGTTACGGTTCCTACAAGTGAACGAGATGTAAACAATATCAAGTACTTTAACTCGTTTTATTGAGCCAATGGTTTAGTAATATTACATTAAAACTCACACTTACAATACATGTAAACCATCTGGATCGCAAATCAAAAAAAAAATCCACATCGTTATATATTTTATAGGCAAATCCATAATAAGAATAATTTTTAGTTGTTCTACTGCGGTCAAGGTACAGATGTTATACAAATTTTCGGCTGCAGCGCAATCAGCCACCTAATATGTTATGCAAAAATGACAAACCTAAAATAATATTAATTGTCATACAACAAAGTAAAAATATTAAATTAAAAATACGTCCGTGATTTGGACATAATCATTTTTTAATAATGTATTTTTAAGGTTTTCATTACGAAAAATATAAACCGACTTTCTATTTTACACATCTTTTTGATGTATTTAGATCGTTTGACAAAAGATATCTTATAATGTCACAATGAATCGTGTGATTCGCGGCGTGTGTTTTTAAAGCTTAAAAAATATTCTTATTATGGAATTTACTATAAAATATAGAACGACGAGAATGGACGCTAATATACACAATTTTTACTGGTTGGCTCGTGCAAGACTGTGTTTAGTTTGCGTTAACCGTTCGTTCACATCCCTCAAACTGAACAATGCTTAAACAGGCACGAATGGCGGACGTTCACGGATCCTATAAAGAATATGTATTGTTTACAATATCTAAACACTTATTCATTTATGTGTCGCTTAGTCGCTCGCATTCTTTTAACCAAGGTACTAAATCAACGATGACACATTTATATGAATGCTGATTTAATTTGTATAAAATCTATTTATTAGTATTTGCAAAGCTTGAAAATATTTAATAAATTATTATTAGTGGTATGAAAAGATACAAAAATGACTACTCTACTTCTGACTAGCGGCTAACTGGTTGGGACATTTATTACTCAGGTTAAACTGGGATATTGTATATGCTATATCACTTATTTTGATATCTCGCATAAACAATATGAATAACTAGGCGCGACAAATTTAATACTTTTGAATAATACCTGATTAACCTACATAAGTATCACTAAGCCTACGTTCATGTGACGTAGGCGTTTTATAACATTGTATTTGTAATATTAAATTTCAACAATAAAAATGCAATAAAAGAAGCGATATATGGCTTACGGTATCTGTCTAAAGGTTTGGGAATAAATGGAGGCGAAATTCCGAAGCCCCATTTTAGCCTAGCTTCTATGTCGTTGTGTTTAATACTTCAATCTAAATTTTATATCAGACTGTTTCACAATTTAATAGCGCTCAAATAAGTCGGAAATCTTTCGCAATTGTTATTATAAAATAGATCTTAAAATGATCTTTTTATACTAAGTGTAATTGAAATGTTTTAATTTTAATATATCTTCTTTATTTAAAAACTTTCTCATTTAGAAAAAATATATATATAAAAATATATAAAAATACCATAGTTACTTACATAAATATAAAATACACTTCCTTATTACCTTTACACTTTAGTTACGTATAAGAAACGTTTATTATAAGTAGTGACGATACTCTTACAAGTCCTCAACAAAGATACCTAATTAAGTCTCGGGAAGGAAGCAACCGTTTTCGATGGGTAACGAGGTACATCGTGGCGCCCGGCCATTAATACAAGTACATAAAACTTTGAAAGTGTTTAGATAATGAAATAGACACTCTAATTATAAGGCTCAAATTCGCAAATAATTCTGTGGTGTAAAATTTTAATTAATTTTTTTAGGGTTTGTGAATTCATTCATTATTTCTCGTAAATTTTTGATATATTTTATATTATTTATATTAAGATTTGAGAAATATAAACTATATGGTCGCAGCTTCTGTTTTATACATCTAAGCGACAGTAGTACCATCACTTTCAAATGGTATCATACCAAACGTACAAAATAGCAAACACTAAATTTCGTTTATATTTTTGTATTTTGTGCGCAAATTTATAATTTAATGTATGTAATTAGTTTAAAACATGATAGCCTGGGCTAGCCCAATAACATTCACCTTTAAACTCTACGTTATTTACGACGCTATCTCTTTGATGTCGCCTCATATGTTCGGAACATATATTTATTGATTATTCAACAATTAATGTTATGCTCGCTTTGTTTATGTTCTTTGTAATTTATGAGTACTAACGAATACATGTGATAAGTTGTTTCTTTGTAAGCGCCGAGCAAGTATAAAAAAAGCAATCCGGCATTTAAAGAAAAACACTTTATGAACGGATTTAAGTTATGTATTTTTGCAAAATTTAAATATATTTTAGATTATTTTTAAATTTTGCCGAAGTTTTGCTTACTTTAGTGTTTATGGAAACATAACTTAAAACCTTTCATAAAGTGCTTTTCTTTAAATGAGTAACAGTTATGTTAATAAAAGAAAATATTAAGCTCGGTATCTACTGAAAGCAGTCAATGGCAGTATTAGATTTATTTTTTACATTTCATTGCTAGACCGGATTTAATAAAATGAAAGCTTATAAATTCAAGAGGGCAACGGCATTATTGCTATCAAACGATCTCTTCCAAAAAATATAAGTAAAAAAGAATTTCAAATCAAAGTTTTCTTCCTAAAAATCTAACAGGTTGGTGTTTTCTTTTAAATTAAACATTTTATAAATAAACATACTGTATAATTGGGGGTGAAGTTACTGATATGTACAAATTGATTGATTGGTCTTATATTGTTATACCCCATACGGTAATGAGTGGAAATAAAGACAAAAGACAAAGAAGGCGTAACACGAGCATTCAACAAACGTGGTACATTCTCAACGATTTAGTATGGAACAAACAAAACAAAGCTAGGTGAAAGCGGAACTATGTCCGGGATTATCAGTAATGCTATTATGTGCTTAGAGTCCATTGAAATAAACTAAGCCAGTCACGATATCGGATCACCTTAAGATACAATGGCTGACTGGTTTAACGTAAATCAACAAGTGGATTTGGCTGGGTCCTGTTCAACAAACATTTAGCTTCGATCCTCACTATAAAGCCGTTCACTTTTCGTTCTCGGTCCAATCTCGGTTGTTAAGGGATGCTCAAAGCATGATCAAACGCTTATATCCATTTTAAATTTCATCGCTTTAAATTAATTACTGATATATTTTTTCATTGAAGCATAAACACAGTTCCAGTGACTAAAAGTGCTTTGATGAAACTTTATAAGATTTTGTTATTACACAATAAGACTTTAAAAAATTTAATATTGTATTCTTTTTTATTATACACCTGTGTGTTTTTAAATACATATATACAAAGATAATATTCGCGTAACTATTGTGAACTTACGCAATAAACGCCCAAGATTTGTCAGATGACAATTGTTTTATCATATACTAAAACATTTTGCTGCCATGTCTTTTCCCTCCAAACAATAGTTATGTATGCTGTTCGTATTAATTATAACCAGGTCTCTCTTAATGTTAAGTTTAAATTATAGTTTTTAAATTTATATATTTAGTGTAATTGTTAGCTTAAGTTCTATTAATTGTGTGACACACCTCCTGCAAAAATTATCCTTCAATACCTTCTCCTTCACATGGGTTGTCTTGAAGAGATCGCTCATTAGCGATAAGACCGCCCTTTGCATTCCCCAACAATTATGTTTTCATCTACTCTCTTTTCTAATTGTATCTTCTGTGATTGTTCTATTGTAAACATTTGTTATTTCATGTATGTACGGTGTGCACTAAAGTGTAAATAAATAAATAAAACACGTTAGAAAGGATATTTTAAAACCGCGTTTCAAATTCTAATAGATATTTTTTATATTCGTTATATTGACTCAATAACACACCTTCATATTTCAGTAAAGCTTGACTAACTCAACAATTAACCTCATTTGGTGGAAACAATAGATAATCAACAGTTTTTCACCATAGACTAATGGTGGTCAATTTCCACCTGACTCCGCCTGTCCATTTGTAAGAGATAACACGACAAGCTTTCTACTTTCCCAAGTGAATAACTTATCTACCTGTTGACAAGCCCTTTGCAGGTTTTATTTAGCAGTTTTCGTAAAAGGATTATTTTCTAGGTTTATAAACATCAGTCGGTTTCTTGTATAATATTTGTTAAATGCTAGTTGAAAACGAATAATTAATATGAATATTTCTTTTAAATATATCATGAAAGTGGAAAGTTTAATTAACAAAACAAACAAATCAAAAAAATATAAGCGGTAATAGGTTGATAATTTGTTGTGCGATAGTAAAAAGTTATAGACATTTTATGATAATTCAATTACTTATATTTCCTTTCGGCGCCAGGTACTTTCACTATTTTATTTTCATTGAATTTACTTTATCTTTATTAGTTAAAACTATCGTAAGTTATCTAAACGATATTTGAGATTCTAGACGGTTAATATATAGCATTCAAGTTTACTTATTTTTATTGGATAGGGAGGGAAAGACGTTTGTCTGTAACCTCCTTGATGGAAGGTGTGGGTGCGTATGTTTAGTCAATACAGCCGTTGAGCCGGTCGTTAAAAGCAATTAAAATGAGTTAATTATTTTAAATACTACTACGCCTAAATATGTATTTTGGAAGGCAGGAGCAACGTCGAACCTCTCAGAATTTCTCTTCTTTTAAACACTTTTGTTACTTAAAAAAAAATTGCTGGTAAAGGTACGAAGACCAAAACAGTTCGAACGAATGAAAGTCCAGTTCCAAAAAGGAAAAAACTTACAAAGATGAGACCTTCCAGGTTATATCAGTTATAATATATAAAAGGTCCAGTATATTATGCAAAGGATTTAATCTCAAGGTTATAGGTATGCCGTACCCACAACACTCCATTAGCAGCTTACTCCAGAGCACGCCATAGAAATAATTTTTAGACATTCAGAAGTATTTATATATTTACTATATTTCCTATTGAAAATTCATACTTAAAACTTTGCCAAATAGTCTGGCCGAGTTACTGAGTCGAGAATATACCGTATATACAATCTTAATGTGTTCTAATATCGGTACAGGAAGCCCATTGAAGTGACTAATGAGGAGATGAGGTGTTAATCGCTTTTATAACTTAATTAATGGCTAATAGATGTGAGAAATTATCCTGAATCACAATATCTGCTCTAATATTACTTAAGAATGTTTACACTGTTGTGTAACTAATATACATTTCAAACAAATTTGATGATAATCATATTTGCCAGAATAAGAAGCTAATGAGTGATTTAGGTTATGTGTTTGACATTGTAATTGACAGCAATGTGTGTATCACGAAGACAATATGCACTATGTATAACTAATATATATCTTTCAAACAAAATTCATATTTGAAGTGACATCAAATTTTGATATAAGAAGCTAATGAATGACTTATGGTCATTTCTGGTCAAGGTTGTGTGTGACATTGTAATTGACAGAAATGTGTGTATCACGAAGACAATATGCACTATGTATAACTAATATATATCTTTCAAACAAAATTCATATTTGAAGTGACATCAAATTTTGATATAAGAAGCTAATGAATGACTTATGGTCATTTCTGGTCAAGGTTGTGTGTGACATTGTAATTGACAGAAATGTGTGTATCACGAAGACAATATGCACTATGTATAACTAATATATATCTTTCAAACAAAATTCATATTTGAAGTGACATCAAATTTTGATATAAGAAGCTAATGAATGACTTATGTCATTTCTGGTCAAGGTTTTGTGACATTGTAATGACAAAATGTGTGTATCACGAAGACAATATGCACTGTGTATAACTAATATATATCTTTCAAACAAAATTCATATTTGAAGTGACATCAAATTTTGATATAAGAAGCTAATGAATGACTTATGGTCATTTCTGTCAAGGTTGTGTGTGACATTTAATTGACAGAAATGTGTTATCACGAAGACAATATGCACTATGTATAACTAATATATATCTTTCAAACAAAATTCATATTTGAAGTGACATCAAATTTTATATAAGAAGCTAATGAATGACTTATGGTCATTTCTGGTAAGGTTGTGTGTGACATTTAATTACAGAAATTGTTATCACGAAGACAATATGATATGTATAACTAATATATATCTTTCAAACAAAATTCATATTTGAAGTGACATCAAATTTTGATATAAGAAGTAATGAATGACTTATGGTCATTTCTGTAAGGTTGTTTGACATTGTAATTGACAGAAATTTGTATCACGAAGACAATATGCACTGTGTATAACTAATATATATCTTTCAAACAAAATTCATATTTGAAGTGACATCAAATTTTGATATAAGAAGTAATAATGACTTATGTATTTCTGGTAGGTTGTGTGTGACATTGTAATTACAAAATTTTATCACAAGACAATATGCACTATGTATAACTAATATATATCTTTCAAACAAAATTCATATTTGAAGTGACATCAAATTTTGATATAAGAAGTAATAATGACTTATGTCATTTCTGGTAATTTTTGACATTAATTACAAAATTTTATCACGAAGACAATATGACTGTGTATAACTAATATATATCTTTCAAACAAAATTCATATTTGAAGTGACATCAAATTTTGATATAAGAAGCTAATGAATACTTATGTATTTTTAAGTTTGTGTACATTTAATTGACAGAAATGTGTTATCAGAAGACAATATGCACTGTGTATAACTAATATATATCTTTCAAACAAAATTCATATTTAAGTACATCAAATTTTGATATAAGAAGCTAATAATACTTATTATTTTGGTAATTTTTAATTTAATTGACAGAAATGTGTGTATCAGGACGCAAGATGAACTGAATCTTTTAACAAGTTATAAAACTAATATCGCTCATATTTTTATAAATCAATAAACAACGATTTCTTTTTTTTGTTTTGTTATTCTAACTATCAGTTTCAGCCAATGTGAAGGCTCCTTAACCTGTACATTAGAAACCATGTAATCTGTTAAACAGGTTTTACCGTAACTAATGCATCGCCTGCAATTCAGTTTGTGCATTCATTAAACATTTAGATAAGTAATCTCCAGAGGTCTAATATGTAAATAAATAATATTATATTACTAATATTTTACACCTATTTTATAGAGGTGCTGTTTAGGAAGTAATCACATAACACAACACACATACACCCACACAACACACCCTCACATTACACATATTTCGATTGCTATATCACGGTAAAAATATGTTTTCTTTTTTTGATGAGATTTTTTAGAAATTACCTATATTGTTATTCCGGGAGGTAGGCGTTGACACCTGTGTCACGGCTGGAGCTACTAAAGGTGTCATCGTTTTCTATTATTTTTGGATATGTAATTAGTTATCAAGGTAATAAATGAAATCAATCCCTGATTCCATGTAAAAAGCTACAATATATACAGAGGCATATATTGTAGTAAAAAAATAATATTTATGCATGCTAATTTATACAGGATCAAGCTGTTTGTCATTGTACGATCATTTTAATAGTTAGAAATACATTCTTTTTTCGCATTTATTGTGTAATCTAAATAAGCATGCTTTGTTATCAGAATTATCTTAAAACTAAATCCTCTTCGGGATATGGAATCGATGCGCCAACTTCATTGATTTTTATTTAGTAAATAGAATCCTTTCGTCTCGAATCAACTCCTCCAAGTTGTTAGTTAACCACTAAGACAGACTCTATTCAATAAATTCAAGCACGCAGACTGTGAATGTGCGTTTAATGTGGATTTATCACGAAGATTTTCAGTGAGATTAAAATAATTTATTACAACGTTGCAAGACTATGGAGACCTCTTGATATAAAGAGCTGGTCCTTCGTGTTTACTATCTGGCTTCGCATCGTATATTAGATTTATTATTCGATGTCCGGTGGAAGATTTTGATAACTATATCTTATATTATCTAATATAACTGTTACGCTATCACATTGCAGAAAATACATAATTTAATGCGGATGAGGTGTTAAAAAATTTTGATTGGTTAAGGCCAGAAATTAACTCGCGGGTATACCTAATTAATGTCTTGCGAAGATACGTGTCCAAAATGTTGTATTAATATTGTATAATGATAATAAATTATATAACATTACATTTATTCATAAAAACCGTTCTCTAGTATTATAACTTTATTATAAATATTTACGTTAATTAAAATAATATGACCAAGATCACGACTGATCCACCAGCAACTATGGTTGACCCCAAGTAGACGGCGCCGAGATCAAATAACAATTCAGTATTTCCTGTCATAAGTAATGTTGATAAATTCTTCAGTTGAGGAATTGAAAGCAGTGTGACAGCTGTACACAAAAGGATGTTTAATTAGAGAAAATGTTTCATGTTTTTTCAGTCAAATTATGTTTACGTTGATATGAAAGAGACAGGGTTACTTAATGACTGCAATACGTTAAATTATTTAACGGTTACGATTTATTTTCTTACGAATAATTGGGAATTATTTAAATATATTAGACAAACTACGTAACTGCAATTAATTAATCTAATGTTTTAATAGCAATGTTATACATTTTTAAGAAATAATTCTTGAAAAATGCATTCTGTAGTAGCAGAGATTATTTACAACGAGTACAGAATTCTTTGTTTATGGAGATAAACAACACAATAATAAACATTAAAAAAATACCCTAAATATCACCTCTGTACTAGAAGGCGTCATATAAGGTAATGTCATAATTTTAAATCCGACATCTGTATACTAAAATTACATAATAATAATAAAACATTTTAATCACGCTATCATTTGTTTCAATATGTTTAATTATTAAATACACTTAACTGTAGCTTGAATAAAAAGTCCAAGCGGATTCAGTTAGTTATTTTTTATTAAACAATAATCCAAAGGTAACGGTCAGTAAATTCAATGTACGAGTTATGGCACGAGTGATCGACAGTTACATAATGTATAATTCATCGACACTTTTTATACAATTTCAAATAGACTGGTTTTAAACTTCCGACTGCAATTAATCTCACTGTTGTACTGATAATCTAGAAATTCAACTTCAAATATAACTTTATTTATGTACTATAATATTCCGTATAGCATAATATTTTTTTTAAATCTATACTAATATATGAAATTGGAGTGTCTGTTTTTAATATTGAAATAACCGTTTTTTACTACATGCATATGAATATATATACGATACATACACCAAAATGACAATTTTTAAAATTTTTGTCTGTCTGTCTGTTTGTTCCGGCTAATCTCTGGAACGTCTGAACCGATTTTGACGGGACTTTTTTTGATTGGTAGCTGATGTAATAAGGAATCACTTAGGCCACTTTTATTAGGGTTCCGCAGTCTACGGTAAGGAACCCTTCGTCATGTCCGTTCATTCGCCCGTTCTCACTCTAGCGTCGAAACGGTTAGTGTTAGAAAGACGGAACTTTGCACGGACACATGCGTATTTATTACTACGCCGATCTAAGCCGCGCGCAGCTTACGCGCAAGACATGCCACCACACTCTCTCTACTGGGCCTATCTTTTATAATTCCCCTAATCTGTTGTAATATTGTGATTAATTTTTGCTGCTTTCCTTTTTTGTCTTTAAGTAATGTTTCCAAAATAAGTATTTTTAAGTTATTATACCTAATCCATGCGGACGAAGTCGCTGGTACAGCTAGTCTTACAAATAAAGATGGATAAGGAATGAATTTTTCTAATAAACGTCGATAGGATACGTTTATTAGAAAAATTCCTTCGTTTTTCGGAAATAGAGAGAAATGAAGCCTTTGAAGTCTTTAGGTGTAAGCGAAAATTTAATAGGTAATATACTAGCAGATAGTGATCCGATGAGTCGTGCACGGCATTTTTAGTGTTACGCTTGTTTTAACTTTACATCTTTACAAGAGATCGTTTGTGATCGATTCGGTCATAAATTAATTATGGTTTTTGTACTACGCAGTGAAATGTTAAAGCATGTATATTATATATGATTATTGCTGCCATTGTGTCAAGAACTCGTATAATAATTGCAACCGCGACGCTGTGGCTAAGATTTAAGTTTATAATCGTTCGTCCGTTTGTCGAGGTGAAAGTTATATATCTCTATTAGATTACTATAGCCTAATCCAACTAAATAGCAATTAATACTCAACCTTATCGTGTCCCGTTATTGATTGGATAAGTGATTTATAAAATCTTGAATCGTAACTGTTCTACGATGCTCTTCTATTTCACGATATAGCATAAGTACACTTTTTAAACTCTATTATGACCGTGTTCTGTTTTTGTTAAACATTTTACAATGCTATTTAATCAATATAAGTTTAATTGCTTAACATATTCACAGCCTAAATTTGTACCGCGACGTTTCAGAATAGGACAAAGTGTCACTTGAATTGCAATGAACATCACGAATTTATAAGAGTCTAACTCAATTAATAATGACCTAACTTACCACGTTATCCATACAATTCCGGATATAATATATATATATATTACATTATATAAAATTCCGGATATAATAGATATATTTCGACTCGATAAAGCGGCATAAGTTAAGAAAATGTATTAAATAATTGTTGTTCCGCAATATTTAGAATTTAGATTGTAGTTCCATGAATATTCATTTTAAAGGTTAGAAGGCATTAATTGAGAAAATGTCAAGTTATTTGGGACAGTTGCATTGTAAACTGTATACATTTATTAACAATTTAATATAGATAGATATTACAGACGCTTCGTTTATTTGATTAAGTAATCAATGAAACAATTTGCATGTGCAATTATATAGCCGTTACATTTATTTTTGCGTATTTGTCATATCTGATGTTACATACACTTTAATTAGTTCTTATTAGATAGAAATATAATGTCATTAGATGGTGGGGTTTAAGACTATCCTTCCAAATGTTTCAGGTAAGAACTGTATTCATACTTTCACAATATTACCTTTTTTTTAGATAAAGATGTAATATTAACATTTTTTAAACTTAATATTTAATTAGATCATCAAAATGATAATTTATTTTATATAGTTCAGATTCATTTAAAGTTGTTCACTCTCAGTATTAAAACAAAACCTTAGTGACACGATTATTTGTATTACTCGACGTTTCCAATAGTTTGCGCTTTTGCCATAGACAATATTAACTCTATGTTTAAAGTATTGACTGACGCATATATGCGTAGGAAGAACATTTAATCTTAGCTAAGATGCAGGTGGGTGTTAACGCTACAGGATTCTTAATAGTTTCTAAATTAGACAAATATTCCAACTGTGTGATAGTGACAGAACACTCTGGAAGTAACTAAATCAAGTGATTTTCTTTGATGAAAATATTTTTAATTCCGATAAAGATTTTAATTGCTTATACTTTATATTTCAAACGGAAAATTATATTATCCAGTGCTAATTATTACACATATATAAATAAATTTAATGGAAAAACGTTATGCAATGAGTTTGTTATACAATGAGTTTTCATAGAATTGGCCGGTATAAATCTATATTGCATTTCTGCTTTATCAAGAAAACCGCATAAAAATTAGTTTTATAAGTTAACTTCTCAAGTTGTTGTTTGTATGAGCTAGAGTATCGCTGTTATTAAGCATTTACATATTTTCAAATCGACTTTGGTTTCCGTTTTAATATTTTGTTAAAAAAATTATCAATCATAATTTTTTTTTTTTTTTTTTATTTATTTATTTATTTAAATACATAAACCTTAAATTTAAATAGAAACTGCCAAACTGCGAAGCAATTTGTAGGCAGTGGTAGTTACACTTTTTAGAAATTATACAATAAGGTAAGTAGGTAATTATAAGTTCGTGTTTTTATTTATTAATTAGTAGTTTAGAGAATATTTGCTTAAGTTTTCTTTTAATACTGACTTTACTTTCTTCAAAAATATTGTTATATTTATATTTATTATTTTGGTAGAATGTATTCTTTTGTTCTTTCACCATAGTAATTTTTGCTTAAAGTTACTTTTAATCTTAATTGGATTTCTAATACTGTATTATTATTTATTAAATTGTCTGTAATTCAAAATTCTGTATTCTAATAATGAGAGCAGTTAACTTTATGTTCTATTGGCATTATATTACAAATTTGGAAAAGCTTCTCATATTCTTTATTTAATTATCTTTTTTTTTTTACTTACTATTCTTTTTAAAATCTAATTTGCAAGTTTCTTATTTTCTAAATTATTTAAATGTAAGGCCATAACAGTTATGCCATAACTAATTATTGAGTCTATAAAGCATGGTAAACTGCATAAGAGTGCCTCTACTTACTATTCTAATTATTGTGGAATTTTGTAGTATTATTCTTATTTTATCACATACATTATTTATATGAATCTTCCATGAGAAATGTACATCTATTGTTAGTCCTAAATATTTGGCCTCACTTACTTCCTCTATTGCATTACAATTACATATACTATTATTTGCATTAACATGGAAAATTCATATGTGTGCCCGACTATAATTATACTTTCATCTTTGCTTTATTTATGTGAGCATAAGGTATAATTTAGTTTTATTGTAATTTAATATAATCCTTTTGGAATTTACCTATTTTTAAAGTGTCTTGATTTCTTTCTAATTCTTTCTATTTCTACTACCATACAATAAACACATTCATCAGCATACATATATTTTAAGGTTTTGACAACTTTGATATACTGTTTAATGTATCAAAAATCCTACTGGCCCATATACAGATCCAGTCGGCACCCCACAAACAGTTTTACCATGATCACTATTCTTTTTATCAATAACAACTGTCATATGTCTATATTCAGATATTCTCTAAACCAATTATTAACAGGCCCCCTAACGCCAATCATCCATCGCTTGCAACAAGCCTCCGTGCTCTAAAGTTTCAAATGCTTTTTTAAAATCAATTAATACAGCTATTACTACCTTTCTATATTAAAATATTTACGTCCTCTGTAAATTGTCGTAAAGCTGTGGACTGCTTCTATTTTTCCTAAATATGTTGATTATTACAAGATTCGATTTTTCTCAGAAAATTGTTAATTGATCAACTATTACTTTTTCTGTTATTTTATTTTTATTTAACCGCTAGGTCTATAGTTTGCATAATCTTTATGACGGCCATGCTTAAATATGGGTCTAATTTGTGAAAATTTTAATTTTGAGGATATTTCCCTGATTTTATACTTAAGTTAATAATTTAGCCATAGGGCTTATTTTTTCTTTGATGTATTTTAAATCAGCAACTCTTATACCATAGGCCTGGTGACTTGTTGCTATCATATTTTGTATTTTACAATTTTTTATATTTACACTACATATAATGTTAATCAAATTGCTTATTCTACTTCGTTCTAAAATAATACATTACATTTATGCCTAGTTGATTCAATTTACTTGAAGTTGAGCAGAATGTATTGCAAATATAGTTAATTTTTTCTTGAGACATATTTTTTTATCAAAGTATCAATGTCTGGTTTTTTTTTCCTAGCCAACAATTTATATTTTGCCATATCTTTCTATTCCCCCTTACTTTATTAATTTTCGTCGGTACTTATTTTTAGCAATTTTTTTTTTACTTATTCTAGCTCTGTGTATTCTAATCTTAATTCATCTAGTTGGTTGTTTCACTTTTTAAAAAATTATCTTTATTTTTTATTATTTGTAACAAATCATTATTCACCCAGGTTGATTTTCTCCGCGAATTAATTTTAACTTCTATTTTTGCAGACTCATAAATGCTATTAAAAATCTCAGTAAGTTTTTTATATATAATTATAGGACAATTTAAATCTAGTAAGTCCTCCCAGTTAATTTTATCTAATTGACTTTTAATTAATTTTTGAGATAATACAAATTTTGTACGTTTGAGGCACCCACTGTTGGCATTATTACACCCGAGCGTCAGCCCTATAGGATAATATCCGCTAATTTAGTGGTAAGTGTGTAAGCGGAGTCGACGGGCCCGCTCATACCAAAAATATTGATCGAGGCATGACGTCACAAGCTGTCCGTCGCGAACCTCCTCACGCGTCGTCGATCTTATACAACATTGCATTCCACAACTACTTAGCATATTTAAGTATGATATAGTGTCAGGACAACTTGATCTGTCGATATTATTTTATATCGCCTATAGGATCACACTGTATGTGCTCCGATACTTTTTATTAAACTCTCCAATTCACCAATAAAGTCATGTTTATTTCTTTCAGGTGCCTGTATATCTATACTTGTGTTCTTTGTTTAAAGTAAATGTACAATTCCATTGGTAATTTTTTATTTGTTGATATATAAGGTATTCCTTCATTAAATAATATACCTCCTCCCCTCCTCTGGTCTTATATTGGAATGCACAAAAGTTAGGTATCGTAAATAAGGGAAGATATTCTCCGCAATATTAGCTTCAGTAAAAATTATTACATCGATTGGTTTATGCAGTTGTTTAATAGATAGGAACTGATTAAAATATTTTTTTAAGGATCGAATGTTGACATGGATTATTTGCAACGGTTTGCATTTTGATTGTTATAACTCATTCATGTAGATTGTGGTAAATTTCATATTGAGTCATACAATATATTATCATTTTCATGTCCATGATCAATTTCTTCTACTTAGAAAGTAATATTAATATTTTTATTTTATTATTGTCTTTAGTATTTCTTTCACTTTCTACGAATTGAATAACCTTAGATTCTGTTAGACTTTTTAATAAGTATTTTGAATTTTATCAGATTTATATTGTTTTGTATTTTGTATCAGAATAGTTTTGTGGCTTTTGTAATATTTTCATTAATATAATCGGGTTTTATTATTATTTTGGTATATAATATATTTATTTTTTTACGCCTTAGCACTTTGTCTTTCAACACATTATTGGCCATTTTACAATACTACGAAAAAATCATTCGTTTATATACAAGCAATGGGACTTAGGATTGAAATTGTATTCCTGTTTTACGTAAATAAATGCAAGATTTAAAATTACTTATTTTGTAATATCTAGATTCATTTTAATCCCTAATGAACAACTATAAACTAAACTTGAATGCATACAAGAATTATTATTAATATTATTAGCAATACTTATTCTTCCTCCATGCAATAAATATGCATTGCAAATCAACAATGATTATACACTCAGAATTATCATACTTTATTATAATTTTATTACAGAGTTCTTAAGATTATTTCATTATCAATTTTACGTTCCATTAGACACGATCAAACATAATTATATACTAACATGAATAGCAATTTTGTGTGCTTATGTATAAATCAGAGTTTAATGCAAGTCGTATTACTTTATGTCTTAATAAATGATAAACTGTTTAGACGAAATGGAGGTTCTCTTTGAAAACATCGACCAAAATAAGCATAATTAATAATCACACCTTTATTTTGTTAAAATTATAAAAAAAAATATTTTTAAAATGGGTCTCGCTACTAGTCAGTGTTGTATAGGTACTTAACTTACTTACTCGTTAACATTTTTTGTTTAGAACAATAGCATCTCATTATTTATTGGATATTACAGCCTACATAGTAACATGATTAATAGACACAAAAATATTTTATATTCGAGGTAACACTTCCACCTTGAAATCTACAACAGCCATAAATTTCTTTATAATTTTAAAATTACCATATTATTTCAGATAAATATCACAAATGGCGGCTGAGTTGATTAGAAGCCAGGGCAGTTTCTGAGGTGAGGACCGTGTGACGCTCTCTTGGGAAGGCGCTCTGTACCCCCAGGGTACCACAGGACAGCAGTAACAATATATCAAAGGTTATTTTATTTGTTATATTAGAGAATTTTATAATATTTATTTTGGTAAATGTTCTTCCAAAGTAGGTAAATGTTTCTATCAAGCTATCTGTACCAATACAGGAATCGTATTACTTGCAATTAAATTTTTGAGAACAATGGGCTTCGTATTCACCCGGTTAAGCCTACGTCCGGTCTGCGCTTTTATTATTTTATTAGAACGGCCTCTATTTTCATTTAAAAGTTGAACTTTATATAGTTTCTACTAAAAATTACATATACGAAGTGAGAAATGAAAAAAATAGGAAATTATACAAAATGGTTGATAAATCGTATAATATTTCTAATCATCTCTTCCTCTGATGATGAGCGATGCTGCATTCTTTGTGAACCTTGGTGAATTAGTCGCAATTTAAACACCATACATTAATTAAATGTATCGCTAAATTTATCATGTAACGTAATGTAATTTTATTCGGAACAAGTTGCCGACTAATGCAATAAAGTTACATTGTACTAAAGCACTAAAACTGTAATAAGACATAACAATTAGAAATGTTGCAAAGGAATGTAAATAGTCTGCGAACTTAGTGTAAACAGAACTGAACCCGCCAGGAAGTGAATTACTTATTATAGATATTTTTCAGATGTAATTAACATAACGAACATACTAGATGTAATGTGATAATAACGTTGTATTTCTTGATGATAAACAATAGAATTAATTTTTGCATTTACTTCACGTCCTATAGGTACTGTAATTTAATGACTATTGTTTTTATACAACAAAAAATTGACATAACCGTTTATAAACCACAGTTTTTTCAATGTCAATTTTGAAATATATTTTCAAGCGAGTTTCAAAAAAGTATGGTACCAGCGGTCTGTGTAAATTCCTCTAATTTTTACATCCGTGAATAGTTAATATAGTTTAATATATTACCATTCGTATCAATATGTTGTTTGTTTATAACGATAAAAAAAGCGTTTCTTTTATGGCCAAACTGATTTACAAAGTTCCTACAGACTCCCACCGAATCTTGATCGTAAATCAATGCGTTGTAATTAAACCAGCACATTGAACACTTGTACAATCTGAGAGTATAGTAAAATTTTAAAGTTTTCGTTAATCGTTTCGCAGAATAAATACACACTATGTATTTGTGTATGTATTTTTATACGTAAGGAATTTCCAAGTTAACCATATTAGCTATATTCATTTTAAGCTTTTCACTCTTAAGGGGTCCGAATAAAACAAAACATTAACGCTGTAAAATGTTTACTGCTTACGTAAGAGGTATCAGCATCAAGCAATTTGCAACAATTGCTGAAATTACCGATTCTAATTATGACGTCATTCACTTCATGTCGATGGAGTTAAGTCACAGTAGCAGTGTGTTAGAAGCTGGGTTACCGCTATTTAAGTATAAGCCTGCTGGTCGAGGCTGCATATAATGAGCATATACTTACATACTCAATTACCATGACAACAGAATACATAAAAATATATTTGAATCAATCAGATTGAATCTACAGACAGAATGAAATTTATGGCCCGTTTCTACAATTTATGGTAAAACGTCGATTCTATTAAAACTCAATTCCCACATCACATGCTACAACTATATTCTGTTGAACAAAGGTATTTGTTCTTATAAAATCAACCACATTGGAACGACCAAAGGAAACCATTTTTTAATAACTATTCCTTTAACGTGTTATAAAGATTAAAGGAATAAATAGAGATCTTTTGATCATTCCCGGTTTTTTGTTTCGTGGAATTTTAGCCCTTTCTTGATCAAAGTTTTTGATAAACTGAATTCGTTTCCGGCATGTGTTCATTTGTTTCACGCTTTTGATGATAACTGCAACTTGATTGTCATCTGTCGCTAAAATTAATGTCTTTATCTTTTACGGCTTGAATACATATTCTCTCTTCCTTTTTTAAGGCCAGACAAGAATGCGTTTGAGTTACGTTAAACATTTTAATTATGACAAATTAATTTTTTTACCTAATCGTTCAATGAATTAAACAGAAGTTGTATACATATTTTATGTTCTTTTTATTAAAATATGTTTTTATATACATTACAACATTAATATATAAAGACAAAAGTACTATAGTAAGGAGTAGTGTTTTTTATACTATTTTTGTGTTTGTTACAATACCACAATAATGTTATGGTTTTAAGACAATTAAGAATTTAATTACAGAACATATCTCTTTCTAAACAATGGCAAGAGTTAAATTTTATAATTCAACTTTATTAATTTCGATACATTTTCACTAAAGTTATAGATGGCTTATGGCACTTACCCCCGTAGTGGTTCAATCACTGAGGCTCGCAAAATAGTTTTCATGTTCATAATATATTTATTAAATATAATCTGTAATATATTATTTATGCGTGATGTTACATATAACAGTGGATACCTTTTGATATAATATTGATTACTGAAACTATAATTGCTATATGAAACGTTAAACTATTTTTATTAATTTCTTCAGTTTTGTCCTAATTACTTCAGTAGCTTGTTGTGTGCAGCTCTAGTAGCTGCAAACATCAAAGGTAATAAAAATGTATAGGTCACTTAAATAACGTTATTTCTCGCTGATCATGATCGTTGATAGCATCCATCAAGAATAAAGAAAAGCGATTGATGTAAAGCAGACATTTCAAGTAGTTCACACATGATGCTACCAGTGATAATTGGGTCAAATTGGCTGCCGATATAAGAGCCCTGCGTGGGAACATATTAACTGTTGGATCGATACACTAACTTTTAATCATATTTCAAACGAATTTGACTATGCGCGATTCTATAAAACTATAGGAATTAGCGTAACAGTTAGCGAAATAAATGATATAATAAGCTTTTTAGTAACTTTTAAGAGTGGTGTAATATTTAAGTGTAGGTCCCAATATTTCGAAACTGTAAGAGAAAAAGACTTACAAAAATCAAGAGGCCGCCTCCTGTCCTGTTCACACCACGTAGACAAAAAACAATTTAAATAAATTAAACACTTTTACTATATTTTTTATTCTATTGATTGTCGTATTCAAAATATATTCTGTTTACATATAAAGTTGTGTCTATTTATTAAACTAATCACCCTATTAATCAATTTAAAATTATTCTTTTCACTTTCCGCGTATAGTAGGCATGGTCAAAAATCACTAGTTCAAATAGTTACCATTTGACAGGTTTCAGACGGACCAATAAATGAATTTATAGGCAATGAACAAATCGACCCTTTGTGTCATAATATTGTAATCCTTTTGTGATCCCTACGATAAATGTATTAGACACCACGTAATACAATAATAAAAAACGCTGGGTCAGTGGGTGAGCTGCGAGTTTATTGTTACCGGATTTAGGGTTGACACTATTTTAAGTTAATATTTAAACCACTACTAAAAATAATAAGTAACACAAAATTTGAATTAAAAAATCGCTGTTTTGCGTAAGTGCTGTAAAGCGTTCGTAACGCCTAAGGATACAATAAAGTTTTGTGAGATGTTTCTTCAAGAGCTTCAAGAATATCAAACATCATACAATGTTAACTGGTTTAATGTTAAAAATAATTTTCATATTTCCTAATAACACTATATTCCTTTTAGTATCTTAATATAACATCAGCCCTAACAAAAAAACAATTGACGGGGACCTTTGTTAAGAGAAACAGTTGTCTGCCGTTAGTCTGTTAGCATAGTTTAAGTAGTAGGAATTTTGTGTATTTTACCGAGTTACAAAAGACACTGAGAAAACACACATACACTCTGATAATAGAAAGGAAGGCTTCCGCTAAAACAAGGTGCGGAATATCTTCGTCCATGTGATTCTTAACGAAATTCAAAAATTTCGCGACGGTAGACACTAAACACCACGTATGTTTTGCAAAGCTATTATTAATATTTAAGCTTGCTCAGGTTATTTTGAGTGTTTTTCGTACTGAATAATATACGAGGAATCCATATTTATCATTCATCCTATACAGGACCGATACTATAACTTCAAAGTTTACTATAATTTTATCATAAAAGCTATAAATTTGTTACAACATCCGCGCCCACGTGCGGTGAACGTGCATAAATCTTGAAGTATAAATAAAAAATTAAGGAAATATATACCATATTATTTATTAAAAATCTACTGTTTTATATAGCTTTTAATCAAACTACATAGCAATAATGCATAAATGGAAATAAAGTCTAAAGTAATCTTGGTAAGTAATTTTTAAATTATAATTATCCATAACATTTATCATATTTTCTCCCTGTTTTAAAAAAGCTAATTTGTCTGTACTGTTGTAACTCTGCCTTGAAGGTACATTTCGTATACTTGAACTTTTCTATTCTTATTTTATAAATAACACCTAATTCCAAGCCACTTTAGCCTAGTACAAGCATCCATAACTATGTTTATAAATGGTAGGTAATGGGCATATTCACACTATCGACGGGCATACTCGATTAGTGACCGTTACAGATAATGTTAGAGCAGATCCAAAATGGACCGATTTTGTTTAGTACTAGTATTCTAGGTACCATATTTTAAGTTCATTATTAATCCATATAAAACATGAAAGTTTTTATATCTATCTACTATCCTACACAAAATAGACAGCTACAATACTATTTTAATTATAGAAGATAATCAACTTAACATTTTTTGTCAGATTTATTACCTACAACCGACTACTTGTGTGTCCAATATGGAAGATGCTGAAGAGTGTCAATAGTCTAGTAAGTAAATAACAATATTTAGTATAATTATTACTAATAATTTTATAAGTATAAGAAATTTACTCAAAAAATATAGTTCAATTGAATTCGTTTATTCGTGTTGTGTGAATAGAATAGGCATGACATTACTAAAATAAATTTAGAATTCCAAACAAACTCACTTCGGAATTTTCTTGTTTATTTGTACCGTTTTTACCGCAATTAAGGTTGGAAGTGCGAAAACGTAGTGACATAACGCGGAACGTCGGGTTATCAAAATACGTCTGCGATAAAGTTCAAGGCACTGCCGATTGTTAGGGTTGCCATTGATATAAAACACTATATTATTTCTTCTTCATCATTTTGTAAACAAAGCTTTAATTTGGGAGGGCATTCGTATAAGGCATACCGGTGATAAATTATTAATAAAACTTTTCATATACTCGTCATGCCTTCAAATTTTTTTATGAATGTTTTGTTTAATTTAGAAGGGCGGGCGGCCATATTAAACATTATTTATGTACTATGCGAATTGATAAAAACCGCTAGCATTAAAAATCCTAAGAAATAAAATTTATTAATTACTTTTAGTATTTTTAAAAATAAATTTGGGTACGACACATACGTTCTGAAATTTTTTAAATGGCGTAATTTGTCATGAACGAGATACATTTTAATTTATTTTCTTGGGGTTAAAATAAATTAAAATGTATCTCATTCCATTCCATCAACCCTATCTACCTATTATTATGATATAAATTAAACGTCAGACAGATTTCTGATAGCAATGTTATTCCGTATTAGTTATCGTCATAGTGTATTTAATTATTAATGTTGTAATAAGCAATTAGCGCCACCAAGTGCATATGTTAACATAGATAAGAATTAAAAAAATATTTCGGATTGCGTTCTAGGTCGATATATATTATTCTAAATGTATATTTGAGAATTGGAGGGTACTTATAATACAACCAATATTACTTACTTTTATAGTAAAATATATGTTACCATAAAATAGTATTTGTGTTCAGAGGATTAAAGACGTTTTTTTTATTTTCGAAAAATTTTCCAAATTTTTGTTTCTAAAATAAATTTCTCACGTATTAACTTTACATTTATAAAACTTTTGGTATTTTGACACACTTCGTAAGGAAATAGATGCTTAATGTAATAATTATAAAATTCATAATTTAAGTTGTTCTTTAAAATAATGCATGATCAAAAACTTACAAAAAACTGTCCTTATATCTTCACGCGAGCGGCATATTTGCGCAAACGAAAACACAAAATATCACAACAAAAAAAAACTATACTTCGGTCGTGTAAAACTATTCGGTTCGGTTCTATAAACTTATTCACTTTATTTTATGCGCGGCAAATTTTACGTTTTTCGAATTACGTCGACGATCAGCTACGCGCACCGGCAACGCGACCTCCGCACTCAACGTTAAAATCTGACTGCATTGGCTCGAAGAAGTTCCTCGCTAGTCGCTACTCGCTCGCCGTCGCAAAGTTAGTCGAAATTGATGTTAAGTGCAATGTACATTGAAATAAACAAATACCATTAGAAATTGTTATTTTTAATAGAGAATATAATAACAATTTCCAACACTTGTGCTGAAAACTTACAGTTGAGGAGAAAGCGGTGAAACTAAGATTGAATCATTAATGATAGAAATAATGCTACTTTTGTGTGAGTAATCCGCATCTTATAAGTGTTTCGAATTTTAAATACATTAAGAAATCAAACAGCTTATAAATTACATTATTATAGATTTTACCATTTGAGTGTTTAAAAATGTGTGTTTTGAATTTGTGATATTGACCGTGAAGTGGTTCGAAACATACCTATCAGCATGAGTTCAGTTTTCTCATCATTTGTTTGTCGAATGTACTGGTTTTAATCTGTCATCGTCACTACGGTGAAGTTCTTTCTATTCGAATTTCACACCTAATCAACTTATTTTTTTTTCTGTTGTCTCCCCCAGATAATCCTGTCAGGCAATCCCGATGAAGTAGAAGCGTTATAACCAGCCAGTGTTTTCTCTAGAATTTTGACAGACGATTGTTAGGACAATATCCGGATGCCTTTATTAAGCGATACAAGTTTAGGTAGATGATTAATAAAACTATTATTTCTTATCATGAAAATTTTCTTAATAACAATATTGGATATATAAAGACATATCTAAACTCATGAAACAGCCGATTAAAAGCAGAGCTATGTGTTTGAAAGACGCTAATTTCAGAGCAGATTTTTTTTTAATTGTAATTTTTCGATGGCTGCTAGTTTTATGAAAGATACGTCAAGGTAGCATGGAACTTTAAGTTTCACTGGTAACAGAAATTTATGATTACGATGAGAACGACAATATGTGAACAATTGTATCTTTAAATACAATATTAATTTATTTTAATCTTAATTAACATTAAGGAGGAAATTAATTTGTTCTTAACAATTTCATACAATAATAATTTGGAACTTATCATCAATTAAAGTAAAATTGCAAATCTCCTACAGAATTTAAAGTTTTACTTTTAAATATTTGTATAGCATTTAAATGTATGTGTTGTTGTTTATGTGCTTTACTTATTTTACAATGGTTATACATCATAGCATAATAAACCACGAAGCCAATTAAAAGGAAGGTAAAAGTTTATAATAAAATAAATGTCACTTAGAATCAACGGACGGTATGGATTCATATAATTTAATCAAATATGAATACTCGTATGTAAATTATTCTGAATATAGTATATGAGTATTCGAAAAATGTTGGTAATGTGGATGAGACTCGTACTTCTTCAAAATAATAAAAAAAACTGGCACTATGGAGTTCATTATTAACACTACTCAACAACAGATGGCGCTAATAATAAGATTTGTCTATCAACAACTAGATGACGCTTTTTGCCCTATTTATTAATATTACAGTAATTAATTAACGATGCAGGAAACGTCTAATTATACATAAATAATAGTGATTATTATTAGTATGTACTATTGGTTTATTGCGACTGCTTTAAGTTATATTGGTGTTAAAATTTTAACTAAAGTACTTAATAGAGTTCATGTAACAAGTATTATGTTTTTATGTTCAATATAATTTTATGCTGATTATAATTTTTTAGAGAAAAAATATCCTAACTCACTTTAATCCCTCATTTCATATATAAAGAACAGCAAACCGCTTGAAATGGTTACAGTAACTACCTGAAAGATAAAAAAAGGTGCGGTCATAGAACCAATCTCCTAATCGGAAGGATATCCCCCGATCAGTAACCTTAGAAAAATAATCGCTTACATATTCAATAATAACCATTAAGTATTACATTAATTATGGTATAAACAAGATACTTATTTTACCGGCTTAAATATTGTACCGATGCAACAAATTTTTTATTAGTAAGTTGTAGTTATAAGGGAAAATAAGGAAACTACTTAAATAATCTCTCACACTTCTAAACCACTATTTTAATAATGGACTTCTTCGAGAGCGGTCCTCGTTGTTACAGCCCTACTTACTCAAACCCTACCCTCATAATTGGAGTACTACCTAAATTTTAACTGGAAACACAGTGACAGATCCTAAATTTACTATTTACCTGGTAACAATACAATTCAAAATAATGCTAAAAATATAAATTTCCATATTTACATTGGTACCAATATAAATCTGTAGATGTGTGCATCCAGCTCTTACAACCGTAACATACCCATTGTATGACAGGAAATTGTATAACAGAGTGAACTTATTCAGCCAAATGTGTTGTAAATGCTTCATTGGTGTTAGCGTCAATGAACAATTTTAGAGTTCTGTATCCAAAGCGTATAAACGGGACCCTGTCTATGAGCCACCAGGGTGGACCTCATACAGATAGGAGGTTTGAAGTTAGAAGAGATGGTGTATTTTTGTTGCCGCTATAGCAACAAATAGGGGACACATGTGCGCGATTTATGTTGTAGTTTTTTAAATATATTTGCATATCGTAGTTTAGATGACTTTACACTCGAAGTAATAAATATAGTTTTAATTACTTTAAGCATAAATTAAATTTTAACTGCAGTAACAAAATTCTTTATTGCGGACGGTTCTCGTTTGGACAGGCTTTTTCTGTTAACACGACCTACCTGCCTCTTTTATAGTTTCTTCCAAAATGTATCTTAACGCAAGGTAATAAAATTGAAATTGTAAACACGTCAAAGTCCACAGGTTAAACATCTGCAGTGGTGCACCGAACATGTGGTGGTTTAGAAACGGCAATTATCGTGTTTGGATTTGCAGCTTTATGACGTATGAAAACAAAGCGGTTTCTTAGTATGACCGCTTTTTACTGTTGGCGCCGGCTTTATAAAGGGTGGATTTAGGGTGGATAAAATATGTAGGATATAAAATTATTATAGTACTAGCTGACCCGGCGAATTTCGTACTGCCTTAGCGTAGCTTTGATGCACTATTTTATTTTGTATTATACGTTTTTTATTACGTAATTTTTTTTTAGCTTTTTATCGGCGTAGTAAATACACATATATCCGTTCAAAGTTCCATCTTCCTAACACTAACCGTTTCGACGCTAGAGTGAGAACGGGCGAATGAACGGACATGACGAAGTGTCCCTTTACGTAGACTGCGGAACCCTAATAAAAGTAGCCTAAGTGATTCCTTATTACATCAACTACCAACCAAAAAAAGTCCCGTCAAAATCGGTCCAGCCATTCCAGAGATTAGCCGGAACAAACAGACAGACAGACAAAAATTTTAAAAAAACGTCTTTTTGGTATGGTATGTATCTTATATATATATATTCATATGCATGTAGTAAAAAACGGTTATTTCAATATTAAAAACAGACACTCCAATTTTATATATTAGTATAGATGATTTCTTCGAATTTAAATGTAATTTGACAGTTAGTACCAATAAGTTTTCTTTAATATTAAAAAATGGCTTCTTTTGAACTAAACACGCTACTGTAGCTTTCGAGAATTGTCGAAGAGTGTCTGTTAAACGATCCCCGTATCATCTCCTCGATAATGAGAGTTCCCTGCAGCCAGACGGACAAGCGAATTTCTGAAGATATCTCAACATATCACATTTATTCTGGAAACTTGTAGCTCTCATAAAAACTTATATTCTGAATTGCCGACCTTGTGTGAAATAAGTACCAATACTTAAGTTTTGTATAAATACATGTTATTTGTTATTATTAAAAGATACTCTTTACCAACTATTTTTTGTAAAAAGTAAATATATTACAATAAAGAGAAAGTATGCTTTCACCGGCCTGAGTTCTAGCTCCAAATGCGACACTGAATTCTCTAGACTGTGGCAAGGCTTCATAGGAAATAACTTGAATGAGTGTACTGAGAATTCCTTTGTTTCATACTAAGAATATCAGCTCAATGGAATTTGTTGCGAAATCTCGGCTTGGTATTTAGATTCTGGCTGTAGATTATTAAGAGAAAAAAAACTGTTTCGTTTCTATGGAAGAAATCGCTAACGCTGTAATGAAAAGACTAGACTGCTGTTCTTAAAAGGTGCAATAGGAATTGACAGTATTTATAAGCAAATTTTAATATGTATAGTGGTCAATGGTCCATTAGCGATACCGCGCATACGACACCATGGTCGAAAGTTAATAAATTTACTAAATCTGCACCAGAGCAGGATATATTTATGACAGGCTTGGTAAGATTGAGTGAACTTTACTGCTAGGACCTACTAGGAGTTATTATTTGTAAGGTAGTTTTTAAGCCCTTCTTGTAGTTTTAGATTAAAAAACATTAACGAGAAACTAGTGGATACGCATATACACATATGTCACATGTAATTCATATCATAGTTATAGATCATCTCTTTTTAGGAATATTTTTTAACATTTTTTGATTCAGCATTTATCACAAACATAAATTTTCAAACCGTCAACCCATATATTTATTGACCACCACAATATTTACTATTTATAGCAGAAGCGTTTGCCGGGTCAGCTAGTATTTATTATAAAAGCAAGATACGTCTTAAAATAGTGTAACAATTATATCCACAATGAATTATTGACGTCGCCGCCACGAGCCATAAAGATGTCGTCACTAAGAGCCTCACTGTTAGCTTTGAGGAAGACATTATCCTACACTTTAATCCTTATGTTTATGATAGGACGCTATTCGGGAACGTTTTATAGTTCTATAATCAAAGAAATCAAAAATACCCTTTATTGATACATATATTAAAGAAAATAAGTATAAACTTATTCCCTGTTTTCAAAAAGCCAGAGGAGAATTAACTCTCCGCTATTATTTAAGTCCGAATCTCCTCCCCTCCTGAGTGAATCTCTAATGAAAAATGATTCACATTTTCTATGGAATCGCATTCTTAGCAACACAACGATATATATTGTATACTATTTATGGAAATATAGAGGTACAGCCGTTGATATGTAGTTAAATCAATAATGTAGTATTTTAATTAATTAGTATTTCCGTATTAATAATACTCAGTTGAAGCCATGGTCACCATGCTGCACTCTCAAACAGAGGATCCCGATACAACACCGTAGCGCATTTTTTGGTTTGGGCTTGTAAAATGTCTGCATATATTATAAATGGCTTTATAACTGAAAAACAAAGAAATAATTTAGGTGTAAGACTTGTTATGTTAACAGGAATAAATAAATTATACAAGATACATCCCAAGTGATAAATGAAACATTGTACTCACTTAATTAAATATTTTACGGTTCAATTATTATTCCTACGTGCGGTAAGAGATATGCCAGTTATTTATAGTTGTAATTGCATCAAGAATTATTGCGTATTTGTGTGAGTCTTAAGTTATTACAAAATGTGTATACTGTTAGCGTCAATACATTATATAAACAGCGCGTTATTTTTGTCGGACTGATAGCTGAAGGCTACCTATACACTAACTACAGATGTAAGGGTGCTGTACAAAACGCTACAATGATCCAAAGAAGGTAGTTTTACGAGTTCTAGTTATATTAAAGTTCAAACAGCTGAAGATATTGAAGACCAAAAATAAATATTATTAATTACATAAAAGATTTATTAATAAAAACTTTTTGTATTCCTTGCAACAAACGAAATTAATAAAAATATACATTTGACACTAGAGGATTAAGAAAAGAGATGAATTAGAGCTCGACCACTCAGGAATGCAAAAATATCTTACTCTTCAATTCCATTACCATACCCATTCGTTAACGTTACTCCTTAGTTACGACTCACTGGCGTATGAAAGAAAAAAATACGTATAAACGCGGAATCAAAATGTATATTACGATTGTATTCGAGGTTACATATAAGTAATACAACATCAACATGTTTCTTAAATTCTGTTTTTATTCCTAGATTAATTCAAAGAACGATTTCAGCTTTAAAGGGCGACTTTTGATGACTATATCAAGTTACCACTGTGATAATAAGAAAATTTGGTATCTTTTTTCTTTTTACCATTTTTCATGCTCGCTAAGCCTTCAAAGCTATCGTAAGGTCAATTATGATCCCTATGTTTACTGCGGTCTACTTACTATACGTGAAACTAAATTCATAAGGCATGAGTCATACTGAACATATACTTCTGTATATACCTTTTTATATGTGACACCACATCAGACAAATCTTCAGGGATCGAACCCTGAACCTGGCCGTCCGGCGTAACCATTGAGACATCTGGATCGTGCCAGGTTGTACCAGTCGAGTATATTTTTGTCAAATAAGCCTTAATAGCTATCGTAAACTTGAGACCTATATCTGAGAGACGACATAGTCGTGAAATCAGGCAGTATTTAAAGAAAACAATAAAATAGAGCACGCCACGGGATTATTCTAAAAATAATACGTACTTTTCATAAACAATACAATGGATTTTTTAACTTTTCAATAATATAGCTGACAGGATAACACTTTGGATGTAATTGATTTTCTGAGTATTTGCCAATTTTATGAGTCCATACTTGTATTACGATTATAATTATTCAAATCTCCATTTATAATGGCTCACGAAGCTAAGTATAAACAGGTTTTGAATCTCGCTTCTGACAGTTCAAATTCGTCCAAATTGTTCGCCTTTGTCTCACACAACTGAGAAGTTTAATAAATATATAATTTTTAATATATATATATATAATATGTTAACACGTAGTCTATCTATAGTATAAAATACGTCCCGAAAACTCTTCTAGGCTTCAAAGAAGAGTTTTTGGGATCTATTACGGACGTATAGTCAGTTAAGAACGAAATCCTTTCTCTATCTGCGTAAACCTGATAAGTCTGATAAAGCTGACCTTACAACTACCGAAAATTGTAATGTATAAAATAAATTGTATGTATAAAAATTGTAATCGTTTGGCGCTGTGGTTTTAGTGTGAAATGGTAGTACACAGGCTACTGAACAGACATACATCATAACATATATATGGGTTACTGAAAGCCATGCGAAAACTGTAGGTTAGTCTACATCCGTGTAATTTTCCTGTGGCGCTTGATGTATGCAAATAATACAATTATTACAATAGCTGAGAAGAAATAATTTTTATGATAATGATCATGATACCCTGTTGATTAATAATATTAATGGCATTCTCTGCAAAAGATTACCACACAATGACATTTATGATATTATAATTCATACCATTCACATAGATTATATACGATGATCCATCATGAGATGCGTCAATCAAAACCAGTTTCTCAGCATTCACTGAGGACCTCATTGCCACGTACTTTTAAATTCTCTTTAAACTATTCCACTATCTAAATGAACCTAGTCTTTCACTGTATATGTAATATAAAAAATCATGTGTATGTTATCTTGTTTTTATTATTCGACCGTAACGGCTGATCTATGATGTTTCAGTCACAGTAACTATTTTTAGTTCCCTATGCTAAGAGAGCTCCATATCTAATGTATAAAATTCTCGTGTCACAATATTCGAAATTGAACTCTTGTGAGCGTATTGAGAAGGTCTGCGAATCGGCCAACATCTATTTATCCCCTTAAATGTTAAAGTCCACCCTTAACATTTAAGGGGATGCAAAACAACGTTTGCCGGTTCAGTTAGTATATAAAAGAGCTTAGTCAATTGATGAAATTATAAACTTAGATAAAATCATTTTCATAATTTCATATCAGTTAATGCAAATACAAACATAGCAATTTATATTAATAAGTATGTAATGCTCATACTCAGAGAGCGGTAAATGTTTATTTACCCTTGTTAGAGGTGACTTAAGCCAATTAGTACAGCCGTCTTGTGATCTTCAACTTTTTTCATTTCTATAACATCCAAATTGGCGTTGTTCTTTTTTGCGAAAGCGTAACAAATCAACTGATAGACCTTCACAAATCTACTTAAGCAATAATAAGGATTGTGACAGAATATTTATGAATATGTTGCATTAATGAACATTTTCATGGTAAAAACAAATACAAGTGACTTTTTTTAATATAACCCGGCCGTTGCAAACAAGAGCAAGATAAATTCAACCGGAGCCCGAAGGTCTCAGCTGCATTGTTCCGAAATACCTACGACCACAAGTAATATAAGGAACGTGTTTTAAGCAGGTAAGATATCCCTTTGGGTCCACTTGATTTTCCCTCTCTCAGAGTTAAAACTATTATTTATTATACAAACGTATTAACAGCATGGATATGCTGAAAATAAAGCTTTCCCAGTCTTCTTCTGCAGAACAGCATACTGAAACTTGACTGCTATTGTTTCTACCATACGTGCAGGGAATATTTGACTATATCGAGATCAAAACGTGTCCTTTTCCTTGAGTGGACTCTTAGTCTCTTTAGTTCTTGTCTTAGTGTCTAAAACACTAGGCTAGACACAATAATAGCAATTTCTACTAAATCTAGCAAGAGTCGAGCGCGGCTCTAAGTATAGTCTCTCTTTGAAATATTCTTAAGCACTGTTATAGTTTAAAACCATAATAAAACTTACAGCAATATCCAATGTTGATGTTGATGACATGTCAATCGTATAAACCCCATCACCAGATGGCGCTGGCACCACTTTAGATCGACGCGGCATTTTGAAACATCCAATCACTTCAAATGTACGCACCATTTCACTCACACACTACTACAACTAGATATTAACAATTATCGTAAAACGTGCGCGCGCGCAAACCGAACGCAAACGAATGACAGGTTTGGGTCAACGATGAATCACTCCAGGTAAAGTAATTTTTCTAAAGCCGAGATTCGCATGGTTTTAACTTAGTACCTGTCTGCGAATGAAGGCTAGACAGACTTGAATTATCTCTAAGTGAATAAACAGTTATGTTTGCATTTGTCTAATCAGTGTTGCAATAACTTGATTTAAATGTACTTATTTATAAATGTCCAACATTTGTGGCGATATTATATAGACAGAAAAATGTAATCTCATGATCCTATCCTTTTTTAAAAAGGTTTTTATATATATTGCAAAACACTTGGCATCAAAAAATAAGCTCTTAGTATAAATTTATATATAACTTTATAATCATTAAGTTAATCGCTCTGACAATCTTGTACATAATATGTTATTCCAATATTCAGCAATACATATCGCTGAACATGCGGGTCCTTAAACAGCCCTTTAGAATAATATAATATAAAAAATATACGGGTAATATAATTCACGTAATGACAAGAAACAAGAACTTGTCAGTTTCTTTTTAAAAAGTTTAAAAATAGCCCGCTGTATAGTAAATATGGAGGTTAAATTGGGTTATCTAAAGGTCATTTAATGTTATACTATTAATGTATGTGTTGAGTACTGGGTGGAACTGGGTAGCGGATAATAGTCATGAGCTGCCTTGGACGGAGTCTTGAATGTCAAGCCGTTCTAACCCCTGTTAAGATTCCCTCTCGAATTTTCTAAAAAAGAATCGTCAGGACTTTGCCTGAATCCCGCTTGATAGGTGTACTTACTATACGGTTAATTACGCCCGTACCAGTTCTTTAAGACTGCCATATTAATTGAACCGGAAAGACATACACAGAGGGAATTCCATTCCTTAACGGCGCTGAGAATAAAGGTGAAATTCGGTTTAGTACAGTGCCAATAGAAAACTTAAGTCTAGTAAACGAGTTGAGGATATATGGCTCGTGCTGGCAGTGATATGCTCTCGTTCAAATATTGCGTATCGGATTAGCATTTCAAATACGTTCAGTGAAAGTTGTCTACCATTACGTCAGCAAGGACATTGGCCTCCATATAGCTTATACCGTGAAACTAGATGTATGGGCTTACAGGAAGCGCTCCACTCTGCTAAGATCAAGTAAATCGATTCCAAACGTATGACATTTGAGTGACACATTTGACATATTTCTACACTACCTCTTTCTTAGAATCTTTGTCATCCCCAAATGGCTAGACTTTGACACAATTAATTAATAAAATTATCTAACTATGTTTCTAACTACAGCTCTTCTCCCTTCATATAATGCAAACAAAATAAAATAAAAAATAAATACATTTCCGAACGCAATGGTAAAGTAAAGTATAATAAAAAATTTTCATCATACAAATTTAACACTTTTCTCCACCTGGCCCTAATCACAATATAATAAAAAGGTAATTTTGCTTAGTATCTTTGTCATGTATCGAATTAATAATTATAAATAAATTTTAGTATTTTTTTTTTACAAAACAGGGGGCAAACGGGCAGGAGGCTCACCTGATGTTAAGCGATACCACCGCCCGTGGACACTCGCAATGCCAGAGGCCTCACCAGTGCGTTGCCGGCCTCTAAGATGCTAAAAACTTTTAACATAAGCGCTATAACGTTTGTGTCCAGAACGCTCAAAGACTATGCTAAGAAACTCAGCTCTTTTTAGCTTGTTGCTAATATTTAAAATGTTTCCAAACATTAAAAATACTTAATTAAATACACACTTGAAGTAGACAAGACAGACAACATCTGAATACGCTAGTCACGATTTTCACGCAAAATACCATTATGCTAGTAAAGGCTAGATTTGAATTTAAGTAATATTAATAATAATTTTAACAGTGTGTATAATCTTTTTATTACATTTGATATTCGAATGAATTTAAAGTGTTCATACTAAATAACGTTAAAAAAGCTGTAAGTTCTCGATTCTATTAAAGAGGTTGGCCTTCATCTTAATAACCCCAAGTAACCAGTCTGCGGCGAGGACTACATGGCGTATATCGTGGTCTAGGTGATGTCCTTCAACCCGGAATGTCATCTAAAACATACTTGTATAAATATAGAGCAGGTTTTGTTACCATGGTAACTACCTTTTATTAAAACGTAGGTATGATTAACATAATTTTAGAGGGTCAAAGTGATGTTATAGAGTTTATTTGATTGTTCTTATCGTGTAAATCCAAATAAATAAATGTGTTTTTTCTATAAACTATTTGTATAGATTCACTTTGAAATCTGTTTTGACTGATTCTGGAGCATCCTTAATTGTTTAATACCAACATTACTAATGTAAACTAAGAGCACAGCCTAACTAATGGTTACATTTTTACTACTAATAAAATTATTTTAATCGATTAAATTTTATTTATTATATAAAATTCTCAAATCGCGATGTTTGTGGTTAAACTCCTCCGAAGCGGCTTTCCCGATTCTTATGAAATTTTGTGTGCATCAATTGCAACCTACGACCTACCCAATGGTAGGTCTGAGAATCGGACGTTTATTTTTCAACCCCCCTAAATGTTAAGGGTAATCCACCCCTATTTTTTTTTCAATAAACTATAATATTGTATCGTCCTAAATGATTTGTAAGTTTCTTACGATAGGTGCAGGTTTGTTAGCCTCTGCTTCCACGTGTTTGTCTTCTATTCTGAAGAACACGGAGGCTGTCGACTGCGGAATAGGGTAGGCAAGACTTGGTTGGCTAAATATCACCTGATTAGCAAACATACTTATTACAATATATTGAGAAGTGCAATCTTGAATCCAAGGAATTATATCCAAGGCAAACAATCTAACAGGAATGTACTTTTGATTCTTTTGTCGGAGGAGGCCAGAATGATATTTTATTTATGTTGGTTTCTATTACTCTTTTATGTTCTTTTAACAAGACCATGACATGCATGCGTAGATTAATGACACCATAAAAGGCCGGCACCAAAATAAGCTTTTCATTTGCCTTATAAACACATCAGTAGTAAAAAGTAGTAATTTTTTTATATATTTATATAACGGTAAGATTTCCCACCTCAAAATAATAGTACTGGGAGCACTCGTCCTGAGAGCCGCCTTTGTAAACCAGTGTATACATGAGTAATTCTGTTAGCTTCCAGTCTTTTTCGATAGCACGTCTTATCAGTTCTTCAGCACTCTTCGCTAGAGGGCATACCAGACTTGTTGTGTGCACTTTTGCGCGTGGGGAGAAAAGCTCCCTTGTTTCTGCAATAAATAATAAAATTATCATTATATAATACGTTATATTATAATAACACTTAAATGTATTGTAAAAAGCCGTATCTAATAAAATATAGATTAAAACGAATTTATCTCTATGTCTAATAATCTATCTTAGCGATCATTGTACTCAGTCAGTCTATTTGGTATACTGGGAAGTCGCGTTAAGCCTCGTCTTTGAACTTATGATTGATAGATTATTTGTTGTCCGGTATACAAGGTTGATCGCCTATATAAGAATCTTGATCACCTATAAATGTGTCTATGAACAATAATGATTAAAGAGACAGCTGAGGCAATATGAAGTCCAGACCCATATAGGGTAGTGAACTTACTAGCAAGTTCTTTCAATGTCTGTCGTGTTCCCAGCGATTCTTTTGCTCTATTTATTACTGAGACCACTTTGTCAATCGCCTGTTCTTCATAGGGCTTTATCTGAGGTAAATTCATTTTGAAAATTATAAAATATAAAGACAATGTCACTATGATTTTGATCGGTCAAAGTGAAGTGTCAAAATATATTTTTGGTGACAATATGTGTTTTCAAAAGATGTTTACATACTTTAATCCCTTATAGCTTCCTTGTATCGAATATCTAGTTATAACGTTGTTATATTAGTTTCATTTCAAGTTTAATATTATTTAAGAACTGAAGAAGTACTCGTAAGTTCTTCGAGAGTCTTACACCTCACGATAACACTCATATTAAGGCTGGATTATAATAAAATGCGTCAGAAGCAATAGCTAAACGCTATTGAAATGAGTCACTTTTATCAGTTGTTGTATCAGTTGTCTATGGAATATTAATGTAAAATGTATTTATTTGTACTAACTTGTTTCAATTGTTCTGTAAGGCTTTTGTGAAATTACAACTAGGCTATTTTAATATAGCCTTTTTTTATAAGCGAGGAGGAAATGCAATTTATGCATTCCCCGAGAACAGAGGCTACGGGGATATGTGGGACTCAACTCACACCGGCATACTATCTGCGCCTTCTCTTGCCTGCTCTTCTCAGAGCACCGGGTAAACAATACCCACTAAAACACTCCTCGGGTGCGTCCCACATTTCCACAAAAACAGAGACTCCCGGGGTCGCTTGCGTATTCTACCGGGGCCTCCGCGGCTTAGCCTTCCTGCTACCAGCTCAATATTACGCTAGGAGAGGAGCTCCTCTTCTCCTACGCTGGCCTGCCCTTCCTGCCCGGATGGGATTTGCGGAGTAACGCTCTCTCAGTCATTCTAATATAGCCTGCTAAAATTAAGTATAATTCGATAAAAGAAATCGTATAATTGTGAAAATCTAAATGAAATGACCCAGACCTAGACCTGTTTATGAAAAATACTATGTGATATAACTGCTCTTCGGTGATAAGATAGTATGATAATGTTTAGACTTTAGTACTAGTAGTTTTATCGTAGAGATAAATTCTTCTTACAAGATATTACAGCCTCATTGGTTTGTATATTTGTTGCAGTCTGAAAGTTGGTATTCGATTTTCATACTATCATTTATTTATGATTGTACATAATATCAAAATTGAGAAAATCTTTTTAAGCGTATATAATTCGATCAAAAATATTTTATATCTCAGTATGTCAATACAAATCTCACTTGAAAAATTTGAAGGAAAATGTTATTACTAGTAACTATACAAAAAGTATTATTATGTCAGGAGATTTACTAATTGAATTTAAATGCTTCCGTCAAAACCGTGATTCATATTTAATGTTGATAGAATCAAACTAGCGGGCTCTAAATACATTCAAAGAATCATTAATTCTAAGTTTAATTCTTCACACAGTTTATCGAAATATAAATTACGTAGAATTACTGCCCATTTTACTCACAAGTATCTTTCAATTCTTCGTCCGAAGGGGTGGAGTGATTGATTAAATCGATAGTAGATACTGAATTTATTCTTTTAAGTAAATTTCGCCCATTGGACAAAAACATATATATCTGCTTCTTAAAAAAACACACACTTTTTTTATTATAAGAAAAAACATATTCTTAATTATACTTCATAATTAGCGTGTGTCGTCAGACGGGTATCATTATTTAATATTATACTCAGTAGGTCATTTTGATTATCGTAATATAAACAAGTTAATATATATATTTTTAAATCCATTTTTATAATTATAAATTGATGTGTCGACAATTCGAGTACATAGATTCATGTAATTAATGACGCAATGTTCGTAATAAATATGTCGGCACAAAGAATTGGTGAAATAATATTTCTTCTCTTTATGATAACATGACCCGAACACACGCGAGAAATTTTTATTTCCGCTTTCATAATTGTCTTGTCGTGACCCACTAACGGTCATGGTGTGGCGCTATATGACTCATCACATAGAACTCAAACTATAGAAGAGGCTTTCAAATTAGGAAGGCAGTATAAGAACTTTAGAAAATATTTGTTTTATCTCTGTGATAAAACTTAGGTCATAATTGAACGCTATCAATAGCAATTATAATGTATTCATGAACATCACCACGCTTCTGATAAACTTAATTTAAAAGTAGAAAATAACTTTATAGGGTAGATTATTAAATGTATTTTAAATTCAAAGAGAGTCCAACTTAAATATACCTAATACCATACCTACCCAATTCATATCTCACCATTTCAATATTAGAAAATTAGTTAATTGCGTAACGATAATTAGTTATATTAATTACATAATTAAACGAAGATTAGTTATGTGAATTGTATTTAACTTATATTTATACATAAATAATTATTATATATATTTTATAAATAACTTCACGCCATATAGCGGATTCCTACAAATTTAAATTATATACACAAAAAATTGCCGTTCAATCAATATTCAGTATACACGAGTTCTTACCATAAAAAATTAAACAATCCGATAAACAGTTCAAATTACTTTCAACCTACTTAATTAACGCAAGCAAAAAGTCGTATCTAGATGTTTTATAAACCAAGTTACTGCGCGCGCGCACGCGAGCTCAGTCACTCCACATTATCACAAGTAGACAGACTGCTTTTATATTAAATAATTAAGGTTTCTATAGTCAGCATGTTTTGATTGATATATCGTGAAGTGATGGGTGCATTAGATTGTGTTGCCAGTTATAAAATCACGCCAACAGAAAGTACTGAAGTGTTTACAGTTACAATGAATTCTCAGACTTCTTTGGATAAAGATGTAAGTTTTAATGACTATTTGTGTTTTTTTGGAGTTACAATTTTGTGTACTTATATTTTAAACTGAAATCTATACCATTAAGAAATCAAGCCATTTATCTATTCTTATGCCCACTATCAATATGGCTTATATTAAGAATTATATTCCATAAGTTTTATTATATCATGTAGAGTTATATAATGATTTGTATTTTCGATTAGGATTAAAAAAACTACCAAGTGGTTTTGTGGTATAATTATAACAGCGTTTTACTAACGAAATAAATTTTTCAAAGATACTCAAGCGAAACCATGCGAATGTTTTGAGAGAATTAGTGGGTACAATACAAAATAGAGACAGCTATGTTCTATCTCGTTCATACAGAGCAAATTGTAAATAAATAATACAGAGTTTATACTACATATGTCACACACCAGTGCTTGAACCGGAACTCGGTAGTTAGGTACATGATAGCATCAATAAATTACCTAACAGGACACTGATTGCATAACATTTGAATCTAGCAGTCCCCCTCTTTGCAAGATTCGTTAAAATAAAAATAGTTTTATTAAAATAAACCACATCATAGGTCACACTTTCAAGTTTATGCTTCAATACGATTAATACAATATATTATTTCAAGTTAAGCCTTATTCGTATTTCTGTTTATGATATTTTCATATTTTCATATGATATAAATCTTTAACGGGTGAAACATGACGGAAAAATGTTATTATTATATTAACACTTTTTTGCACAATATAACAAAGAACTACTTAACAAAAATACAACATAAATAAACAATAATATTATCGATATTATCTCCTACAAGCAAACGCAATCTATTACATTCAGGCTGAGAGATCTGCCCTAACTTTCTTAGATCAGATTCAGAATATTCTGGGAAAAGAGAAGACTAAACATTCAGTAGGCTGTCGTGGTAGTTGTCAAAAATATGTTATGATTCTTCAAAAACAATCGATGTAACATTTTATATAATACTAATAAATTAATATGAGATCCCGTTGAATGACAGATTATATTATATATGCACCACATGTCAAATAAACTAAATATTTTAATTACAACAAATCGATTATGAAACATCATTTAGATATAAGTTATGGCCATTAAAGATAATGACCGATGCATTTATAGATAGATATTAGTAGCTGGTTGCTTTTATACCACTTATTCGTTACTTTGATGATGGTTGTTTACGTTTTAATATGTGCCTCTGTGGAAACCAACCGTACAGCATTGATGAAGGGTTCTCAGGCTTAACAGTTGAAACCTAACTATAATTTCAATAAAATATTAATGTCCATTGTAAGGATTTTGCGCTTAAACCACAGGTCTGTCTAGTGGCATTAGCAAGTGCCTCTAACTGAGGGCATTCCTTCCATTAACGGCTGTGAAACAGTTGATTTTTCTTTCTGTACATTCGCTAGTCTGAACCGAAAACGTAGCGCGGCTGGATTTAAAAAATGTAATAAAACAAACAAAGTCAATATCTCTAAAATAATTAATTACCAAAGCGATTAAATAAACAGTTGATCTGCGTTAAAATAACATCAAATACACATCACACATGTTTGACTACTGTACTGGTGCTAAGTTACATCCGTCATGCGGTAAGCAATGACGCATCGCTCCGCGTAACGCGTCACGACTCACGACCGGCTCAGCCGGTATTAAGGAATCACCCCTTCTAGCTCTTGTATGACGCATAAAATGAATCCCACTAATCCTGTTCTCTTTGATATACACTAATCGCCTCACCTATTTTAAAGAATACTCATGTTGTTAAGAATAATACCGGTAGAGGCGCCATTCAGTGGTTTATGACCTGTGTCAAATGGATAGACACCAAACAATTCATCACTTTTAGTTTAATTGACGTGTTTTAAAACTTGGTCGAAGGAATTTGATATGAATTTCGCTCCTGGAACGTGGATTGGAAAAAATAAAGATAATTTGTTTTAGCAATATTAGTAGCCAACTCGATTGTATTTGCTAATCAACTTTGAAGCTGGTCTGTACTGTTTTAGTTTGTTAAGTGCACGGAGGCCTCTTTAGTTTTTTATTAAGTAAACAAATATGTTTAATATTGTCAAAAGTTGTGGGTTTCCGCGATTCACGAAATCTTTGGCGCAGTGCGATTGATAATGATGTGAATAGAATTCCAAAAATATTACTTTCCACCAACAGGATTTCCACTCACAATCAAAGTTTTAGTCAAGAGTAAATATAAACCAAACTTCGGGACACTTTCAAACGTCACATAAACAAAATATATAAATTATCTTTAGTTTACGCGAGTATCATACTGCGTCGTGTCACATGAATATCAATTAAATACTTTATATACATACTTAATAGATAAAATTAAAGACGCATTAGCTAAATTTAAATATTATAACGAAGATATTTGATTGTCCAAGATAACAAAACCAATAATTTTCATACAATGTCAAGTTATGAATAGTATATATTTTTAATATCAGATAATACTGAGAGGCAATGATTAACCCTTTATAGAAAAACGAGGAAAGTCTTTGCTACTCGCCGAAAGGTGGCGCACGATTAAAAATTGTTTTTTATGTTAAACAAATAGTATAAAACAGACTGTTGAGTGTAACGTACAGCTGCCACATTTTTAGGTTCGTATAAAAATGAGATGCGAAAGTTGCAGATTATAGATAGTAACTATATAATGATCGTAAATTTACACATTCACAACATTGGGTAAATAGAGAGGCTAACTTATAATAAATAATTTGATTAATATCGATTTCCTATTTCACCTGAATTTCCTAAAAAATCTCCTTCACATTAAACCAGAAACTCATTAAGAAGAAACCGAATGCTTCGTAAACTATTTTGTAAAACAAATTTATATAATTTATTTATTATATAAATAATCAACCAGTTAAACTACAATGTTAAACTACAATGTATAAAATAAAATACTTATAACAAATAACTCCTGCAAGTGGTTCTGAAATTATCCAATCATTTCAAGTTACGCCTGCAACAGACCACTATTTTGGGATGGTACTATGCAACATGATTGATATTATTTTTAGCGTTTGGTTTCTTTACTTGTTTATGTGTTCTTCATTGGATTTTCACAACAATGTCGACCTGTTTTCACTCCTCTACTGCCTCAATTAAGAATAAACTCAACAATTATTACTGGCCTTGACAACGCTTCCTTACTAAATAGTAAAATTGTGTTCATATAACCTCTTTACGATATATTTTGTGATACAATTTTAGGAGATATCCGGCACTGCACTTGCATACCCTCTAGATTTGTAAATCCATGGGCAGCGATACTTAAGAAACTCCTGCCCAACAACTCCTGCTCTCCTGATCAAGGTGTGATTGCATAAAGCTATCCCATGCGATCGTTTCTTACTATAATCTATGATACCACGCATGCTCGCAGCACAGCGCAACTAAAATTTATTGTGTTCAATTCATTTGAAATATAATGTACTTTATCTAAGGTGATCTATGAGCAGCATTTGTCATAATATATTGAGCAATTATTTCGTTCAACGTACGGATTAGGGTTGCACATAGTGTGGTTAAGATATTTTATGAAGCTCGCCCTATATAACAGTATTTTTATTCTTAAAAACTTATTATAAATCACTTTTTGGACAGCTTGCATTACTACATTGAATTTAACGAAAAATACTTTGTTATTGGGACACATTCTTATTTGTAAAAATCCACTCTAGAAGGGTTAAAGTATTGCCTATTTTAGCACGGACTCACAAATTTTCAGCATTGCTGTCATATTATCACTACATAGTATAAAACAAAGTCGCTTTCGCTGTCCCTTTGTATGCTTAAATCTTTGAAACTATGCAACGGATTTTGATGCGTTTTTTTTATAGATAGAATGATTCAAGGGGAAGGTTTATATGTATCATAACATAGTGGAGAATTACTGTTATTTTTGAGGTTTCTAATGTGATGTCGTAAATAATTACATTTTTTCATTGCAAACGCAGGATGAACTCTACGAGTTTTATCAAAATAATGTACTAAGTATTGTACACATTGAAAAGATCTACAGAAAAGTCCGTGATGTTATATGTGTATCTCTTAAGGATAACCCACAATAACTTTTTTTGGTCCTTTACTTTTTATGACAAATAATGGCTAATTTTCGAAGCGTATTTAATCATTACAGCATTAATCCTTAACCAATTAAATACCTTGAATACATTGTTAATTTAATATAGATCTATATGGCCCTTTACACCGTATTATTTCAGTGAATATTTTCGAAGATATTACAGATTTTACACACACTTTGAATTTAGCAGCGATTATTTTTCTGTAGTGTATTTAGTATCAGCAATGCAACTATGCAAAGCCAGGGCGGGTCGCTAGTAAACTAATAAATTACTTAATATATGACGACTCTGTCATAATTTCAAATCCGAAACTTTGGAATAATTAATCGTTATAATAAATCGCATTTTAATCCGACCAAACGATGTCGCTGCATATTTTGATTGGGTTTTCCTTTATTACTCATAAAAACATACATATAAATCGTAACAGGACATATTGTACTCAGTTATTGTATTAACCTTTAACTGTTGTGAATTTGTGGTGTTGGTGAAGTTTCAATGATTGTGGACAGTCATTTAAAATGGTTATACAAAGTTCTGCGTTTCGTAATAGCCTACGTGGTGTAAGGGATATGTCCTTCAAAAAATCAAGAGAGCAGGTAATGGTCAAGGCCAATAATCAGGTTGCAGCCAATTGTGTATTTTTGATCGTTCATGTCTGAATCTACTATAAACGTATGAGAATCGAGTGAATTCAAATAGTCTTTCAACTACTAACTACTAACTAAGACTATTAACTAGCACTTAAGTTAGTGAAATTGCATTTCCTTTCATTAATCACAAATTTCATATTTGGAATTTGTTTTTTAGCAAGCCCAGCTCATCGAGATTTTCAGAAATCGCAATGATTCATAAAATATTTGATTTCAATTATCGATAAGATAAAGTTTATCGTTTTGTGTGACATATGTTTTGAGTCAGTAAAGTGTAGTATAGCAAAAAAGAATGTCTGCTAGATATGGAAGCGTTCGGGTATGTAAATATATATTTATATTTTATTTATTGAGAGTTTTGTGGCAATTTGCAGCAATTTTGGAAAGATCCAGAGCTGAGACTTGGCTTTGTGTATATCACAACATATTCGATTTATGTAACGGTCTTTTTAATACGAATAAATAACTCACGTGAAAGGGAAATCAGTTTTAGTCGCAATTTGCCTACTTAAAAAGTGTCAACCTTAAATGTACTTCGCGCTAATGCTTGACTATGAATCTTATGGAGGTTTCTTTTTTTTCATCAAATCATTTATATGATAATTTTTTAAATATATTATATATATTAATATAAAAAAATGTTTACAAGACGTTAAAAGCTAAAATAAATTGAAAATTCACGTTTAGTAAAATAGTTTTCATATTTTTTTTAATTTTAATTTCGCAATTACAATTTTTTTATTTTCGCAATTAACACCGACTGGACGAGTGGGTTTCACCAACTTTAATACATTTACGTTGTATTCAACAAGACTAAATTTCAGCGGACGCGTTCTGTTTCCACATTTATGATTTGTGATGCATCAAAGGCGAAAAACCCGCTCAATATGTAGGCCAATCCACCTCAGGTGTCATACCTTGAATACCCACAGTTTCCTTGTAATTACTCTCGATGACCCAAATAATATTACCTTTTATTGACGTAAACTACAAGGTAAATGTCTATCTTTGAAGACATGATACAACTACAATAGAACACATCAACTTATTGTTTTTAGAGGTTCTCATAATTGTGAAGAGAAATTATGGCGTCAGCAAGTGAATTGGATGTAAATTGATGTGTTAATCATACACGATCACTATTAACAGATCCAATGTATCGATTTTCCATACAATAATTTTACTGTATTATTGTATTCGAACGTGTGTATTGGCTTCTGTTCTGTTTGAAATACGCCCACACAGCACCTGTTAAGTTTCCCATACAAAAACGTTACGTATCCTGAGTGACGATTGTTGGAGCTGGAGTCTCAATTTAACCAGCTATATAGTACTGTGAGGTATTTTCGAACTAATACGATTTGTATTATAAAAAATATAAACATATTTATAAACAATAACTGGCAAGGTTTGTCCAAAAGACTGCCATCTTACAAGCAGCATCCGAATACCGAAAACTTGAACAGGGTGATAGTAATACAATAGTTTTGAAGGAAAGTTGCTAACGCTAAGAATACGGATGGCTGAATCATAGGGATATATTATATTATGCAGGAATAAACAATAATGTTTAAAAATGTTTAGTTCGCTTTGCTTACAAGTTTGTAAAATAGGTAAACATTTGTAATTTCTGAGATATAGTACTATTATTGTATATGATATCGATACTGTCTCGATACTGAAACATAATATATATAACCACTGTTTATTTCACCTACAGCAAAACCAACATAGAAACCACCATTTATAGAAACTGCTGATTGACAACCCTCTTCGCAGGGAATATTACCCGTATAGTTATATAAGGATTGACGTAAATTCTCAAACAATTTCAAGTTCAGCTCGTAAGCACTAAGGTACTTGACCTTGCAAGGGCGAGCTGAACTTGTTCGACCTTCTATGCGACCCTTACTTACACTTTTGATAGACAGAGAGGAAATTATCTCGAGTATTAAGTAAATAAATAAATCTTTTCTAACAGACATTAAATATTTAAGTAAGTATAATTTAGGTTCTTCACTTCACATGTGGTCGTTTAGCGCCAAGAAAACCTATTTACAACTTATGCTATGGGTGCTAACATAGCAGATTAACATACTTACTTACTTATTAACTTTTATAAATATTACATCACTCCAGAGAGCAAAGACCATTTCGTACAAGTTACAAACGGGTAACTATAAATACATACGTTAAATTACATACATTCAGTTTATAGTACGTTGCAGGTAGGAAAGAAAAGCTAGGTAGGCATTGTAATAAACACGGAGAAAGGAAAACTGTGTAACACTATTATTACTACTTATATATATTAGTAAAAAAATATACTCAATGCATTTCAAACTTGATTTTTCCAGTGAGATTCATTTAATCCATAAATCCATGCCTGCATCGATCGATGACCTTACCAAGAGTTATTTCGCTCGTTCAGCTAATCTAGTTGGTTAAGCCCGTCTGATTCAGTTAAGATTTATATGACTTTTGCTAAACTAAATCTTTTTACATATTCAAAATAATTTATGTAAGGATATAATTTAGTTATTTGGATTTCTCCTCACTATATCAATTGTTGCTATTTTATAAATGTTAAAATTGACGTCACCAAAACAACAGAGGACTAATGTGAGTTGGATAAATCAGAGTACCTATAACATATATATTTATTATATTGCTGCTTTGTAAAAAACACTTCGTAGGGTTAACATTAAAAAGGTTTCCTGGTGTATAGTTAAATAATATTAAATGTTGTGTGTTATCTCCGTTAGAGTTTCAAAATAAAAATAAAATAAAAAATAATATCAACTATTCACTTTGACTTATTCTTTATGAAGTGGCGGCTTTCATGTTATATTTAAAAATGTACTCCTGACTATATAAAAGGCCATGTCATGATTGCAAATTTTCGTGAAACATGTTGAGTTTTTACGATGTTTGACTAATTATATTTATAAAAAACACAGACGCGGTTGTATATTGTAGTAACCAACTAACGTAGCCTGTACATGTCGATTTACCAGATTGGTAATTCGCAGGGGAAGTCCAATATTACAAAACATTGATTTTTATGCTTTATACACTACCTGCTGCTTGAATGCATGGTGTAGTTTTTGACGCACATAGTCAATAAGTTTCATTTCAAGTAAAACATTAATGTTTGCCTTAATTGAATATATTAAACATAGCAAAAAGCAAAATTAACTAAAACGTCTTTTCTCTTTGTTACAGCAAAAAGAACTGGGGTCCCAATTGACCGATAGAAGTTGCAGTAATCAATCCATCTGGTGGACCCTTGCTATAGATATTCCACTTCTTTTAATTGGTAAGACCTTATTCTTATCTTTATTTGTCACATTTAAAATATCATTCCATAAAAGAAATTAAAAGCCTCTTTGTAAGATTTTTATAACCTAAAAATGAATGATAATGCATATTAGCAAAGTTATATCAGTATACACTTATAGAATCATATATAAAATTTGCGAATACTGAGCCGGCATACCTTCTGTTTATTTTTAGTAGTTCCCCGAGAAATGTCAAGTTGTGTTCAAATTCAACTTATTAGAAAACTCTGTTTGAATAATTATTAGTAAACTAATTATTGTAGACATTGTACCGGTGAATCCAGAGCTAGGGCGTTAGAATACAGCGCGGAAATGAGGACAACCTTACCGGTACTCTGCCATAGGTTGTATTTAGTTTTATGGCAAACATAAATAAAAGGCAGAAAGACAATGGGCAGCTTGGTTAAAAATTTTTCGTCCGTGTTTTGTACATCAAATGGCGGCGCAGGATCAAAGTCGCCGTAGTAATTGGCTATTATACCGGACGTTACTAAAGAACAAAGACCTAAATTCCTATTTAGCTCCGTACAACTCATTAAAACCGCAGTAAGTACGTAGTAGGAAATAGGAATACAAAATAGGCTAAAAGTTTATTAAGAACTTAAGATATTAAATAAATCTATCGGGAATAATATGTTATACTATTATCTATAAGATTGTCTTGTCCCTCAAAACATCAAGCCATCCAAATAATAGTTTATTCTCTTTTAAATGTTTTAAGGAAGTTTTATGTAAAAAGTATCCAACATAATCATAATTCAAAGCCTTAACTAGAAGCCGTATGTCTGGTGTTTTGTAAACATATATTTAATTAGCAGTAATAAATAAATACAATTTTAGAAACACATTAATTATTTAGGACGATATGTGGAGCTTTTAAAATCGCCAAGTTTTAGATGCTAAAATCTTTACGTAAAAAGCTATCGGTTAAAAATATATATGGGGTATCCATTAAATCTTTGATAACATTAATTAATAATTTATATATTGTTTTTGACTAAATTTCACAATCCCTGATTCGGAACTAATCTATTAGTACTTCAATATAAGAACCATGTCAACTTGGTACAAGAACACACATGTTATTATACCCCACCAAGAGCATATGAAAGAACGCAATCGCAGTTGAAAAAAAAATAAAAGTAGTTTTTACTGTTTGGTTTAAAAATAGACATGTGGAACATATGTGAAATTATTTTTACTTTCGCTCAGTGTTGATATTTTGTGTTTTGGTATTATTTTGTTAATGTACTTTATAACCGTTAACATTTTAACTACACTAAATACATATTAAGACTATTTTAATTCGCATTAATTGAATCGTACAATATGAATGTTTCATCACTTATTTCAATTCGTTTATGGTTAATAAAGTAAGTATTCGGCTTAGATTTCTTTCAGATCTTTGTGTTGGTTAGTTCGATAGTACTTTGCTTATAAAGTAAAGAATCGTGCTTACTTTGTGCAAAACCCATCAATTTCTTGTTGATAATTATTACTATTTCCTCACACAAATAACAACATTAGTTTTATAAATAAAAACGCCTCTATAATCTATCCAAATGTATCCAAATCGTTCGTGTAATAATAACTATTGATGATGTAAGGATTTATTCCATATCGTATTACATGTTAATTTAATTAATTCAATTTTAATAATCTATTGAACATACTATAAAACTATAGCATAATGTCTTATTATAACCCTACTATCGATGGCTAGATTAGTTTTTATTTTGCTTTTATTATCACAGTCATTATGCTGTTCGTTTGTATCACAAATGAGGTTTGAGTCGTAGTTGAATTTTGTCGTATACCAGTTATTGTAAGTTGTAAGGTGCCTATAATTTTACTTTAAACCTAATACGCCCTGAGGACTTAATTATGGAATTGGTAAAGGTCACCCGCTGAGTTATAAATAACCTTACACTAATTATAATACTTGTTTATCGATTCACTAGTAATGTTCGTTTTCTATTAATGACTGCTTAAATTATAGCTAATAAATTTAAACCCAATCTTATTAGTTAATAACAGAAATCTAGGTATAATCATCGGGTACAATTAGACTTTATGTCTTTGTATTCTAATGTTTATTAAAATTCAGTTGTATATAGGTGATTGGGCAAGTCGAAATGTTCATACACTTTTGTATGTTATTTTATTTATGTTAATGTTATGATTTAGGTCCGGCGCTATTTCCACTGGTGGTGCTATCTAGTGTTGGATAGATGAATCTATAATCTGCTATGTTTTTTTTAATATTGATCACAAACTATTTTTATTTTATTTCTTTACTGGATTAGAATTTTTTTCGGGCTGTAACAGTATCTTCGAATTTAATTTTGAAAGAACCGTTTTCTTTAATTTTGCACTCTTAAGTTGTTCAATTACTGAAAATCTGAGAACAACTGTCAGCATCGTTAAGACATTACGTTAGTTATCTACGCCTTGACGATGAACTAAAGCAGATATTTTAATGTGGCCATTCGCACCCGGTTCGTCAATTTGGCAAACCCTTTCATCCGGTATTTTTGGTTCAAAGTCAATGTCATCTCAATTTGGAACCAATTACGCAATTCGTGTGAGCGGTCAAAATTTCCTTGTGGAAATAGATACTGGAATAGAAAAATGTAAAAATTGTATACTTACTACTTTATTTCATTATTTACGTTACTCCCCGTTACTGTTCGTTCAAAATATATATTCTAATTTAAAATTATAGAGACATATGTAGAGAAGTACGTTTTTAAAACTACTGCAAATATACGAATTTAATACATAATTATATAAAACATCATTATAACATTTCATAAAATCGGTCGAGTAATTTCGGAGGAGTTCAATTACGCGCCCCGTGACATGATAATTTTATATATAAGATAGAGGAAATGAAGTGTTAGGTAGAGTGATAATTATAAAATTATTTTATTCTTGGTGTTCCTAATCTATTTACCATTATTAAAACTTTATCTATCAAACATGGAAATTAATATATTGGTGTCAACTGTATGGTTACTACAATTAAATACAATTCTTTAAGCGGGTTATATTTTACACCGAAATATAAATAAATTGAAACATACCTGTGGTTAAGCCCTGAAAGTGAAATAGATAAACTGCTATTATAATCTTATTATTTTTGTCAACAGTGTCTCTAATAGTGGGATTATTTGAACTAGGCATCATCCCACACCACAAAAATGGTTTTTTCTGTAATGATCCGGCTCTTTCGTTTACGTTTACGGGAGACACCGTCTCGTTTGCAGTCATCGTGTCTTCTATTATTTTTCCTCCATTCGTATTGGTAAGTATTTTGTACTTCTGTTATATGTACCAAAATGGTCTGATCAACCTGTAATCTATCCCGTCCTAACGATTTAGGCCATCCACTTGTTCGGTTAAGAAAGTGGCTTGTAAAGCGAAGTGTGGAATATTTCCATCCATTGAAATGGTGTGGATGGTTTGTACAATTAGAGCGACTCATTTGATGACCAAGCGGGGTTCAACCATAATAGTAATAGTTGATCATTTTCCGTGATATGCAATCGGGCTGTGTCAAAGGTTCATTTGAGCAATATGATTTGATAATTGCAGATATTCATCACCGAGTATGTCTTTCACAAGTCATCTTATAACACGCAAACAAGACTCCGTCAAGTTACCAGAACGACTCTTTACACGTACAGAAATTATGCATACGGACTGTTCTTCAACTTGGGAATTGTTGAGGTGATGAAAGGCTTAACTGGGAGTCCTCGCCCCACCTTCTTTGACATCTGTGAACCGGATACAGCGAAGACCTGTAACGGGTAAGTTAAAAATAACTTTTTTTTTTATAACCATCGCTTGTATAGCAATTTCATGTTATTTAAGCACTCAACTTGTAACCCTATTTATAATCAAGTACCTACTAGCCGAAAGACGTAGTTTGCTTGCATTAAAAACTACCACACCAACCTACCGTTCCAATTGAAGATCCTTAAAATTGATCTTGCAGTAATTGTTGATATCATACTTGAATTTTACACCATATCTGTATATATTTTTTATATTTCAGATCAGAATACGTGGCCACCTTCCAATGTACATCAAAGAAGTATTCAACCTGGTATCAAACAGACTCCTACCATAGCTTTCCTTCAGGACACACATCACTCTCCATCTATTGCGGATTATTTTTGGCGGTAAGGATTTCCTGTGGTTATTTTTCAGAATTATTTCGCGTCAAATTAACTGATTAAAGTACGACTGACTAAATACATCAACATCTTGTTCCTTCGTTTAACAGCATCACGGTCAAATTTAAAACAAGGAATTACAAACAAGATATATAATCTTTCGAATTATTTAAAAAAGAAGAATTTAACGATCTTTTGAAAACAAACAAATTTAAATAGGTTTTGTTTAAAAAATACTAATTTTAATAATATTTTAATAGTGGTACCTACAACGACGTGCATTTGACTGGCGTCACCGTACTGTTTTTCTCGTTCCTGTACTACAAATGACCTGTGTCGCCTACGCCGCCATATGTTCACTCACAAGAATTACCGACCATAGACATCACTGGTGGGACGTGCTTACGGGGGCCACCATAGGCGTCGCCACATTATATTACACGGTAATATTTTTTACAACTAAATAACTATCTCAATCAAAATAACTATTCCAAATAGAAATCACTACACTATTATACTATTTTTATAACTTATAATATATATTATATATATATATATATATATATATTTATAATGTATTTTTATTACTATCTCTTCTAGATACACTACTTACTCCAACTAACAATAAAGTAGTGATTATTATAATTGTAAATTATTATCTATATTGAGATGTTGAATTGCGTATTCATTTTTGAAAATTCATTTAGAACTTCCACCAAGTGAAAAAAATGTGACACAGACATAAATCTACTACTACTTGCTTAGAACGAAAATTAATGAACGAAACAGACGTAATAATGCTACCTATATGTATCTATCGCTAACGGACAAACAAATTTATGAGTAAATAAATTCAGTATTTGATCATTATTGGCTTATTTTTGGCATAAATATATCTTTTAAAAATGTAATTCTGATGTTTAAGCGATATTCTATATCGGATTATATATAATAATACGAATGTTAACTCGATTCTCTTGTTACAGGTGATTGTTTTATGCAAAAATTTTAAAACTTCAAATTTGGAAGACAAAGCCATGACCGAAAGTCAGAATACGGTGCAAACTGCTTTATTTGTGTGAGATTTTAATATTTTGGTTTAGACTAAACGGACGAATTGAACAAAACGTGGCACATAATAAAGTTGTTATGAAAATTGTGGAAATATGGCGCGTTTTGTTTATTTAGTAAGGATATACTGAAATTGAATGAATAAACTAAGCGAAACTAAGGCGAATTAATTATTGCATTTTCTTTGGAATCAGTAGAAATAATACACAGAGTTATTATAATAGATATCAGATTGAATTGAAGTCAAAAGTTTGCCTGAAGAATAATTCATGTAATAATGGCAAATAAAATAATGGCAAAGTGGTTGTTACGATGAACACAACATCAAATACCTTTTACTATTGACTTAAGTACTAGTAACTAAGCACATCTTATCATGACAGCTATATATATTTGAAGTATATAACACGCTCACTAAATATTTTTATGTAGTAGGAGGCTTAATAGTTTCTCAACAAAAAGATGTAAAAGAAAATAGTGAGTGTATTAAGGTAGTCCACAGTAAATGAAAGTGTTATGGTATTCGAGTGGTCAGCTATGAAAAAAACTGTATAGGATGTATTAAGTAAATGAAATGTGATATTATCATAAAATTAGAATAATATTGTAAAATAAACATTGTTTTAGTTATAATTAACAATAAACCCGTTTTATTTTTTTTTTATATTTCTCTTATTTTAGTGTGAAAGCGAATGGAGTTTGAAGCTAAACCTACAATTCGTCTCGGTCGTGTCAATATAATTTATTTTACTGAAACTAAGCTTACCTTGAGTATAGTTCATTATATATTATAGATTACAGATTGAGTCAAATAATCATAAGTTCATACGTCTTCGTTTTTATTGTTGCAATACTATATATTTAATATATAATAATTGTTATAATATTTTATTATAATTTTCTTGATATTAAATATTTTTTTTTGGATTCTTTGCCTACTTTCAAACACAGGCTTCTAGGTGCTCTACAGTGGTTTGGTCCAAACCATGGTAGATACGAGAAAGATGGTATATGTCAGGCATACGTTGATACAAATAAAAATGTGATCTTCAGATATAACTGAGAGGAAAAATAGAAAAATGATGATTCATATCATCACAGTGTGCTAGGCACACAATGGTACCCTCTTGTGAACCTCACGACGTAATCGGTATTGCTCAAGAAAAGATTATTTAAATGAGGATGTTGTATTCGATTCCCATGTGATGCAATTTGTTAAGATGACACCAATTTAAATAATGGGCGGGATGACGAAGGAATTATTTGAATAAATCGCGTATTTATTAGTGTTATTTATTTATTTATAGAGTTCAATACACTTGGATGGCGGAAATGATCAATCTTTCAGACAAAGGGAGTTTTATTGTGAATTATTGTATTTTACTTTTTTTGCAAAGAAATAAATTCTACTTTCATTTTGTAAATAAGGTGAATATTGTGATACCAAAGTGATACGAGTATTATGCGGCCCCTTTAAGTACAAGTAAAGTGGTTTTCTACAGCAGAAATCAATATTGGGGTTCATCATTGCCTTGTTATAACATTTACCAACACTTATAACAAAACATGCCATTCGTATTCAGTCTGAAAAAGTAATGGAGTGGCATTAGCAATTGTACAACCCACTTTTGATTGTTCGTCATGGTTTCATACAATTACCCTCTATGTATGTCTGTTTTATTCAATATGTTATGAATTGTATCACGTAAGCAACAAAATGCAACATGCATGCAATTCCGTTAATTGGTTAATGTGTGCATACATTTCAATATATCTATATATTAGTGTATTAATTACACCATTATTCGTGCCTCATGCAATCTTTGTAAACAAAACGTACGACTATTAATTCTGACTCAGTGCATCGTTGCACGAGGGTGCATAATTATATGGGGTTTCCCTACGCTAGTCACTTTGAACTGTTTGAAGTACGATTTCGCACTATCGTGAATATAAAATTCTTGCGTTTCTCGTTTAAACGAGAACGATAGAACACAAGGCTGAAGATCAGTAAAAGGCTAGTATTGTTTATATTAAAAATCATTCTTTTGTATACGCGAGCAATACCTGCCTGGCTAAACTACACTAAGAACAATACACTAAAAATAAATTTTACGCTTATTAAGGTTCGATTACTTTGAGATTAAATGCATCTTTTTTTATTTCTCTGTCACTTTGCCTTGTCCTTGTCATCTCCAAAACTTTTGAACCGATGTAAAATTTGGAATTTCTTAAAACCTAAAAAGATCCTAGAATATATTTAAAACAAGAAATAAAATATCACCAGTATGCACATTTAAAAAAGCGTTTTATAACATTATTAGAAAAACCAAGTGTATTATAAAATTTTAAAATCTATACATAAAAATAGTAGTGTAAAACAGCGTAGCGTCTTATATTACAAACTTATACATACTAAATAATGTATGTGTAGGTTTATTTTAATTTTAATTTGGGCATTCCCTAACCCATCATCAAAAATTAATTAATAAGCATAAAGTATTCCAAACAGTATATAACTAGATGTTTAAGTGCTTGACCCCGCGACCTAAAATGTATTTAAACAATCGTGTAAATTGCACGTCCTGTGGCGCATGAATTTATAACGAATTTTTGTGGAAGTATCCACAAAACATCAGCCTTTCATAGAAAGCATACAGTTTGGAAGTACTACGTAGATTGTACACTATTCCTAAACATTAACTAGCCTGTAATTGAAGAGGAAAATGTTCGTTTACTTTGTACCTTAGAACTGACACCGCTGCCTACTGTACCGGTTCGTCGTATTTTATTACGTATCTTCACGCCTACATAGACAATAACTAATTTACAACTACTTCGTACTATTTTTAAATATAGTTCCTAAATCGGGACCAGCTTTAATGAATATTTTGAAGTGACAGACTTACATAGCTTATGTTAATAACTCCAAGATTGAAACTTGATAACATGTTTTACTGTTTGACTTAATTAGAATTATTTATTAATACAACATATATAAATGCTTTTTTTCCGGTAATTTTTGTTTGTGTGTTACTAAATACTTAGTATAACTATTGTAATATTTATAATAACATATATATTTTATACGCAAGAAACTAATTATGAAAAACTTTACGTGGTTATCCACTATTTCTCATCGATACAAAATACATAACTGTATATTATTACCATTAACCACTGTAAACAGAGGTACTAATATAATATAATATTATTAAGTAAAATATTTAGGTAGCTTCAAACTCAAGAGTTCAAAAAATTTGACTGTGGTGTTAAAAACATTGACGGCGACAGCTTGAACGTCGAAGACGTTTATTTTAATTGTGGCGATACATTAATAGATCTTAACTTGAAATAAATGAGTTTGTCTTAATGGCCATTGATAGTTGGAAAACATTTAATGGAACCACTTTAGAATATATTAGGCATATATAAAGTAAAGAAGAGAAGATTTTAATGAAGTTTGTGTTGACCTAATAAAAATAATGCATTTTCATATAATAGAAAGTTTATACGCGATGTTGCCTGATCTTAATTCTGAATAGCTCATGCAACACGCTAGTATGCTAATCCTATTTTTCGAGGAATATCCAATATGTAAATATTATTATTAGTCTAAACTAAAAGAATACGATTTTCTAACTAAAAGTAAAGCAATATACAAATTCAACTGTAGACCATCTGGATAATATCCGGGAAAATGTAATCGAAAATTTCAAAGAAATTGGTGAGAGGGATAGATTTAAAATTCTAATAATCTTTTATTATAGTTCTTTCCTTATAGATACCAGGAAAGATTATAAATAAAGCATTTCTAGGTAAAGTTGGCTAGAGTAGTAGGCTTTACGTTCGATTTGATTTATTTATTAGGACTACTGAAGGTACTAAAATTGCCCAGATTTGAGAACTAAGTAGGTAAAATGTAAAATTATAAATACTCATATTTACCCGAAGACTATTTTTTTCAGCAGTTTTCCAGTTAACCTAAACTGTTCAAGGATTTGGACCCCGGGACAAAAACTAAAATCTGTTACTAAACAGCTCATTTCATCAATTAGCACGTAATACTATTATCGACTCTAAAACTATCTATCACTATCAGGTACTGTCTATCACTAACAGGTCTATCTATAAGTATGAATTAAACAGATAACTCCAAGCAGAATTATTACAACATTTCTATGATACATATGAATTTACAAAATTTGCGTTATACAGAAATAATAATGCTTTTAAATTAAATTTTCGTAATTGGATATTAACAATATTAAAAACTGTAAAGAATCTATAAAATAATATGTACCTGGCCAACAATTTTGCTTGTTTACTTCTAAGCCTAATGGACTAATGAAGTTAACTGTACGTGTTTAATTTGTTTAGACAAGTCACTTGACAGACGTTGAAGGAAGCAAGAGTGTACAAATACAAAAATACACTCATTTGATCTTCACTCTTCGTTCTAGAGGTCGGGCTATGCGTGGGCCTATGTAAATAGACTTGCAGCGGTATTTCCATACTTTTTTCCGTAAATGCTATTTAATATAAAACCAGAACAAGTTGAAGTAAATATGTCATGTCATTTAAATTTATATGTACCTCTATGTTATTTTTCTAGAAATCCCAAATGATGCCCCTCCCGTAAGGCCATTAAGTACACAATAATTAAAGACTACCTTTTATGATTTATATTGCAGTTAAATTATTAATAGTTGAATAACATTTCATATAAATAAATGTTTTTTAAAGTACCAGGCTCTGCAAAATGCCAGTTGAAGGGTTCTATTGACACAGACTGTTAACTGTCCAAGACACTCAATTCAATTGACACTCTTAAATCTGAGTAGTAAGGGTGTTTATTGGCTGATTTTTACATTTTGTGGTGTCTATTGTTTTTCCAACGACGACATACTAAAGGATGCTCAACGTAGCCTACTTCCAACATTCGATTATGTTTTGGAACTGTTTTCAATTGACGACCCAATTGTCACTACATCAGACTGCCAACTGGCCAACTGAAGCAGGTTTTAGAGGGCACGGTTCGATCCCCAAGTAATCCCCCCACTAAACCCCATCTCGTTCGGTCTTGAGCGATGTACACCGAATTTTTTTCACTTTTTCTCACTACACAAAGCTAGGTCTGTTTGGGAACACTTCCTTGTGGAGATCAATCAAGCCAGCCTGGAGATGATTATACCGATTGCGTCATTTAGTGAGGGCTTACTGCAATGTAAACTTATATAAAAATTTGTTTCATTTAAATTCTCCTACATACTAGATTCACAATCTATATATTCTGTTTTTAAAAAATCATTCATTTACAACTTTATAGCTACTGGATGATGGAAACAAACTCTTCCAAGGAATATCTCAGACGTCAGCTGTTCTGTGACCGGTAGTCAAAAGCTTTCAATAGGTTGTTAAACACCCATTGAATTATTAAAACGCTGCAAGGCAAAGCCCTTTAGACAGTAGATAAGTAACGTTCTAGAATATTTTAGTACTTATATATTATACGTAGGTGGATGTAATAAATGATATTTTTAACAATAATGTTGTAGTCGATACCAACTCCGGGGCAATAAATACAGATAACACAACCTCACTGCAGCTGTGACACTTATTTTGACAGTTAACACCTTTTGTCTTCAATCTACCATCACCACGCACGCTGTAAATACTGTACGCGAAACGACGGAAAAATTTAAAATAATGTAAATATATTAAAATTTTGCAAAAATACATAACTTAAATGCGTTAATAAAGAGTTTTTATTAAAATTTTTAACAACTTTAAAAGACTTGATTGTTAATATTATTACAATGACACACAATATTCCTTTTCCACTTTTTTATTCAATTAAACTATACTTTAAAAAGTTTTAGGCCAGCCCTCTGTGGTGACTGAAAATGCGTGTTTTTCATACAGTAGCCTGGTGATAAAATACGGTGACTGCATAATTTGTTCTTAATTTTTCGCGAATGTGGTGGCTCATAAATTCTTCAGCTGAAAAGTTTGTTTGTATGTCTGGGTGTACGAGATGATACGACGTTTACAGTTATTTTTACAGAGTTCGTCAATACTTTCCTATTATTATCATTATGTTCAACACTATTCAAAAGTAATTGAAGCAACAGCCACGTGTCCAATTTTATTAAGAAATAAGCAATCCGCTAAGATGCCCTTCTCACGCGACCGCAGTGACCAAGTAGTATAAATCCATGATTTGTCACCTATTACTATGTCCCATACCAAATTATACGCACCTTCGTTGAGTATGGTAAACATGGTACCTACTGCATCAAGCGACTCCGTTATTTACCTAAGCCTTGGTCAAATTGTGTGGGATCAGGCGCGAGTACTTACGCTTTCTTGCACCCAAATGTTTGTATTGATTTACTGTATGCCTCTATTTTTAAATCATATATTGCATAGCATCAAATTTTTCGCGAAAATCTCGAGGTTTATCACTGTGATTGACGTAATCGGAGATTTTGCAAACGTACTAAAGTCACGTATTTCATTGTACGCGTAATCATTGGTTGACTAAGACTCGCGTCTAAAAATTATAATAAGGAAATTCCAAAGTACTAGGTTTTCCTTTAGGACAAATCTAGTTAAGAAAAAGTTTAGGGAGAAAGATGAACCTATCTTTCTTCATAAACTTTAACATTTCATAGCACAAGATTAGAGTGCCTGTATTAGTGTTTTAATGAAAATATTGGTTAGTCTAAAATCTATAAGATTTTCATGAATTACTTGTTTCCGAGTAGATTTGGATATACATCTGTGCTAAAGGAATGTCAAGCCTTCAAAATTATTAAAAAACATAAAAATGCAACAAATATCTACCTATGTGATTACTTCGGAGTGCTAACCTTGAACTTAGAGCAGGTTCAAGTGCGAGGGTATGCCAAAACAGAGGGGCTCTTAAATTGGCTAAATGGCTAATTCGTTGCTCTTCCTCCATTCTTTATGTCAACTTAAATTAAATGATTTACAGCCCCCTTATTATTGAACGTCATACCTACTACACCATTATAAACTGCAACGATAGAATATTACATCTATGATAACAATTAACAGCTCAGATTGTAGTAATATAATGCCTATTTTACTATAGTGTTAATAATTAAGTTATGGATATACTTTAGTTACCTACTCGGTATAGCTGAACTGTAATAGCTGCCCACTTGTCAGTTCACGGAAAACAAAAATGATGATCTGATGGTCCATAACGATCATCGGTTAAATAAAGTCAATAAGTTAAAGATATTAATGGTTATCTGTTTAAAATGTAGGCTAGGTCGAATTAATAGGATTCAAGATACACTATTATTCGAATATCAAACTTAGCTCTATCAAAAGAATATCGATTTTGGTAATTCTCAATAGACTTGTTGTCCAATAGCCACCGCCTACAACCGTTATAAGTAAACAATAGGTACGCTTGGTGCGATAACATATAAATGCAATGAATAACTTATAAATAAAAAAATATTAAAAACTTATAAAGTTATATTATTGTCATCATATCCATACCATCAAATTATTAATAGATAATTTACATTTTCTTTGGATCCTACTACGTACTTAATTTTTAAATTTATTTCAAGTTTTAAATTTGTCGTTGTCAATTTATTTAGCATAGTTTGAAAGGAATAGGATAAGACGGGAAATAAATTAAGAATGTTTCATAATTTTTAAATATTAGCCATCAAAAATAAGCAGGGCATCCACCATAATGAAAAAATACAATAGTATGAATCGAATTAAATATAAATTGCTGACTTATTAGTTAACCATAAAAAGTTTATGATAAATTCTTAATTATTAAAATGTTTATGTACATGAAGATAATGTAATAACTGTCGTTTTATTTTCCCTAACTATATCTGCTGTCAAATGTCAAGTGTTAATTGTCAATCCTCCTTTACTGTTACGCCATCGCTGTTTTGTTTTATTTTTTGTTATTTGAATCTAACGGTTATATAAAATCAAAATTAAGTGATCGTAAATTATTTATAGTTCAGTATATTTTAAGTTCGATATTGTAATCCATAAAATATATATAATGACTCAGCTGAATGATATTACTGATGAAGATTACATACCGTTTCTAAAAAATTTAGGCGTGGAAACGTATAACAAGTCTTTTGAATGGATGCTAAATGATCCTGAGATTTCTGGTGTATTGAGATGGATTTATGAGAATATAGATGCGAATAATGCTTTGACTGATCGCGAAGAATGCAGGTAAATTTGCATTTAAGGCCTATATATTTGTTACATTTGTTCCTAAAATAACTGAATACCCATCATTTGCTTCAATAATATGTTTATCTATGCATGTGTCTTAATTATTTTTTATTAATTTTCTTGAAGGTATGCAGAATTAGAAAAGACTGGTCGACTATTATCTTCAGAGGAATTGGACACAGCTGTATCAGAAATTTTGCATGAATTTGAAGGTATTTGTCTACCTGGAGATCAAGAGGCCCTAGAGGACATGAAAATGGATATTAAAATGGATAAAGAGAAATTGAATATGCTAGAAAAGCAAGAAGTGGTTTTGGAAGAGATGATTCAGAGAAACAAGTTGGTTTTGATCTTATAATCTTTTTCATTAAAACTAGGATCTATGTTTAGGATCTTTAATGTTTAGCAAGTAATATGTTTTTACTAAACCTCCTTAATAATGGGTGTTCAACAGATCTGTTCTAGGAGTCTATATATCTTTTTATAGGATATTGTTATATCACTGGTGCTTGTTATCATTTTTATGGAAATTTTGTGGGAGTATACTTTTCTTGAAGATTAATTTTGCTAATCACTGAGATAGTTTAGTATTTAGATTGGTTTTGTATATTTAGATGAAATTGAGTATGTATTAGTTTTAATTTCATTACCTGAAGATCATCCTCTATTATGAAATATTTATCTTTACATATGTCAAGTTTTACTTTTGCTTTATTAATTCATGGTTTTTTTCCTTTTAAATACTTACTGCTATACATTTTTTGAATATTTGTAAAAACCTTCTTCTTATTAGAATAAGGTATGATCTTTATAAAGCTTTCTAACTAAAACTTATATAAAAAACATAATATTAAAATTACAGGGACATTAAGAAAGAATTGAATGTAGAAATCACAAAGCTACAAGCAGCTGAGTTTCAATGCACTGAAGATGAAGCAAATTTAGGAAAAGATTGTTTGAAGCTTGCCAATGAAATTGAATCTATAACAAGTGATATTATGGCCATAGTTGGAGATACATTGGATGTATTATCTAACTGTCAAGAGGATAAGGTAAAAGCTTATGAAATATACTTTAATAGGAATTTTTCGTTTTGTTTGTAGAATAATTTTATGTAAGTAATTATGGTTAACTCCTCTCTAAAGTACTTCATTCATAATTTGGTCTCTATTTAATTAATTCAGCTTTTGAAAAAACATCAATTGATCAAATGATCAATTGATGAAAAATATTGATAAATATCAATATTTTTCATTCAATCAAAGTTGGCTCTAATAATATAGTAATACACAGAAATTTATACTCTAATACTGAAATACATTTTTATATGTATTTACAGGATTCTTCTAAAAGGTTCCTTGCATTTGGCCCAATAGACCAATATAACAAATCACAAGCATTATTTAGATCTCACTTTGATTTATACTGTACGAAAAGATTGAAGAATCCAGAAATTAATATTAAAGAAGAGGAAATCTTAAGAGCTATTATTAAAGCAAAAACTTTAGAAGGCAGGTACGTAAATATATTCTTATATAAGGCATTAGTATACATAGCAGTATCTGTATATATTTTGTTTTTTAAAAACAGATGTATGTGAGTATGGTTGTCTCTAGCAAGCCAAACAGAATATTGTATTTCACTGGGTTGATCCTGTGTAGAGATACCAACTTGTTATTATAACATTGAATATTATATAGTGATATTGAAATTCACAATATATCACATTTGTCATTATATATTTTCCAAATACTACAGGCTATTGGATGCAATATCTGCATATATTGATAGTACAGTGGAATTGAGTGGTGAAAGGGCAAAGCTGGATCTGGTGGCAAATTATACCCATCCTAATGCTGATGATGTTGCGTAAGATTAATATTTATTTCTCTCTTGGTTTTTAAAAATATGTAAATACAATTTATTTAGTTTTTAAATATTACATTAAATATACATTAGTGTTACATTAGTTACATTAGTAGTTAAATTTCAACAAAATTTCTAATTACTGTTAAAGATTAATTACATAAATTTGGATTATGAAAATTCCCATTCAAACTGTAAGTTTAAAGTTATATTTCAGATCCTACTCGATGGAAGTAACGAGCAGTATAGAAATGTTAGAGCAAGAGGAGTCTATAATAGAGAAAGAGGTTCAAGACGCGGTGAAACAATATGTGCGTAGGCGCACAATGTTAGTAGAAGAACGGGCAACCAATATCGCCTTACAAGTTCGTCTGTAAGTAAATATATTTATCCATGTATTCTGTATGTTCCAATTCAATTTAAAAGTAATAGTTCCCTGAAAATAATTTTTATTATAGTTTGTATATACTGATACAAAAATATAAGTTTTTATAATCTTATAGTTTTTATAACATGTTTTATATACTTCCAGACAAATACAGAACGATTTAAAATTGTTATTAGCGATAACACAAGACGCGTTAACATTGGATAGACTCCTGTACTATGCGTTGAGACGAGAGCTTGCCTCGTTGGAAGAGATTTTGCAGTTTGCATCCCACTTGCGAAGCTTTGTTATACAAGAGAGTGATGCTGTGTCTAGCAGGATTGTAAGTTAATTTTAACAAGTAAATGCAAAATTTGGATGCACATATAGAATTGAGTTAACCATATTTAGTGTAAAACTGTGAATATGTGTTTCAATTCAGGGTCTCCCTCATGTTTCGTTCTTCTGTTTTTTTTTAATACTAATTAAATTCGTTTAATGATTTTTAAGTTGTAAAACATGCAATTTATCTTGGATGTTAAACAATGTCATAATAATATTGATTGATAATAAACGTAAACTGCAATTTAATGATGGGTAATATTACTATTATATTATATATATTTTTTATATTATTAATAAAATTAAATGTAGTGACGAATTACTGGAATACGTACAGAACGAGTCGTGTACGTACTCACCTGTCTTATCATTGCAATATACATAAAATTTTACGAATAACGTTTCTTACAAGTTATTACTTTAAGGAAAGGAAAAGAAAGTAGAGTTAATAGAATGTAACAAAACGGTTTTTAGGATGGGTATACTCCCTATTACCGAGGTGTGCGTCTGTATATCTGTCCCTCCATCCGTTTGTGACCATGCTGTATCTCATAAAACGTTTTATTTACACACAAGAAAGTTTCACAGATTTATTTCAGCTACTATTATAATAACAAATGGTAAAACTTAATAAAAATAGTGACTTGCCCGGTAGTCTTAGCTTATTCATATCGACATAAACAAATTTATTGCAATCTGATATAAGAATGTACCTGTGTAACTGAATTAAAATCATTTCAGCAATCTATGAAGGAGATTACAGGTGAACTGGATCGTGCTGATTCGAAGAATCTAATACTGTCATCTTTATGCAAAATACTATCAGTTGCTGATTTCAAGTCCCTCGTTCCAGAATATAAAGAAGTGAGAAAGAGTGCAAGAAGACTAAGAGAAGAAATTGTAGAAGCGATTGGTGAAAAAGAAAAGGATTTAGATAAATTGTAAGATATAATGTTGTTTGTACATAGTACAGTAAATATTGCTTTAACTCAGCGGCTGAGCTTTACCTCCAGTTGTGCATTTGATCTTCTAGTAATGTTCTATATTCATTTACGTAATGGCCTATGACGTCCAAATTAAATTCTTATAACCTTACCCAAATTAAAAGATATTGATATTCAAATACTTAATTTTAAAAAACATTAATTTTGGATGTTTTTTATTATTTCATATTATTTTTATTATTTCCTATTATTATTTAAAACAAACAAAGAAATCATTTTAAATCATATTGTCAGTTAAAATTTATATGTTATAACTTGGGAACAGTAATATTGTTATGTAAAATTAGAACTAGTTTGAGAGTCCGTGGCAGTGGTGGTTTTATTTAAACATATGTTTATTTTGAAATCGAACAAACAATTTGTTCTTGGTTCACTTCCCAAGATAATATGGGCTTAAATAATTGTCGTTGTAAGTAAACTAAACCGTCCAATTATCAGTAGATAAAAGAATTAGAAGATATTAGAACGAAACGATATTCAGCCAATAATTATTTCCATAGAAAGCAGTCGCAGGCTCGCCTTTATCCATACGTATGGGGCGGATGTACGCGTGCCGCTAGTTGCCATAATCCGGAAGTGTCCGCCATGACACATGCGCTTGCGCAGCAAATAACCAGCGTCGATGAGATTATCAAAAGTATTGGAATGAAATTTACAACTGTTAAGGTAAATATATTGATGAATTTATTATTTTATGATACCTTTTTCACAGATAAATTTTGATATATTTTATGCATAATATAAATAAATAGCTATAATTTTTTTTTTACTTTTTTGTACAATTCTTCAGTATGCATATCATAATTATTCCTTATCATATCATTCTGGTATAGTATTTTCTATATGGTGTTTATACTAGAGCATTGTTTTTCAACCTGTGGGTCGCGACCCCCCCGGGGGTCGCGAAGCTTCTGTAGGGGGGTCGCCAGAGGTCCAAAAAAAAATGGGTACTTTGGTAAAAAAAACAAAATTAAAGACAATTAATATTGTTAATGGTAATACTGTAACATACACCTATATACATGTGAAAAAAACCGAAGGTCAAAGGGGGTCGCGAAATAATTTTTGATTCCAGGGGGTCGCATCATGAAAAAGGTTGAAAAACACTGTACTAGATATTATTATAATTTGAATTTCAGAATGGTGATAAACATCATGTTAGGAAGTTGTGGCAGTGGTTTCTAACGGATCCAGCTAAGTTAATTGCAGCCATGAGAAGGTTTTATTGAGTGGGTAAATATTATTAATTTATTAATTTTTTTGCTAATACTTATAATAATATTGATGATTTATTATTAAATTAAAGATATTTGTGAGAAGTAATGTCTGGAACTGTTGGACCGTTAAAGCCTCCTTTTGTGACATCTGTGATGTTGATTGTATTAGGAGAGCAGCTTCTATGACCTCTAAATTCATTATTTTGTTTTGTAACATATTGAAACTACGGAGTCAAAAAATAACATTTATTCTTAATAGGAATATGATATATAAATAACATCACAAAATTGTACAGTCTATGTATGACTATATCCGACTACACACAATAGCACCACAATAATCTATAAAATCTAACATTTTATTCAGACTAAGCAACTTGTGCTCCTTTTTGGAGACTATATTATAGTATAAACACTAAATCTCGCCTTAAGCCCAGCTTCAATAACCAAAATTCTGAAGATTTTCGTTTTCCCTATTTTCATACAAATCGATGCAACATTGTTACTAAAGTATCTATATATATCTATCTTGGGGAAAATTAGACGAATAAGTAGTTAAAAATTGCTGAACTTTATGAATGTTACTCGAACACAATTAGGCCAACAATATGTTTGTAAAAAAAGTGGTTTGACAGATCTTGTGTTTTTAAATTTGGAATATGGGCATAGGCAATTGAGATTTTCGACAAATCAATAAACTCGTTTCCGCCGAGTCACCCTTATTCTACTATCTATGGATCTCTTTGGAATTAAGTCAATCCCAAGTCGGGCGCGGTACTTTATTGATTAGAGTCTGTTCGGGGGCGATATGTATGGGATTGTTGAAGTCGAGCTGAATGTTTTCCGGTATCTTGTCCATGTACGATAGATGTTCGTGGACTTTATCTGTAAACATTTGATAAAATGACGGCTTGTGTATTCTTGACATAAATTGTAATAAAAAAGTAATCTTAATTATATTCGGTTACGAATGCGTGTTAAAAGTCAGTGTTATTTTATTAAATTTGCCTTTATTTTTGTTTTTTTTAAATTTCTTATACCACCTTCAAACTACTATTATACTTTAACCCACTAAAACATGTAAAAAAATATTATTCATAAAAATAAGTCGGTCCATTTGCACTACGTTTTAACTATCTCTTTTCATAAGAGAGTAATCACAGTGTAGAAGAGGGAGACGAACATTTCTTTAAAACAGCCCTTTTAGACTCATTCTTTATGAAAAGTTCCATAGATTATAGCACTTACTAGTAAAGTTAAGTCTGGCAATAATGTCTTCGATTTGCTTTCTGTCCAACGTCGCCTTTACTGTGATCCGATCTCTGATGATGCTGCGTTTATGACGCGAAGATCGCCGCGTCGCATTTCGACTTAATAATGGGAGGGTGAATATTGTCTCCGATAAGGGGGTGTTGTCTGGTCCGAATTCCTAACATGAAATGTTTTTAATGTCAATTGTCAAAATGACGTTTTGGAAGAGAATTGTAAAGCACGTGTTCATAAATTGGAATTGCTCTCTCTATTATCAAAATTTATCGTCATCTCCCATTATTGATTGTTAAACACACATTTAATTTGATTGACTCAGCTGTCTATAATGTGTGATAGGTCCGTTAACCAAAAAAAAAGTAAATTTTTGATAAATTACAAACAAATTACTGTATAAATTTATACATATTTCTCGATGAGACTTACCAAGCACTTCCCACTGACGCAGTATGAGGCATTGTTTTTCCCACAACTGGTGCCAAGGGGGAACCAGCCTTCTTGTCCATTCACGAGATAGAATCTGTGGCTCACTGTTTCATCTTGACATGCGATTCGACATGGACGGTCTGGGTCCTCTGAAAAATGACACCGATATATATTTGAATTAGTAATATCTTAAATTATTACCTATTTCATTCTGATGAACGAATAATATGATTGTAAAGTTGCATACTATTCAATAGTTTTGTACAAAAAGTGTTCGCGTAACCAGAATCGAGTAATAAATTTTCCGAGCAAAAGATATGTTTCATTTAAATGTATGGAATATGAATCTTATGAAAATCCTTTGGTGTTTTTTTTAATCTGGGACGAGATTCGAATGCCCTAAGAGGTCATAGATTGTGCACAGGAGGCTGCCAAAGAAATAAAGATTATAAATCATACCCAATGCAGGTGATATTTGCATCCCCAGACCAGAGAGGCGTCTCACTCTTTCCTTATATTTGCTACAGACCATAGTTGCGTATTGATATGCACTCATTCGCTGGATGCAGCCCTGAAAAAAAAAAATCAAATTTCAAATTTTACAGTTTATTTAAATTAGGCAATTTATTTTAAAATGTCATATTTACAGCGATGTCGGTATTGTAAATTCATAGTATGCTTAGTTCGTTCACATCCTCCGTCTAACAAACCAAATATTTCATATTTTAAAAGTTCTGAAATTAAGAAGATCCAAGTATTAGAAACTTACCGCCATCGGTCGACCAATATCCGGATGGCATAGCTGAATATTCTCTCTATGCGTAGTAGCGGACTGTACGAGGCGTAACCCCGTCCCACCCGCGATACATCGGTAGTGACAGCCGCTGGTGGCTCGCCATTGCGAACCGACAGCTCGACGCCACGTTCCCGACGTTTTCGTTCTGAAAATCACATTTAGAGAATATACACTGATAGCTTAGAAATATACATAGAACCATTGCAAAGTATAAGACAACGTCGCGTCCCGATGTGTGTAAATCTAAAAACAACACAAAAATAGTGATTCAAGAGGAATGTTTATATTTTTAATTCATGTATAATAGGAGAAGAAGAGGTCAGAGTGAAGAAGTAAACCAACATTTTTTTTGCATTCAATATATATCATTATAACCATTACAATATGTCATATAATAAATATTCTCGAAGATATTACAGCTTTACATTGCAAAAACACCGATTACGGCGGTACTGTTAATACAAAAATAAAATGAAACATTTCATATGCTTAAATAATTGTTCTTACTTTATATACTCAAACATACAACAGCTATAGATTCGGAAGTACCGTTCTCTATAACGCTTTTAAACGCTATAACGCTGTTTGTATGCGCTATAAAAAGCCTAGTCACAATGATATGAAATTAATATAATATATCTACTCAAAAATATGCACCGAAATACTTACGAGGTATGTGGCGTCGCGGTTTGTAGCTGCAAAGCCTCCCATTCACAATCTGACGCTCGCAGTGAAAATTCAGTATCGGAACCCGTGCCACACGTAAATTTCTAGAAATATATTATTTGTTTACATTCAAATCCAGACGGTGCATTAAAATTTTCATCTATACTTCTGATTACCGCTTGAATTAATTTCAGTTTTTAAATTATACACATATACGACATTTTGTATTGAATGATGAAAACATTGATTAGTTTATTTACAGGACACTCGTAATAGATGACGATATTATATTTATCTGAATGTTTTAAACATTATGGTGAATTTATAAATTGATAAACAGTGTTCTTACGCGACACACGCCAGATATACAGAACATGGGTGCGAGTTTGGAACAAGCAGTGCCATCTGGTAGAGTCCACCCGCGGGACTTGTAACCTCCACCGCGAGTGTCGCACCACACTGCGCAGGCGCTGCTCACATCTATCAACCGATTATTATAATGCCTGAATTATTCAAAACATAAATAATAATAGATATGAATAAATCTATGATTTACCAAAAAAAAGTTTAGAATGTAGTTCTGGAGTTTTTGGTAAAAAAATGAATTATAAAATTGCGTTCCACAATATTTTAAGTGGTCTGGTCATTGTGAGAATTTTTTGATATTTACTTTTTTAAAGTTTCTCCAAACTATTATTTGAGCAGATAAATGAGAACGATCACCATAAACTACTAAACTTCCACAGATATAAATCTACAAAAAGAAATGTACACCTTTCGTGTATTTCCTTCAAATTGAGGAGTGCGGAGTAATGATATATTATCTCGCTAGATGTCGCTCAAAATCTCTCACCATCGTCATCCAATCTTTGAAGACCAGTTCCGATCAAATCTGGATCTACTTCGCGTGCGCGTGAGCAAATTTGGTCGGTAAATTCCCGTACTGTCATTCTAGGAACATTGTTGCACTGGAATAAAATAATTTTCTTAAAATATTTTTCAACGGACCAGTCTCCAATCATTACAAAATGTACGCTGATTTTTGTATGAAAATGTTTAAAATTTATGCAACAGTGTTAAATGCACATAATGAATTCATCTTGGAAAGAGGATATTTAATATAAATATAGCGTAAATTCATTAGAACGAAAATCATTTCAATATTTGGTACATTACTAATATCCTGACCTTACCTGCAATAGACATATATATCTTCCTATATAATCGTAAATTAAGATTCCTTTTTATTTTATTTTTTTTGAATTAGTTTTCTATATAAAATGTATAATTTAATGAGATCAAATAAAATGTGCCTTACCTGGTGCGCGTTACATGATTGATACTTTTTGTCGTGTCCCGGACAATAGCTTTTGCCGTTTTCATGCCTGTAAAAAACTTATTATCTCAACAGCTATCTACTCAACACGTTAGAAAATATTATATGAAATCTTTGTAAAAACCATTACCTAAGTAATGTAATAGATATAATTATTTTAGTAATTAATTGTAATCACACGTTTCAATAGATCAAGAAAGAAATGTAACACAGACCTTCCTCTGTTACAGCGCCGAGTGGCAAACGCAACGCCGCTAGCTGCCGGCGCGTGCGCATCGTCCAACAAGCATGCTGACGCACAATCAGACCAACGTGACCAGCGACCCCAACGCCCTTCACTATGGGGGACGCCACTCCAGCGGTCTACGCATTCGCCGCCGCGACAATACTAAAATAAAAGTTACATTAAAGTGTGTTTGTTTGCTACTGAAACACTTAACTACACTAACACTTAACTATACTTATAGTAATTAATAAACATTGCAACATCTGTTCCTTTATGTGGGTGCATAAGGTATTTAATTACCCTAAAGGTTTATTTTTAAACAAAATTCGATTTAAATTATAATCTTGGAAATTTTCTTTTAATGTTTTATCATATTAGAATTTCCCTATCAGTTTAAGGTTCCAAAGTAGCTTGGTTAATTCTGCTTACGAACCAGCTGTTTTACCGAACACATATTATAGCATAGCATTAGTAAAATACCGAAAATATTGCATATGACCATTATTATTAAGGAGCATTCGGTTATAAAGTAAATAAAAGATAAAATTCGATAACGATAAATTAATTCAGGGTTATCAAATTTTGTTAGTGTTATGATTTTAATTGTTTAATTATTTGGCCAAGTGTTCATTGGATAAATTAATCGATGGTAGCATTGAATATGTAAGATAAGCGAGAATTATATATTTTAACAACTAAAGCGAAGACAAAATATAAAAAAGTTTGTCAGAAGTGGGATTCGAACCCACGCCCTCAGAGAGGACCAGAACAGCTCAACCTGAGTATCAGGCAAGATTTCTCTTGAGTCTGGCGCCTTAGACCGCTCGGCCATCCTGACTTTTCTATAGATGTGCAAATTATGAAATATAATAACAAAAATAAATTTATTTATTTTTACTTGAGAAACTTAGAACTACGTATTTCATGAATCAACCGAGCTACAATTTTGTAAATAAATATTTCTGTACATTTATCAGACTCTTTTATCCTTAATTTACTTTGCGTCAATTTTGATGAAAATATTTATCGTGAATCTTAACTTTTTAACTTCAATTAGGCTAACCTAACCGACCTCTAAATAGGAGGGGGTATCTTAATTCGATCGCATATTTAAATATTTTTGGATAAAAAACGATTTTCTAAGGAAATGGTAACAAAACGATTGGGACATTCGATTATCTTAGCCCAAATCTATTTTCAACATCAGTACATAATGGGTTACATCTTACCATATCCTCTCCGCACCGTGTGCCCTCTAAAGCTGGATGTGACGTCCAGGTGTATCGCTCCCGTTGGCAATGCAAGTCTCTACAAATATCCTCCAAGTTTTGGATCCCAGAGTGACGACTGCCCCGACCGTATTTTAGCATACCTAGTTTTTAATTTTAATCAAAATATACCTATTGCTAAAAAAATACTTAAATATGCACATTTACTTTGGAGACAAATAATAAAAGCGTAATGGCGTATGACGATAATATTCGTCGTAATTTTTTAGTTTCATTAATTTATTACCACTTACTTTTATTAGTTACACTCGTAAAAATTTAAAATTGTAAAATTTCCTCATTTTCATTTAATTCCAATCAACTAGTATTTTTTTTGAGGAGCAAAGGCCTGACAATCTACACAACAAAAAAGGAAATAGCGGAATTGTTCGCTGCAATCACGCATGAAGGATGTCCAAGAGATATTGAGATTAATTTATGTTATATATAGATTATAATAATAAGAATGGCTTTTAAGCTCTACTCTGCTCAATATAACGATCTAATAAAAACCTCAACTATGATACGTTAATTAAATAAATATTTTTTGTCTTTTATTAACATAACTGTTACTCATTTGAAGAAAAACACTTCATTAACGGATTTAAGTTTTGTATTTTTGCAACATCCGGGAAAAGGGAGGACACCGTGAGCCAGTTCTGTAAAAATCCTTCCGGTTTTAGTCGATACCAACTCCGGGACAATAAATACAGATAGCATACAACCTCTTTGCAGCTGTAACACTTATTTTGACATTTAAAACCTTTTGTCTTCAATCTACCGTGACCACGCACGCTGTAAAGCACGCGAAACGTCGTAATTTTTTTAAATAATGTAAATATATTTAAATTTTGCAAAAATACATGACTTAAATCCGTTCATAAAGTTTTTTTTTTAATTTAAAATAACTTTTTGACAACTTTATAAAACTATTTACATTGTTGGTCAGCATCAAATCGTTCCCCTGGAAGTAGTCCTTCAGCACTGTGGTCCAACTGTCCAGCCGAATTACCGTGGTCGAGTAGACATCGCGATTGAGACGAGCTGGTAAAATAACCAATTTATTTTTCGTAGTGGTTCGTTAAATACACAAGGCGTAAAACCTCCTCCGTGATTATCGTATTAAAAATATCTGCGAAATAGAAGTGTCAATACTCCAGGGAGTCATAGTGCAGACATAATTGTTTATTCATGATTGTTAATCAGAAAGTAGGTTAACATTCTTCGATATTTTCCACACCGATGTCATTCCTTGGAGAATTCAACGCGTATTATCCAATGTCCAGACTAAACAAACTTTCTAAGTAGTCTCAAACGTAGGTAATTGAAATTATTGGGACACAGGAGCACGTCTTGTGTAGTATTTTAGTAATAGACATTGCATATACTACTTACAATTCGTATCACAAAAGCAAGGCAATTTATTGCAATAATTTATTTTCTCTGGTTGCGTCTTTGGAAAGTATGGGAATTGTACGGAATATCAATGCATTTATATATAAAAATATACATGTTCTATGTTGGTTATTTTAGTTTTATATTTAAGGTTTAGTAATTGTACAAATTATTGAAATATCTTCTATATATTAACTCTATTTGGTAAACTGTAATTTAGTTATGAAAAATCTTATGATTTGATTCTTTCGAGTAAATGAAGATCTCGATTTCGATCTTTTTAAAACAGCAACAAAAAATCGATTATTACATAATGAGTAACAAAAGCTCACACAGACGAACTACAAAATAAAAGGACAAACACTTTAGAAGTTGAATTCATCATAACCTTTTAACGCAATTTCTCAATATCATTTATAGATCAAATATTTTTACTTTAGTACCATTATATTGGGACTGTCCTACAATAACGAATGAGTTATTTTTTTTTAATTTCTGTAACCGTTTCCTTTCGACTCATTTTACAATCAGAACCCATGATTATCTATATTTACATATCAAATTGGACAACTTGATTCATACGAAAAATAATAAAATGTACTTACTCCAAAAATTTTTCCAAATAGTTTTTACTGCACTGTGACCATGTTATTTTTCCGCTTCCCAAAGTTGGGCTCATTATGTAAGCGCTGGGATCACAACCGTTATCAGCTAGGGGGCCATCATGTCGCATTCCTAAACTGAAAAGTTCAATAGGTAAATTGTCATAATTTGACGACATAGACAGCGCAATGGTTACTATTCCGGACTGTCGAACATGCCGGTTCGATATCGAGTGCTGTTTTGTAATTAATTTATGTATTATGTAATGTACGTAAAAAAAATATATATATATTTTTATCAGTTGTGTTAGCCCCATATTACAAGCTATAAATGGGTAACCTAGGCCTTCAACCGTATATGTCCCGATATTTTAAATATATAACTGAACAATAAAATGTGATGTTTGAATAAACAAATTGAAGAAACCAGCATTAACCATAATTAACGACAAAAATCTTACTTATGCCCAATTTCGTGCGCTACCACATAAACACTTTCAAAATGCCTTCCTTCATTAACAGTACAACTACTGGTCACTGTGCACATACCAGCAACTGGAGCTAATCCTGAAATATTATTAGAGTTGATTCATATCTTATTCTTATTATTATTGCAAAAGCAAACTCACTAATAAGTTTATATAATTTTTTATACGTCTTGTGGTGATTTATTGCACCAGAGACGTTTCTAATACATCCAAGAATCAAAACCTTTTCGTGACACTATTATTAGTACAAAATTTTATATATAAGTTGTATACTAAACTGATCGATTGCCACGGAGTTTATTGCAAGTCATCGGTTTATAATGGGGTTACGATATATAATGACATGTGATTCGATGCGGACGATTAATCTTGCAAAAGCGTTAAAAATCGCAATAGTTTATTGTGACAAGCATGTTTTACACTCACCAACAACTTGACTGCTGACTTTCCCATTCTTATTGACAACGTACAAATCTAATCCAGTTAAGATCAGGGCGTGATCCCAATGCAATGGGTCGTTGTCTCCGGGCGGATTCTCAAGCCTTTGCCACGTACAGAAGTTACTTAAGAACCTATCAATATCATGTGGTCTCTTCAAATTAGAAGGATCTTCGTGAAGTATTTCAAGTCTTTTCAGGATAAAATTCACTGGTCTTCCTAAACTAGGGTCATGGTAAATTAATTGCACTGCATTTATCATAGCTAATACAAATCTAACTAACTCTCTTTCTGTCTCTTTTGGAAAATTAACTGTCATGTGTTTGTACAAATCTCTATCAACGAACACAGCTGTTTCCACAAAAATTGCTGGTAGAACAGCTCTTTTCTGTCTTCTTTCTTCTGTTTTAAGTTTTTCAATAAATGTTCCTATAGTCTTATTTCTATGTAATAAATCTAATTTAAACTTATCTAAGTTATTAAAGTTGGTTTCAATGCTCCGTTTTCGTCGATGTTTCGACCAAGTTTTAGTTATTTCTGGGGAATCTTCAAATTGTTCTTTGACATAATTTCTCTCTACACAATTATCTTCAGAATTTGTATTTGTATCATCAATTTCGCGTTTCACAATAATATGTGCTTTTCTATTTCCGTGGTGAAATCTTTCTGGCAGTGGGTGTACAGAATAATAACTGTCGTTAGATTTGATCAGTCCTCGCTGTAAAGTAACCATATAATTAATGATAAGATCCGTTGCGTAAGACATAGAAAAGAAGCTGTGTACTTTGAATGGTTATGTTTAATGTCGTTATCATTATATATCTTTTATTTAGAACACAATTACGAAAATACCTGTCGTTACCATTGCTAATTTGCTTGATCCATCATTTAATAGAATGTATGTTACGACAGTGTCTCGTTATTGGAGCAGTCGAACACAAAATCAAAATAACACACTGTGCAGTTAGGAACGTCATAAAATAATAAATTAAACATTTTCTTCTTAATTTACATTTACAGTACTTACCACTCCATCACAAACGAACAATGCAGCACTTTCACTTTTAAAATAACAAGCATTTAATTCTTCATTTGTATCCTCATCTAATATAACTTCAGTTCCATTGGACCAGCGTTTCATTAAGAGGAATTGAGGATCGATAAAACTTGTTTTTGGACTAAGTTTCAGATCTAAGTGCTTCTTTATTGTTGTTAGATCTTCACTATTGGGTAAAGAACGTTTGCGACGTTTCTGCTGTCTTAAGTGTGCAATTTCGAATTGGGGATCTGTAAATAATATTATAACACATTATTACACACATACATTGACATTTGAATATACATGTATTTTGTTATGTTTTTGAAATTCCTAGCAAAGAATTACTTGGTAGTCGTTTCGAAAACTGCAAAAATTTTTATTATGATGAATTCTATATTTAAAAAACTACTTAGGAAGGCTCATGTTTTATAGTAAGGATTGTCTAATATAGATTACAGGTAAGGTTGGTTACACTTGCATTGATCGCTGGCACCAAACAAGAACACTCTTTCAGCTTCTGTGAGATAATTGAGTAACTCTTCTGCATGACTCTGTAACAAAAAAAGGACGTTCTAGGAGATTCATTGATTATTATAATTGTACATCTATGGTCATAATTCATCTACGAGTATAAAATTGAATGTTCGTAAAAACAGATTTAAATAGGTAATGTGCACGTGTGTTCTTAGCTTTGAAATAAAATTTGTTTCTTATATATTTAAAAGCTTCTCTAAATTTGTTAAGCCAGTAGTCGTTGAATTAAGACTAATAAAAATTTGAAAACCTGATTCAACTAGGAAGCGATAAAGAACGATTTCCTTAAAAACGTGGAAACCACTGATTAACCTCGCATTGGAACAAATCGGCAAATAATGTATTGTTTTATCTCGCTAGAAAATAGCCTCGACATTTTTGACAATGGCTACTTTTCACACGGGCCGTGGGCCTTAATCGATGTTTTTTTAAGTTAAAAGCAGTAGCGATAATCAATGTCAATCAAATATAAGAGAACGGTCAATCTATGCATAAACTGCTCAATAACTCCATATAAACTGATGTAAAATTCTATGTTTTTATGTAAAATAGGCGGCAAAGGGGTATCTAAGTGATACCAAGAACGTGACGATGCGCTCTTTCCTTGGGGTCTCGTAGTTCCCTAAGTTGTATGAGTTCGGAAATTAAGTCATCTGCAGCTGGTTGGCTGGTTCCACGTCGCATAGTATATATTTACATTACTATATAGATTTTCAAAATATCCTCTACTTATAACAATCATTTAACGTCTCCGATACATGTGAAAATTGAGAAGCAAACGCAAAAGTCTTCATTATAGAATTTTTACTGTTTATACTATGGCATTAAGTATTCCGTTTTAGATATAACTGATAAACAGTTTTGTTTCTACTGTGATTCAAAGACTCATAAAATATTTTCAAATTATATTCAGAAGGTAATTAATGTTTAACCTCATAAACTTATAACGGCTATTTTCTCTTTTAATCTCTCTTTTAATGATAAGGCGTCTTAAAATCTACTTCGAGTTTTATTCTTAAATATGTATATAGTAAGAATAGATGACCTCAACCAAACATTATATATTCAATGTGGTTTATTATTAATTTTCTTAAAACGATTACATTTAAATAAACCGTAAAGAATTTTTCTCACATATTAGAATTTAAATAATGAAAAAAATAACTTCGAGTAGGTACAATTACGAGCAAATTTTAATTGGCAAAACTAACAAAACACATAAAGATACTCCGGTCTGCGTATACAAAATGAGAAAATATCGTAGGGATTTAATTTTTTTTTAAATTATATTGTATACAGTAAATTTTGCGTAAGCGTCCTCTCAGTACTTTCGTCTACTTTCTCCACAGAATTATCTAAATTACGCGGTTTTGAAGAACGACCTGAGACGCGAAAGCAAATAATTGTTTCGTTATCATTGCGTCAAAATACGGTTGTTCAATAATTACCTCACTCGTAGCGTGAGAAACTGGATTAACTCTATTTTGATGGGTTTTTATCGTGCTATGTAGCTTTCGAAACGACAATATTAATTATTAAGTATTTTTGCTTGATACGAATATAGATTTTTATTGATAAATCGTATTGAAGAAGTATATTACTCGTAGTGTCCTGTAAAGGTGTTGCGCGGCCGAAAGTGTCGTCTTAAGCGCTCAGTTGTGAAATGGCTTACGGTATCGATATGATACGGGTAGTACAAATAGCCGAATAATTGATGCATTTAATAGGTAAGATTATATATGACGAATTACTAATATTTCAAAAATTTGTAGCTACATCTAACAATCGGCAGCTGTATTTCGTCATCGTGTTCAAACAAGAAGACTTCATCATTATGCTCTGTGGTCAAGTACTTTGTGATTACAGAAACGTTGAGCATATATATATGAGTCTAGATATCTATAGGGTCTAGACGAGCGAGTCAGTGGTTGGTTGAGGCCTACATCCATCGTCCTTTCTTCTATGGTGGGGCCATTGAATCGAAACAAATGTTCACTTTCAGGAGAATTCACAATTGAATTTCATAACTTCAGTTATAGTTAACAATAGATTGTATTTTGGTAAGTTACATAAATGTGATCAGCTGAGCATAACGTACTTTCATAGATGGGCTATCTTTGCCCTACATTCTAGACTTCTAAATAACCTTATATCAGGAAGCGCTATAATTAACTGATACAACAGATGTGTAAAAACCCGTTGAACAAGCCATATAAATAAATTAATAAATTAAAGAAAGACCAAAATCGATTTGACTAAACTAACACTGTTGCCTGAGTAAGAATTGTATATTTAACCGTTGCTGTGTCCAAACTTACACTAACGAAGTTCTTCGTGGAGGAAAGAAAACTCTAGTCAAGTTAGAAATTGGTTCTATCAATACTTTATATACTAGTAAAAAGATAAATTAAGTCACGTACGCGTAAACCTATAGGCCGTCACGCATCGTTTTAAATATTCTCCTTAACCGCAATGTAAGGTAATGATTATTGCATCAATAAATTGAATTATGATAGAACAGCTAAAAGTAATAACAAATCTATTCTTACGGATTGGCGTTGTAAAATTCCACGATTGCAGATTACGAATTATCTTTCATTTTACCGTTATCTTGAGCTTTTGTGGTTATTAAAATCTCTTTGTTCAAAGTAAATAATAAATAACTAAATACAAACAATGGTTATTTTACAACGATGTTTTTTAAAAAATAAACACTGATTATTAAAAACGTATACATAATCCTGTTAAGATTATTTCACTTTATAAAGATATATTAATATGATTTTGTAATCCAAATAGAGAGACTAAAAATCCTTTACTATTTTTCCATATGTTCCATTTTAACCAACTTTTTATATGGATAATTTATATTTAATATAAATTTTATTAGTACTACCTTATAGAATGTAATGCATATGGTCGCAGTAAATTGATTCTATTTGAGTGAGACTGTAATTTAGTGTGATTATTTTAAACACATCTTAGGAATATTCATACAAGCTTAAAGCTACCGTTACATTTTTTTAATGTAATTAATGGCGAATATATTTAAACCAGACTAGCTCGTTGCGCTCAACCCTGAAGCTGTGGATTCAACAATAGGTTGGTCTAAATATCATAATATGTATTAGGGGTCTAAATGGAGGGGTCAAGAAAAGGGAGTAACAATCTCAAAATGGCTAGCAACACATTTGCCAGCCAGCTGAGGCAGTGTGAACGGCCTGGCCTGGCCTAGTGGTGTACGTAATATCAGGGAATCCTCCTGCCCCTTTGCCCCCTGTTTCATATAATAAGTGTGGGAACTCATTATTTGTATATATAGATTGAATACGTATAAAGAAAACATCTTCTGATGAATGTGTTTGTTTGGATGTGGATGTTTAAGAGGTTTAAACTTCATATACATATATAAACTATGTATAAATATTTGGACCATAAACCTGTACTAACAAATATATCCAAAAATTATTATTTTTTCCTTGGCAACAAACGTTGCCAATGTACTCGCACCCTTACAACATTGTAAACGTATCTTCGCAATCTTGATGTTTTTTGCAGTGACCTTACGTTTTTAAGATTATGCTTTGTCTGTGAATGAGTTCCGCATATAGACATCGTTTTATTACACAAAGATTCATATGAAAACAATACATTCTGTTTATACGGTTTTGGATCCAAACCAAAGATATGTCGGCTCAAAACCCTCAATCAAACTCTATTATTTTTGATTGCCTTGAATTTAATTAATCATTTTTCATTAAAATTTAGTACCTGGTCGATAATCAAACCTCACCGGTCTCCTTTTTCTCTACTAATCGCATAGCCAATTAGTTCTGCGACTAATTATTTCTTAAGGTATCTACGCTGCCAACAATAAACATTTAAATGAAGATACACTTTAATTAACCACTTTCGTTAATTCCAAATTTAAATTATTTACACAATTTACGCATTTGGAGCGTGCATATTGCTGCAATTTCGCTCTGACCTTCTCGTGTGAAACAGTGTTTTATTGAATTAACAAGATACATACTAGTGTGTCCGTCATAGGGTCAGCCACGGCAGCTAATTATGTACTTCTACCGTTGCAAAATTTATTTTTCATTTAATATCGAACCCAACATAGACCACGTTCTTACCAAATACCATTTATATCAAAAATAAATTCTACCACAGATACTACTCATAGTTAATTAAAGTTCTAAAATACATAATTTATAGATCGTTTATAGTGTAAAGTTGATATTTAGTGACAGTAACCGTTGTCATTGACATGAAAAAATTGAATTCGAATTTGGCACTGAAATAAGATTGATTAATATTTCATACAATTGGGCTAGGCGCGGCTAGGCCACATACCATTTAAACACAGCTTTTGTGAAAGGGTTAGGAAATTATGCTTGCATTAATCGCTTTGGTTAGTGCAGGTGCAGTGATGATAGAACATCTAGTAAATTCAACGAATTATTTCTATTGGGTCGGTTATTCAACAAGTACTATTTTGTTATTAAACATTTATTTTATATTCGAATAATGTAGTGTATTCATGTCAAACCATTAAATTACAATTAGTAGAGTCTGCATCAGTTCCTTCAACGTAGGAGCGCACACATAGAGACCTATAGATATATAGGGATTCAAACACAACTCAGGGTTGAGAATTATCTGAAATCAGTGTTCTTACAAAAAATCTATATTGATTGTTGCTCTATTATCTTTCCAGTACTCAATGCATTACTTCTTCGTACTTTTTTGCGTTTTAGTGAAACAATTGGTATCGTAATCGTGTCGCAAACGGACTGAATATAATTACAAGCTTAGATTGTTGAAATGTGTCTTTTTGTGGCATAGTCATTAGGTTAGCTAGTCTGAGTTTGACAAAGTAATAAAGTGTTGTCATAGTTTTCGAATTTACTTTTCAAATTAAAAATTCATTTAATTTCTATATTTATTGGCTGTTATCGAAATGAATCAAGTCATCCAAAAGCTTTTGCTAGAGTATATTTGGTACCCCAAAAAGTAATAGCAAATATTGCAGTCTATTTATTGACTGATTTCAATAAATCCCAAGTGACTCGTATGTTCCCTATTAGCATTTTAGCATATATATGAATTCTCGAATTGTTTGTCTTCTCGAAATCCAGAGGGGATTTTGTTGGTAAAAATACTTAGACTTTAATATTATTTTATTATTTGACACCGATTTGCCTCGGTTAGCTGCGATTTTGAGAGACGAAACTCAAAGTTCAGAGAACCGTTTCTCCTTTTTTGTTTTACAACAAAATTCTTTCCTCGTACCCCAAACATTCCCGATCTTAATCTCTAAATCATTTCCTAGGAAGTAGAGTTGGATTTTGTTATCAATTTTTATGGTATAAACAAATGTATAATGTAGATTATCTAAAGATAATATCCGCCAATTAAAATACTGCCTGTTCACTTGTCCAATCTAAACTATGCAAATTGAATGTTACCAAACCGGGTTATAACTGCGTGGCTTAAAACCATTAATAACCGAAAAATTAGTGCCTCGTAAGGTATTTGCTCTAGATTTGAGCATTTGTTACAATATAAATAAATAAATATTTTGAAATTTTAAAAATTATTAAAATAAATTTTCATAATATGCATATTGTAACCAGTTTATGTGACAACACAAATTTGGTTTTTTGATGTCACTTTTTATTTTTATATTATGTTGCTACAATGGCTATAATTTAAAGTTTAACGTTATAAAAAAATGTTCAGTTCAAGATATGAAAAACAATAAATTATAGATGTGTATTTTGACATGTTTCTCCATTAAATGTTTGTTGCAAAATTGAAGAATCTTAAATTGCGACATCGCTCAAGGATGACGTTGTTCCTGTGATAAGGATCCTAATGTCGAATGTTGTAATTAAATTCTTAACTAATAATAACTATGCACGGATGTAAAAGTTAGAATTATTTAGCAACTACCATGTGAGCAAAACACAAATTGCAATAACTTTTACATATGATGTTATTTTAAAACATTTTAGGATATGGAAGATACATTGAATATTTGAGTATTTCCGGGCAATTTCAAAGTGAATCAAATATAGAGCCAACTATTTTAATTTTTTTTTCATGTTAAACGTTTCGTGGATAAATAAGACAACACATTCAAATACAGCCTTTATAAAATGTAGTTTATATAATAAATTATATCTATTAACGCTCTGTTATCTCGTCGCGTTTGTGTTTAAAAAAAAACACCTTTACAACGAAAGTATTTTATTATATTTTTATAATTAACTAGCTGAACTAGCCGGCGAACTTCGTACCGCCTTAGCGTAGCTTTGATGCACTATTTTATTTTGTATTAAACGTTTTTTATTACGTAATTTTATTTTAGCTTTTTATTGGCGTAGTAAATACACATATATCCGTGCAAAGTTTCATCTTTCTAACACTAACCGTTTCACGACGAAGGGTTCCTTTACGTAGACTGCGGAACCCTAATAAAAGTAGCCTAAGTGACTCCTTATTACGTAAGCTACCAATCAAAAAAAGTCCCGTCAAAATCGGTCCAGCCATTCCAGAGATTAGCCGAAACAAACAGACAGATAGACAAAAATTTTAAAAAACGTCTTTTTGGTGTATGTATCGTATAAATATTCATATGCATGTTAAAAACAGTTATTTCAATATTAAAAACAGACACTCCAATTTTATATATTAGTATAGATTACAATAACTAATTGTCACTACTTTTACCACTGATTACTTTTATATACACTGGCAATTTTTCCGCGTCGCGAGTTTATAGACTGAACCCAAAATGTAAAATAATTAATGAAATATATAGGCGTATATAGCTGATCGGCAATAGTTTCAGGTTTCAGCAATATATGCATAAAAGCCGTATGTAACAGTTCGCATATATTTTAAAATATTTAATGTAAATTTGCGAGAGATTGTAAAAACGTGAGCTTACATTACAACATACGTGATATGAACACACATAATTCAACGCAAGAAAGCTGCTAATAGCAAAGCTGGTCACGAAATGAAACTAACATTTAAAACCAGTATTCATTGTTATGCTAAACTTGATCATAACACTGCAGTTACATAACAAACCTCCCTTTTCGTTTGCACCATAGCTCGAGAATAAAATGTTTAATTTTGAGCGAGTTCGGAATATATTATTTGGCCATTGTCTATATAACGCTTATGTAACACAAAAAACACACATCCCGACAAGTTGGTGACAATTCTGCAATTGTTACAACCTGACAGCTACACAAACGAAATTTGCACAGAAAATCATTATTTTTATTTTATTATTATTATGCTCTCAGACATTACATATGCTAACAATTCTTCCAAACAACATACAGAAAATTTATAAAAATACGTACATATATAATAATTATATGAGAACTTATAATTTATATAATTAAAAAAAAGAGGTGGATTGCACGATAACAACGAGAAAAAAAAGAGAGAAAATAAAGAATAAAAATAATAATAGTAATAATAATAAAGCTTAAACAACACGCAACAATGCTGCTAAAACTCCTCGGCGGTAGACCTCCATGGAGTCTCCGAAAATGTCCACCGAGTCATTTCTATTGATTGTTTTATTATAAATATACTAATGATAATTCTTACTTACTTATTATGTTCCATTTTCGTATTTTCTAACAACTCTCTTATTCAGTTTCATTCTTGTGCACCGTATCCTGAGCGACGTTTGTTTTATAGGCTTATACTTATTTAATTCTGTTCTGTTACATTGTTCTTGTTACATTGGCAATGTATTTATACATTATCCGTTAAAATTTAAACCGTCTATCACGTTTCATGAGTTACAGCCTGGTGACGGACATGATAGGGTCTCGTTTTTGCCCGTTGGGTACGATACCCTTAAGAACATTCACATAGTATTTTAATTGAGTTAATATGCGAAAATATAGGGACTATCGTTCCAATGTCTATGAATTATTTTTAGATATTTTTATACCTTTTTAAATAGATATATTTATGTGTTCTTTTTTCTTAATAAATAAATTGAACCAACAACAGATAACAAAATTGAATTAGAATGTAGCTTACAAAGTGATCTTAGAAATAGAGTTTATAGCATTTTTCTCCTCATGAACACTTTTAAACGTTTATTCATTATGACATAAGTTCAATAGCTATAAAATAGCATTTAAATTGTATGAACTATGATAAACCACTTATTTCCTGCTTTACTTTCCTCCCTATACCTGTTATGTGTAAATCATTTTTTTGTATACCACGTGTATTAGAGTTTTCCGGAAGGAAAATCGTATCGGGTAAAATTTGTAAGGTCGTATTATAATTAATAGGCATGTTTTTGAATATCTTTTTTAGTATGTAGCATTTACAAATCGTTGTACGTAAAATAACAGGAGATTATTATATCACTGTACATGTGTGAATAGTAAAAAGGCAAACATTCAAATTAGTCTTCAAAAATCTGTTATTGTATTCTGAAATTTTGATAAAACCTATTCGCGACTGTTACGAGAAACTTGTTACATTATTTCGTTGATCACGAATGTTAAGATATAAAGTATCAATTCTATTCGTTAAAAGAAATTCCAATCAGTATGTAGAAACTTCATTTATATCCATATAACAAGGTGTAATATCATTTAGTTATATAAGACGACAAGGGCAGGTTTCCATACGCAGTTACGGTCACTGACACTTCGGATGCAGTCTCAAGTTTAACTCACTTTTATCAATCCATACTGTTATAAATGTCTATCTTAGACTTTTAGTAAACCTGATTACTGATTTACATGAAAATTTAAGTTATAGTGCTTAAGGGAGGTTCAGTCTTTGAAGAGTACAAATCGAATAACGGTATGATTATAAATATCGGAATACATTTCACCCAAGGTCGGATAGACTCAAGGTAAGCAATTTACAGTTTGTATTAAGGGTGCTACCACAACTGATAAACTGACATATACACTTTTATAAATACATCTCTATAACACACAGTACGGTACGGCTATCATATCAATGTTGACCACAACGAGTATCGAACCAAGGACCCGGTAATCGGCAGTCAGACATGGCTAGTGGTTTTAAACTTAACAACGCAGCAATATTAAAAAAAAACACAAATTCTGTATAGGCATATAAATATACCTATGCCGAGGAATGTGACGTTTCCTCGCTCTTCCGATCACACGATATGATACGGTTGGCGGCGCGCGCGCAAGAAACGGTAACTTCAATTAACTTTAACACCTGTTCAAAACTGCCTGTAGCTTCGTAGGTTAAGTTCTAGGAAAGAAATTAAATACGTGCTCTCATCGAATATTTTTAACATAATTGAATTGTCACCTAAGATGGCTTAACTGCATTATTTAATACTCTCACAAGTGTAGTATAGAGAAAGTGATAGACACAGTCCATATACGCAGCGTAATATTTCTTGTACGGTTTATTTGAGTTCAAAGAGTTAAAAGTATAAAAGTTTTATTGAAAATATGAGATTTTATTTCCATAATTTAATTACAAATATAGTTTGACTAATTCTATACCCATATGATGTCTTGTTTGTTCGGTTCAAGTCTACAATCGCAGCCACTAATGCGAATTGAATATTTTTGACGGTTACTACGTTAGTCGAGGAATACTTAAGTCTTACAGGCTATATAATATCTCGCTTCAATTAATAAGAGCAGAGTAAAAATAAAAAATATAGTGAAAACGGCGAATTTTTTCCTATAGTGCATTAAGATGTGGTATTAATATTAAAAAAGTAATTAATGAAAACTCCTTAAATACAAATATGTCAACCGGAAAGCTTCCGCATTGCAAATCCAATAACGGTTATCTATCAGTTACGGTTCACTAATTTTGTGCTGACAAAATTATTACGCCCAAAAGCGGTCAATGTTTTTGGTAATAAATTTCAGCATTGTGTAACAGTGTTTACGTTTTTATACTTCTCGTGCTAACGAATCTGATTAAAAATGTATGCAATTTGTGGATGCAGTTTATTTGTTTAATGATAAAATATATCAGTTTCAGAACCTTATCTATTTTTGGTCATGTAGTTTCCCTATGTAATTATAATTCGGCTTTAGACATCATAACGTGAAGGTAGGCGCATAAAGGCGTCATTTGTTTTGACCATTTGTATAGCTCTTATTATATATAATAATTAAATTGAAAAGCCCATATACACAATGTGAAGAAATCTCATGTTGAGATTAGAAATTATTAACGAGCACTTTCGACGATACGCAACGTTTGTTCCGAGATGAGGTGTTCAGATTATTTGCATCGCTTCCTGCTATTTCCATTCGAATAATAATCATAGATCCATTACTGGGCGACCATGCCGAACTGCCGAAAGTCCGGGATTGGGATATACGCGATACGATAAATATTTTTTGGCTGCAGATGAGATGTCATAATATGTATTGTATACAAAGTATGTCTGCATATATCTTGAGCCTAATCGACTTTGTGGGAAATATGTTAATATATATTTAAAATACCCGATATTTATTTATAAACAAGTTGGCAATGCATTATTTGCCCCAGAGATCAATTATCATTAAATAATGTTTAATATCCTTTATTTTTTTAACCCTTTCAAGCACAAATACAGCGCTATAGTATCATCAACCTGATGATCAATTAATAACATAGTATTAAGTGTAATTTAAGATGTGATTTATAATTTCCACTCCGTAGTGTCACGGTCGTATGCAAAATGTAGGAATAATATTGAATGTTTTAGTTACAACGATTAAGTATTTTGATGATTTTAGTAGTTCGTACTTAATAATGTATAAAATGATATCATTTTGTTTATGTATGAATCCAGAGTGAAAAGAAGCCATACGCCCCGTAGTAATTGAGATTAGTTTATCGTACGTAAATGCGACCTACAATTCCAATTAAGAATATTCGCCAAAAATTCGGCACTTGATGCAAATTCAAGGCTTTCTCAAATACAGTATTTAAAGAATTTGTAGCAAGCGAAGCCTAAAGTTCTCGCGTAACACCTTTATAGCTATAATTATATCTGACATCGTGACTTGAATGTGAATGTCTCAAAGCGTGGCTTTGTCTACAAGATCGTGTCTTATGCAGGCTTATGAAATCAAGGTTTAAATTCCCAAGATGTATCTTGGAGCGATGAAAAATCTTCGAACTTTTTCTTGGCGGTAATTTTTTTTTTCTTTTCGGTAAATTCTTATTTTTGTGATAAGAATTTAAAATGAATCTAAATATCAAGGTGAGCTATTAATAGCTTATGTTATGATACAACTGATATATATGGATACTATAACGTGATATATATTGGAATTTTCTGACAACTGTGGGCCACTTTTTCAATAAATAACAAAACTACGTAGAATTAACAGACTTAGGACTGTTACTGCGGAGGTTCCAGTGTGTCAGGTTAAATGACTCACGCTTCGATGAAAGAGATAACGCGTGCGCGATAAAATTGCTCTCGGTGACAAACAGTATTACATTAATTCATGATACAGTTATTTTTTGATGTTCCGTAACAACCAGCCAACTCTTTAGAACAAGATTCGCAATCGGACTTAGGAAATCAAATAGGAGAATATAAAAACTAACAATATAAAAATCTTATAAAATTATTTCAATCATTCATGTTCACAGTTTTATTTTTAAATCTGTCATAGCAAGGAAGTGCAAGTGAGATATTAAAAATTACACACGTTAAAAGTTAAGCCTATATTTTGCCGATTTTATTTTATCTGCATTGATGGATTTGTTCTCCCGAATGTATGAATGTCCATAATTTATATTTCTGCAGTAATGAGAAAATACGTTGGCGTCTCGTTATACAATAACTACGTTTGAATTCAAAAGGTTTACTCCATAACCTTTCGCATTCTCGACCTAATTCCTCTTGTGTAATAAAACAGAGAACTTTATAAACTCACTAGCTGACGCGGCGAACTTCGTACCGCCTTAGCGTAGCTTTGATGCACTATTTTATATTGTATATAATACTATATATATTTTATATATATATATATTATAGTTGACCTATCTTATTTCGTATTATAAGAGGGAAAAAGATAGAAATAAGCCACGACTCTCTCACTCTCATGACGTTGACATTCGTTCTGCGCGTTTTTTAATGCAATATTAAATGTATATTTTTTAATATTCCTGAAAGATTTTCTTAATATTTTTTTCCGTAAGAACCATCCTTGGACTTCCACAAACATTTAAAAAAAAGAATTATCGAAAATGGTTCAGCCATTCACACGTGATGCCGTGACAACGCGAAACGGGTTTCATTTTTATATATATATAGATATAGATAATAGACTTATAAATGAGGTTTAACTATTTTCTTTACCTTCATCTCTCTTTTAAAAGTCTTCTTATGTTTTTTTTTCTGTAAGAGTATTTTGGGACATTCGTTCGTGTTCGGCAACATTAAAACGTATAATTAAACTGTTGCCGTGGATGAAAAAATCCTGCTCAGATATATTATTTTTATTATATATTGTTAATAAAGTTAATATTAAAAATTTAAGTTTAACGTTAATTATCACTTGAACACGATATAATAACGCCCTTGTAAATCTGTACGCATTTGATAACAGGTATAATATTTGTTTTCAAATGCACTGTGGATCGAGAGAATTATATAAAAAGCAGACAAAACATTGCAACACAAATATCTATTCGGATTACAGATAAAAACTTTGAATTGAGGATTTTATATCTTTTAACGATAAGTTACCACAATTAGCTTAATGTCTATTAGAAGCCTTTGACACAGGAAGTTGGAGAGAACGTGTGCATATGAGTATCTTTGTAAATCAATGGTGTTTTCTCTTGGTGAGAATGTAAGAGGAAATTATTTTCACACGACTATGAATCTAGAAAAAAGATTCATTGTTCACAGATGTACCTGGATTATATGAATGTAAACTCGTAAAAATAAAATTTTATATCTTTAATTACGTACTTCTTAATCTAATGAAAAATTGAGTAAAATTTTTATATTTTAATCTAATTAGGAAGGATCTTAACAACATTGACTAAAGTAAGTATATCGTAAAGTATGCATTTTTTTACACTTTTACTTTACTATCCTATTACTATCGATATGCAAATTAAAGTACATTTATTTAAATAACATCAGAAGATTTCCGTACAATCTAACAAAACATATAGCACAATTGAGTTGAATGCATGGTATATAACCAAAATCTCCTGGTTTCAATTATCACGAGGCTTAGAAAATCCTAGTGCCACTTAGCTACGCGACGAACTGGATGCATTTGGTTTAAAACAAATCCACCAATTTATTTTTTTAAAAAGGAAGTCCACTATGAAAATAGAGTGTGGGTGGCAAGGTTCATTAGACAATGGTAGGAACTGTAGTTGGACTATAATTTTAAATCACTCAATCGCCTGGTTATTTAGCCTTGAACTGAAGTTCAAATGTCACCACACTCTTTATTGCTCTGGTTTTAATTTTTATATTAAATTATGTTTAAACGTGTAATAAGAATCATCTCGAATCTGAGTAGTAAAATTTTTAGCATCATGACACTCAATTGTTTCGGTATCATCTATAAAAACTATCAGTTAGAAGCATACAAAATTCAACCTAGCGTTCCTAACGTGATATCCCATATTTCTAGGGGTCTTTATAAAATATCACGTTGAGATATACTGAGAAGTGACATGGAATTTAATTTCTTCAGACCGCATGCGTATATATACAGTGAATTTGTATTCACAATTTGCATTGATCCGTTTCACGAAAGGAAATTTTAATTTGACATCCCAATAATAAAGTAAATTAAAAAAGACCGACTATATCAGTATTACAGCTACAAATAAAAAAAACACAGCTATTTATTATTATTTTGATAACTTCTAAAAATATCAAAGTATACACACAGTGATAAAAACGTTTAGTTTTGGGAAAGGTTAATAAACTCATATTTTCATTGTGAATGAAAACAATATTTAAGCTTTGCGATTTTATCAAAATTAAATATGTCATTTGAAAGATTATTCCGGTTTTGAAACAGATATAAATAAGACTTATTTGTTCTTTTTGGGCACTCTGTTTCATAAACAAAGTTTATGGCGAGAAAAAAAGATACGACCAAGACCTAACCAAGAGACATTGAAACATAAAAGTAATTTGAAATTAGGTTTATAGGTTTTAAATTTACTTTAGATGAATCTTACAATACAATTTTATAAACTGTTTCATTTGTGTTTCTGTGGCGAAACAAAACTCCTTTAAAAATAATTGAATTTATTTTAATAGTATCATTAAGGTAACTTCGTTCTAGATTTATTTCTTGAAATTGCTAAAATTCTAATATATTAAAATAAAACATGCACTTACATTGTCACCAAAAATGTCTCCTCGCGTTTGGTCCCAAACGAATGTAAGAACTGTCAAAAACAATACTCGACACCAAAACATCGTAAAACACTTTAAACGCTACATTACAATTTAATAATAATTATATTTTGAAAAAAAAAACTATCAAAATTATTATTTACAGTGAGATTCCCGCATTTTTTCATCCAGCTCCAGATTAAAAAAGAATATTTTTTGAATCAAAAGCCGGTAATTCAAGATCGCACAGATTATAAAGTTAGTGCGTTTGACGACAGGTCGCGTTGTTTCGCGGAATGCGACTGCGCGGTTTAGTGCAGCTGAATTAGAACGTTAGAGACAGGGTTGTGATGTATTTGACAATTTTAAGATTAACATAATCTTGATAAATTCGAGCGTCGGAGTAAAATGTAAATAAATAATTAGTTAATTAGGGCAACCGGCAACTACACTACTTCTACTATTATTTTTGTTCTGTCCATTTATTTATTGGCCATGGCGGTTGCTCCTCTATCGTTCGTGACCGATTGTGAATATTTCAGAAATTTTGAACTTTTTGTTCAATATAGTTATCGCATATAAAAAATGTAATATTTTAATATATTTTGGTTGCTTTAAGTATTTAATTAATTAATCAATCTTTAATATTTAAAATTATTTTCATGAAGAAAAAAACTGTAAACTGCCCCCAAATTTTTTAATGTAAAAATCTTACTTTTATGGTATCCGCCTAAAAAACATTTCAATCCATAATTTTGATGTATGTAAATCTTTATGTATAAAGGCGACGCTGTTCCAATTAACAATCTGTTATGATAGAGTTATGTTAAGGAAAGTTAATACACAATTGGTGTATAAAATAAATTAATAAAAAGCGACTCCATTGGTGTTTCTATTCCAATAAATACTGCAGATCTCGCCGATATGTCCCACATGAACCCATTGTACCTTTCTCCCCGATATTTCGCCGTCACTCGCTCGCATTGTTTCAGAAATTTCGAAAAGCAGAGAAAGCCTTTCGAGTCTATTTAACACAGGCTCATGAACTTTCTTCAGATAATTTTTTATAAAAATTTAAATGAATTAAGAATATATTTCATATTATTCCACTTTTGTTGGGTGTCTTTTCCACCTGCAGCCACGTCTTTGAAATTATAAAAATATGGGCAATTTTACTCTCAAACGATGATCACATTTCATGTTTGCTAATGCTAAGAAAGCAATCAAAAACAAAGAAATAGACTAATTCAGTAAATTAATTGCAGCAAATTTATTGAAACGTTTAACTCTACTACTTAAATATTTGAAATTTTTCAAATTCGCATCTTGACTCCAACCCGACGACCAGAAGGAATTATTTATGGCATAAACCAGATTAAATGTTTAAAATATATATGTTGTTATACAAACTAGAAATACTTGATTCGTTGAAAGAGAGGAACAAAGTTATACAATATATTGTTCCTACCTTTCAACGAAACAAGTATATCAAATAAAAACCAATAAAGGAAATAATTATTCTATATAGTTTCCTTTATTCTCTCCCATAATGATTAAATACGAAAGCGGACCAAAATGTATGTGCCGGAGTCCGAAAAGAGGTATACTTAATTCTCTGTTACTCATCTCTTACTATAAAACTGTGTTTCCACTAAAATAAAAAAGAGACAGATAGAAGACTACTTTGGATGATCAATGCCATATTAAATATGCTCATTGCGTAGTCAATACATCTTTATTCAGTGTTATTTGTTAACATAACCCAAATATTTTTATGTACTGTATCATCTTATGTACGTATGATTCTCCGTTTATTCATGATTTTATTTTCGATGTAAACTCTTAACCAGGCGACCGCATTATATTATTACAAAATAACGGAGTTAAACTAATTCATAATCAAGTTCATTATAGTACATTATAAACGGCTTTGCGCTTCTATGACTAGAAGCGCTATGAAAGTCGAAATGCGACTTGCACTTTTCTCTACAATATGCCACATCATATTAACTCACCATATTTAACTTGATGTCAAAGTGGTTTATCTAAAGCTATCGTTGTATTATTGACTGCTATACACTCGGATTAAATATAATTACTTAATAGTAGGCTATATATATGCAATCTAGTGCATATCTAAACATCGAAAATCAACAGTTAAAAATCAGTGGAATTCAATAAGTATTATCACGACTTGAAATGTTCTAAAACGCTTGAGTCTCAATTAATGAAAGTTAGGACAATTTTGTAAAAATTTTCACGTTTTGTACAAAATGTATTATTCGCTAATGGCAAATGGGTGATTATGGCAACTTTCTATGTAAATTGTGCTTAAAAATAACGCTTTAAGACATTGGATAAACCAAATATTTGACTAAGACTTTTGGAGCTTATGATTTGTCTTTGAAGGTAAATATTTAATCAACCACACACTATATTTATAGATTTCGGTTCTGATATATATTGGCATTATTTTATATGAACACCGATTTAATTCTTAATGCAAAAAGTCTTATAATCGTTCTTTTTTAAACAAGTTAAAATTACCTTTTTTAGAACACCAAGAGCCGGCATATATTGCTTTTAACTCTTATTTTTTCGTTACCGGGAATCGAACTCTCTGTTAGAGTCTCTACGCATGGTGATCATTGCACCTATTAGGTCGTCACCATTTTGTTTGAGACATGCCAGTTTCCACATGATTTTGTCCGCTTGAGCGCCTTGTAAGGAATCTTCGCAACATTCGCGGTGCTCTGCTTGTACACACAATTATATGTATACATACCCTACATAAAAACGCCTACTTTTATATAATTTTTAATCATGATGGCTGCATTAACAACCCTTCTATTTTATTTCGCTAGTTGTATTGCAAGGCACTTGTTGCCCTTCGACCATGACCGATTACCGTTTGTCCTTTGTTCTTTCATTAGTTTAAATACAATGTGTCTAACTGTAAGCTTTTGTTTTTTAGTGTGTCTTTAGGTTACTGGAACATAAACACTAAAGTTATATGTAAATTAAATTTTTAAGTAAATATACCTATGATATAAGTATTAGTTTTCATAAAGATAATTTGAAACAAGGTCTGTCTTCTCTGTCTGTATCAGTCTGTCAGAAAGAGATGAAAATGTACTACAATAAAGAAATAATTAGTTTTTATTTTGATTAAGTAAAATGTGATCGACCAAGTCGGTAGCATTCATATTAAGGATCGCTTCTGTAAAGTTACTTCTAAATTATTCCGAGTACAGTGGTTAATACGTGATGCGAAAAATGATTAATATACAGGCAAAATATAATATATATAATAAAGTGTTTATTTGCACAGTGCAAATATCTGTTTAGAATTTATGCCTTTTATTAACTCTCCCCGCTTCCGTGTCCCAGAAAATTATAGATAAGATAAATTGGGCCACCTAGATCTAGATTCTTATCTTTTTAAAAGTAGATTTTCAAATATTTGTTAGTTGTCTTTTATCGCTTATATTGCACAAAATGTTCTAATGGACTTAATCCGCATTATTTTTCGGTTGATAGCTGCATCAAAGGCTAGAGAATCAATTTAATAATTGTTTCTGAATTCTGTCCGACAGTCAGGCGTGTTTGACCGGGTAAAAAGCAAAAGGCAGAATTATTTTACACTCAGAGATTGAAAAAATGTGTGTGGGTTGCGTTTGCGCATGAATTTTAGTAACTAAAAACCATATTTTTTAAAATCAGTTATAAAAAAATGAAACTAACATCTACCAATTTTTCGGGAAGCACAATAGCAATCTTCTTTACATACTAAAACAATTACTACCAAAATAACTTTAAATTTGAGCTTCATAAACTTCAGTTAATTAAAACAATTATGCTACAATGAAACTGCTCTCCAATGAAAACGAAATTTTACTTTCGCAGAAGGAAACTTTCAATTTAGAAGACGCATACATATGGCATTTTATATAAAGTGAACAAACGGGCGCATGATCTGAATTTATTATCGCATTGTAACTTTTATTGTTAGTGAAAGTGTAAACGATTTGTAGAAAACTGGTGAGCTGCTTCGCCTTCTTCGGTACGATATTTTGAAAAAGAAGGTTTCTTCTATAGATAAGATAAATTTTTGTATTTTATCTCTAGCAATGAACGATTTCGTTTGGTGACTCAGTTGATGTAATGGTTATCATTCCGGGCTGCCTACTAGAGTCTGATGCGGTTTACATATTTTGATGGTGAGCATATTGGCTAGGAGTATGTATTTAAAAAAAGTGTATTTTTTATTTATCAGTTGTGTCACCCGTAATACAATCTATATATAGCTTACCATGGTGCTAACCGTATGTGAAATATTCTGATACTAGCTAAGATAACACATATTAGCTATTGAAAGTTATTACAGGTGGTTTTTGATTATCTCCTATGTCACATTCATGAGAAATAAGTCTAAGATCACAAGATCACATCAATATCAAACAATTCAGCTCATTGAGCGATTAAAACATATCTATAACTTTTAAACACACATCAAAGCTTCTTACAATAATATAATATTATAAACATTAGGTTTCTACTTACATGCAAATATGGAAAACATTAAAGGACTAGTTAAAATATAAATGAAACAAGGTTACCATAAATAGTTAAATAAAAAATTCTGTATCGTAATAAATTTATATAAAATTTTGCATTTCAATAAATTCAAAAAATTTCAACATTCAATTCTTTTATTGTATATTAATTTAATGCTTATAATTATTACTACTGAAATATTATATTTATATATGTTAAAACATTGGTCAAATTAATATTATTCGGTTTTCGATGAGATTCAGACTATACATAGTAAATGCATTAATAACTTTAAAAGCACGAATATCACAATAAGACTATAGATAAAATAAAAATAAATTTAATACTATGAATTTTGTCGAAGTTTTGTTTTGACGAAGTCTAACTAGAGAATAAACTTGATAAAAAAATAATATTTTCTCAATATAATTTTTTTTTGAATTTACACTATTCGTGAGCAATATTTTCTTTAAAAAAATATAAAAAAGTCTTCTTTTCGTTTTCCTGGTACTTGAGATATAATGTCATACGTAACAGACACCAAGCTAAGCATAATATTTGATGGTTGATCGATGAGCATCCTCACGAAGGCACCAAGCTTTTTCACTCCTGAAAAACATTTATTAAAAACACTTTAGTATATTCTGTAACGTCATTTTGAGATGATTGTACTAAAATCTGATCGACGACTCCGTTGGCGTTGGTTGGTTGGTAAAGGTCGGTTGGCCGCACAGTTCGATCCCCGGTATGGTCAACTTCTGTGTTGACACCTACAGCATAGCAACATTTATACGCATCGTATAAATGTCCACCATGCGTTGATAAGTCCATGGGCGGTATCACTTACTGTACGAGGATACTCTACTAGATTCGCATACACTTAACGCTTAAAATAGAATAGAGGTGTTTCCAAACGCCTGACAGTTTTTGTGGATTTGGCGGTTACAATTTGTTTTTATATAAAATTTATAGAAGGCGTTGTTAACCCAATATCCGTCAGTCCGTCTGTTACCAGGCTAAAAATAGACTAAAATATCACCCAAGGTAGCTCTCAAACAACAAATACATAAATATAAACGCGTAAAATATTTCCTTATATAATGTTATGGAATTCGTGCACAAACTTATAACTCAAACTTACCCGTCTTTTATCATCGCAAACGTCAATACCGCTAATTACTGGAATTTAATTTTATCTGGACAATCATGAAGCGCATGACTATCAAATATCCCTACTGTACTAAATTTTTATGATTATTAGTTGTGTCCTGCGGTTTCACACGTGAAAAAAATAATCCGTAAATACGTGATTTGTGCACTAATCGCATTTATTCTTGTCGTTTGATTTTTAAAAGTTTTAAAATAAAAAATAGTATATCTTTGACCGCTAAAGCTTTTTTTAGATGTATTCACGTTTATGGTAGATGCGCTCGTATTTATAGCAGATATTTTAAGCCTTCATTAATAAATGGACGATCAAAGACAAATTTTTTCAATTCAAACCAGATGAAGTTCTTGAGATGACACTTTTCTTTATGAAACCTACCTATTAACATCTTTAATATTTTAGCATGAGATAGAGACAAGAAAAGTATATTATAAGAGATAAAGATTTAGTAAACTGACATAACGTAAAATATATTTACTTTTATAGAACGTTTAATATGAATAACTAGAGACGGTTTAAATGTAAATTTTCCTTGTAATTTAATCATTGACTAAAGGGAATCGTATGAAATCGAAATTATATCAATTTATTTCCTTGAGAAGCTAATTTTACGTCAATACTACGTAATTATAAACAATTAATGTTGAGAACCTATGAGTGACGCGTAAAGTTCGAAATATCGTGGAATTTAAAAATGAGACAGACGTGTTAGCGGTTAAAGAAAGGGATAAATCTCTGAAAATTATATTTCTTACTCTGGTCATGTAAACTTACCAGACGAAAAATGTATCGTACGCGATGCTCTTGAAAGTGCTAAAAACTCTTTTAAAATTCAAATATATATTTCTCATATAAGGATTATTATATATCTGATAGTAGGGTTTCTACTACAGTGGAATGAAAAAAAATGAAACATTACCTCATAAAATATTCAAAGTAAAGTCTACTGCATTGTGACCATACATCAGGATGATTAGCAGGATCATATTTCGCTTGCATGATGCCTCGATCGCAGTCGTTGTATGGAAGCCCATCGTGTGACATTCCTAAGCTGTAAACAGTAATGTATTATTTTATATTTACGCTATTCCTTCAAGTAATCATATATTACTTGAATATTTAACATAACATATAACAAAACACGGAATACACATTAAAAAACGATGACATGAATTTTAAATATTGAATAAGTGTGACAAAACAATGTAGGAACTTAATTTATTTATCAATCACAAGCCTGATGCTACGGATAAAACTGGGTGGGGTCATAGCGTGATTGAATTATATAGAAAATTTTAAGTTTCATATGTTCTATCCACCCGGTATTTCGAATCGTAAGCAGATCTTCAGGAGCCAATAAATTTCTATATAAATATGTGCATTTAGAATGAGCATCTATGAACATTTTATAGGCAATAAAAAATATAATACCTGTGCCCTATTTCGTGTGCTAATAAATATCCAATATTTTTGGGTTTCCACTCAATCAAAGCGCAACTCTTCTTCGCGTGGCAAACGCCGTTGGTGTAACTCCGACCTGAAAATGTTATAATTTCTCATAGTTTTAGATTAAAACTGTAGTACTGGTAAAGACTAGTTAAAATTAGATTCATATATTATCAAATAACATTGTTTTACTTGGTATACAAATAATTCTTCACACTTGCAACATATGTGGGAAACAAAGAGATAATATGAGAAAAAACTGCCAGGTTACATTGTACACAAATAACGAATTATTAATTCCTTTCAAAATTATATCCAATGCAAATCACTCATGTCGACACCGATTGTCGGTGTATCGTCGCCAGAGTTTCTTTACAATATACACAAAAGGAGTGGAAAAAATACATTGTATGTACTCTTTCGATGTTAAAGTATTTTTCAAATTGTAGATACAATAGGAAACATACCTGTAGACTTCGTGTCCTTTCTGCCATTTTTCATGTAAAAGAGATTTAAACCAGTCATTAGTATCGAATAATATTGCCCCTTATCTAAACCTTTATGATAGCTCTGCATCTCACAGTAACTCTTTAGATAATTCGATGCGTTTCCGTCCGTAGCCACGATTTTTGTTCTGCGTAAAAATTTTGTATCTAGAAGTTTCAATGTTATGGTTTGGTTTAGACTCGGTTGTCTGAATAATTTGTTTGCCTCTCTTAAAATATTATGGACGATGTCTTTAATTTTTTTTCTCGTCCTGAATCCGTGTTCCTTTGCTAACTTCTTTGAGAGATGAAAGTCTAAATGCACTTTGACAGGAATTATAATTTCTCTTTGTTTTGATATACGGTTTGATTGACGATGTACGTTTGTTGCCTGTAAGAAACGAAATATAAGTTTGCGTTAACTATCCTTTGAACGAGAAAAAATATAATTTATTTATAGTGAGTAAGAGGGCTTAATCCTTAATCAGAGAACGTAATTTTAAAGGTATTCTGTGTTTATTTTGAATGTAAATAAAGTGACGAAATTAGCTAGATAATTTGTATAGGTATGTTAGAGATAAAATGTTGTAAAATCCTGAAATCAATACCTGGCGAATTCATAGCTCCTTAAGTTGGAGACTTAAACAAATAAACACGTGTTATTAAAATTTAACACAATATATTTTTTGATTGCAGCAACTTCACTGGTATAAAATCGGATCAGTCTGGATTCATTGATTTAATCCTTAAGGTTACATTTAAAATGGAACCTTGTATTATATAAAAACAATATATAAAAATACTTACACAAGCCAGGAATAAACTATTCACAAGGAATAAACACAGCACAGTACAAAAGTTCATAGTGATTTCACGCACTAAAATTGCTCTTAACTTCACCAGACTTAGCACATTAAAATCAACCGGCTAACTGAACGTGTATTTTAGACTTCAATTTGTTGCAAATAAACCTATATTTTGCGAGCCATAGGCTGGTTGCACACGAACAATCTTGACGCATATTCAACCACGTCAAACTACCGATAGTGACACATGAAAAATGATGTATGCGGGATGCATTTAATCTTTTTATAAACCAAGTCTCAGAACTGAACACTAGTTCGTACCACATGTGCGCCTGAGCAATAAAAAATATACGCTAGGACTAATTATATGTACAGTTACAGAATATAACTAAATAATTTATTCGCTTACAAATGGTTTAGTGAACTACTAATAAGAGATCAATGAACTCAATTTCTTTGATGTGTTTTGAAATTTTATTTTGTATTTTATTAGTTTTGGTTATTAATTTGCTTAAGTGATAAACAGAGGTAAAATGTAAATAACTAGTATTAATTTAAATAGCGACAAAAATGTTCGTAATAAAATTCGTATAAAATAAATAAATAAATCCTTCCTTGATTATTAAATTATTAAACGGTGGTATTATATCGCATTAAATGTATATTAAGTTTTTCTTCAATTAGGGCATTCATATGAATCCTAAGGTAATTTACGTAATAAATAAACACTGCCATATTTAAAAACATTTATAACTATGTGTTTTTTGCAAAATGCGTTAAAGACGCTTTTTCATAGAACGCCTTATACAGACCATCTAATGATGTTGAACGGTAAATCAATGATACACTCAATTTGATGATACATATTGTTTGATCTAGTTTAAATTACAATTACACTGAACTCTGAGTTACACTCATACATTGCTCTTCGTTCGTCACACGAAATCACAAAAAAATATAAGCCTAGCTATAGGTACAACATATCTTTAGATTCAATCAGTAGTTTTTGATACAAAGATAAACCCTTTTTAGTTATGTTATGTATTTTTGCAAAATTTAAATAAAATTACATTTTTTTTAAAAAATTCCGAAGTTTTACGTGCTTTACAACGTGCGTGGTCACGGTAGACAGTCTAAATCACATAAATCCGTTAGTGTTTTTCTTTAAATGACAACAGTTATGTTAATAAAAGACAATATTAGCTTTGATATTCTTTATAGGACCTCCAATTGCTAAGATAAAGCAATGATGTTGGTATAAATGAAATTCAAAACTTGTATCCCTTCATGTTTAAATATATATCTTGTTTATCATCTTTATGCCAAATTAAGTTTGCAGAAAAAATAAATCATCTTGACTCCATATATTTCCCTCATACGACTTTTAGCTTTTGAATTTTTATCTGGTGTTTTTGCGTAAACCGGAAGTAGCTTAGTGCATACAAATTTAACACAAAAATTTTATCACCATCCCACATGGCCAGACGTGTAGGTCTTGTATCATATCTGTGCCTAATTCAAATGAATACGTATTTATCAAATTATGTATATTGTATATAAGATATACTTTTTCGGAGCTTTAAGCGGTTTAATAAGCCACCGCTCGCCACCGCCACTGTTTCGTTTTGAACAAATTTAGAAGTAAATGTGAATCTTACTTTAAAGACAGCATTAACGGTGTTAGTCAGAGCGTTTAAAATATCAAGCATCATCAGTATATATATATTAAATTATATTATGTAATTCGTCACGAGTGACGATGATTGATATTCTTAAAGCTTAACGAATCCATAACATTACTGCACTTCAATTAGCATTTTACCGCCTACATATTACGAGGAATATATTCATGACGCCATTTGAATGACATAATAAACTTGTGTCTATGAACAAATGTAATCTTGGCATTTAATTTGCTAGTTCATTCGACATTGTCCTATGAGAGTTCAATCCGAACTCTCAAACGTGAGTTTAAGAACGTTGTTGATTTTGGAACTAGGGAATTTTTATGTTTATGTGGTATGTTATAGTTATGGACAAGAGAAGTAAATTAAATTAAATAATTTCAATGTTAAGACGTTTGTTTTGTTACTATTATTATAAGATTTTGACAATTTCAAATAATTTTAAAATGTAATTCTGAATGAATGCATTTAAATTTGGACTTGGAATCGAGAAGTAATGAGAAGAAGTAAAAAAAGTTACATCTTTATTGCTTAACATACTGGCCATAGTCCAGATCAACATTAAAAAATCGAATTAAAAAATCAATACCTAAAGATCAGGTTAAAAATCATACCTACACACTAATGGATCGATTTGTTAGACAATTTAACAACAATTCGAAGAAAAAACATTTTCATTTATTACAAACGAATACTAAATATAGTAGCAGTAGCAATAGTAGTAGTTTATTTACAAAGTCACAGTTATACATATAAAACATTAACAAGTTTCAGTTCACTTTAATGAAAAGATAAGCTTAAACGAAAATGAAAAGGCAATATTAAACGCCTACAAAAAAAATTGGCGCAAATAATTTGTAATGCGTGGTTTATTTATAAACCTGTTTGTATTATTTTCAGTCAGTTCTTGGAAATATAACTAATTTAGTAGCCGGCATCCGCGTCGTAACTGCTTTTTTTACTGCTGTATTTACCTGTTAAAATATACATTTTTTCATGAATTTAGTGTTTGTTCAAGCAATAACTAATATGCGAAAAAAATCAATGGATAATATATGATAATAAAGTTGTCAATTATTAGTATTAGAGCACTTTTAGGAACGTAATTTTGTTAGTTCAATAAAATCACTTTATTAATGTTTCTCTGAGTTGAAAGAGAGAACATGTTTGGATACGACAAGACTAATATTTAATAAGTTATAACTTAAAATGCAATCAAAACAAATCAGAATTTTTTAAATTTACATTTTAGAGGTATACCGATATATATCGATCTAATTGAAGTAATAATTTATCTATTATTTCAACATTGTTTCAATATCTTTAACATCACATCACATTGATGATTGTGTAACTTTTAACACCAAAAAAAATATTCCTATATATATCAATAAGACGGGTGAAATGTTGATATTAACTAAATACCTTCGCGATCCGTAAGTTGCAGGCTTTTCAGGATAGCTTCAGGAATTGGTGGTGGCGTTGGTAGATGGTCGCCACTGGGTTGGAAGCCGTTCTCATCAGCAATGTAAGAGACGGAGTAGGTCTGTCCGTCGTCACCGATGTAGGAATAGGAACCGGACACCTGGATGGAGCCTTCTTCAGGTGTTGATCCTGGCAAGACTCGTCCTTAAAAGACAAAACATTTCAGTGTTGTTACTTGTTTACTTTAGAAGTTTCGCCTGCCTAAACTTTTTCATTGGGGCATCTTAGTGCCTGTCCACATAGAGCATTCTTCCTAAAATCAGAAGCAATAACTACTAATGCAGTGACATACTATTTCCTCGATTTTTTGGGAAATTTTGTTAACTCGTTGATAAATATATGAGCGCAATAATTAAAACCACATAATAAAAGTGAAAAAAAAAATTAGATAATAATAATTTTGCTCTAACAAAGACAAACGTACCTATATACATAAAATACGTTTTTTTTATATGCGTCGTATCTATGGCGTATATCAAGGATATGTTACATTTATATTTCGTTGTCTGAGCCTTAATTTGCTCAAACAAGCTCACATAAATGGTGTAACACTATCATTGTTAAATGTATGTAAGCCCAATTTGTCGACCGAAAAAGTTTGAAAAACGAGTAAAAGGCATAGGGTCATTTTCCATCGATAGAATGAAGATGCACGAATAAATCACCTGACGTAAGCATGACGAAAGCGCAACACCTACAATAACATTATGTCATATTAAATTACCGTTTGATTGGCAGGTGGTTCACAGTATGCTTTCGAGTGCTCTTATTGAGTCAAATTTTTGCAATATATAAGTATATTTATTGGGCGTGTAATCGCGTTGAAAGGTTAATAAAACGTAATGAAATTTGTTAATATGCTGTCGTTTTCTGTTTGCTTTTTATCGATTGCTTTCATTGTATTGGCACCGTGAATAGTGATATAACTCCTTTTATAACCAAATTAGACTTAAACATATCTTATGAAACTCTTTTCGTCATATTATAAATGATTTTTCTTCACATATTCAAACATTCAGATATTTCATTATTTTAAACTCCAAAGTAATTATTATGAAATTTCATATTGTTATAAACTGATAATGTATCCATTTTTCAGTAAAACGCAGAGCTTCTTAAAATTCTTACCATTTTGTTCAGCTTTGGTTCCATCGCTTGTTTCGTATGCGTAGTGGAACCCTTCTTCACTCATTTCATTCTCAAATCTTACAATTTCAGCCTGACTTCCTGCATTTTGGCTTTGACCATTCCGGGCGATGTTTTGGTCTTGGTTCGGGATGTTCTGGGCTTGACCTCGCGTCTCAAAAGGTGTTTGAAGGCCAGCTAAAGCACCGTCGGCTGAGGAGACTCCTGGAGGAAGGTATACTTTGTCAAGCTTAGCGGCCGAGGCCACGGACGCGATCGCAAGGATAATTACCTGAAAATATGTATTGATTTATCAACAATAGAAAATATATTGTACAGATTTGTATGTTGTATTGAGATTATAATATAATCTAATAGCTGGTGCTTTCGTCTACGCATGATTAGTATTTCGAATATAAAGAAATACAGGAATTTACATTTACATTTATGTATAGTTACTGCCTTATATTTATTGAAAAAAAATATATATATTATGTTTTTCATTAATTACATATGTTAAATCTAGTGGTTTTGGCAACGCACTCTAAAATCGCTCGCAGATAGTAAATTTTTACCAATTTACCTGATATTTTGGATAATTTACCCGATATACATATTTTTAATTTATTAATCTATTTTATAAGTTATATTGTAAAGTAACATTAAGTTCTTCTTAACTCTTTTCAATTGACCATTTTGTTGTATTAAAATTGAAAATTAAATCAAACTTTTTCGAACTCGAGAAAAAAGTCTCGAACTTGCTACTTGCAAATCCTTGTACTACCACATTCATTGTTTAATAAAAATTTATAGAAAACAATTTAATGTCGCGCCATTTGCGAAGGTTGATTTCGTGAGGGAATTGCAATATGGGCTGACAGATGGAACCTGCCGATGCACGGTATCATAAATTATGTGCCGCGTTCGTACCAGCGACTCCTCGCGAAACTCCGAAACTAATTTTATTTTTATTACAAATGTTTTTATACTTCGTGAATTAAAAAATAAGATTATAGATGAAATCAATGAGAATGTTATCAATATAAAACATAGAACTCCGTTTAAAGATTTCTATCATTTGTATAGTGGAGCAAATAATCCGTTTAAGGAAATATTTTATGAATAAATCAAGCAAATGCCAGCCTGTTATCTCATCTGTACACTAAAACCACTACCACAACACAAACACTTAAAGAAATATAAATCACATATATAAAAGCTTTACTAACGTATTTCATGATGCTTCTCCAAGGTATTGTAGAGAAATGTAATATTGTGTACATCTGCCGGCATTTTATACGAGAAGAGTAATCGTATAAGCGCGTGATATTCCCTTCTTATGTGCGTGGAAATAGATACGATAATTCCATATTGAACAAGGACACTGATTTATAAAAGCTCGCATTCCGATGTAATAGTTTTGAATGCCTATTGAGACTGATATGATTTAGCAATTAAAGTATTTAATGAATACATTTGTTGCTTAGTTCGTATGGTGAAAACTTTTTGTGGCACGTTAATTTTTGAAGATTTCATATGTAATTTTATATTCAAAAAGCGAACTGCCGATAAGTAGGGGAAAATGGTAGATTTGTGCGCTGTATATTAATTTTTTTATTGTATGACGAATAGTATCAACTGAATTGGGTTTTGACCAGTGTATGGTGACTATGTATTTATCATTATTACATTTTAATTTTACATGTAAAAGATAGAGAAAATTGTTTGTAGAACAGCAAATAAATGATATATATTGTAAAAAACGAACAGCTGTGAACAATATTAACATTTTACAGTTTCATTATTTTATTAACTTTAAATATTGTTATTTACATAGAGCATAGTGTTATTTATTATTGCAGCTCATACAATGTAGTATTTATAAGTAAATTTGCGATTGAAAAGATTGGCGGATAAATTCTTGCTAGTTCTCATTCGCTTAAGCTATTTTACCTACTAGCAGTTTATATACAAATACCTAATTTGTATAATTTTCTTCTTAAATAAATACACTTACTATTGAATATATTTTGACTCTTGATTGAGATCTTAATAAAAAATATTAATTTACTTTTAATAGCAATTACTCGTAATTGGTCCATCTCAGATAAATTTATTACGATAAGAACCGTTCACATTGGGCAACTGAATCCTTTTACTTGAATTAACTTACCATAAACTTAGAGTTCACGACGTGACAATTTTCAAGGACATTTATTGTCTATGGATGATCGAAAATGTACCTTATAATTGGTTAGTAGGATTGAATATACAATGTTAGTTAAGTAGATCATGTCCTGTAATTTACAAATAACTTCTGCGACTGTCAAAAGCCGGAACTAAGCATGAATAGAAGATACGATGTTCTTTAATACTAAATTCAAGGTTTTTAGATAAATATTTTGTTAAATTATGAATTTATAAGTTGTCATTCAACTTCGCTCTATCTAGAGTTCTTTCAAAGTCTGTGACTTTAATCTAAGAAATAATAAATGTGTGAATACAAATACAAGCGCTAAACCCTTGTTGTACCTACATAAGTCATATCAAGTGAGTTATTTTTAATTTAAAATAATATGAACGTTTTGTTTGTGATATCACAAACAATATTAAAAACAATGCGTTTCATACCGGAAATAAAAATACCTAGTTCCGCTAAGCTAATATTACAAACCGAATAAATTGCTTTTGTTCCGGATCTAATGTAATTTTTCCAAGTTTAAACGAAACACGAAAATGAATATCACGAATTACTACCGAAATTTATAAATATAAGGTGATTAAATTTCGATGTTGCAACAACTTAGAGCTTTCATGAGCTTTCGGACCCAGTCATATGATTTTGTGCGGACTTTAAAGTTGTTCAATAACAGATTTTCTTAAGACAGACATGTTTTTTTATCTGAAAGACCGGCAACGCATTTGACTTCGGCCATTGTGAGTGTCTACAGGCAGGAGATATCACTTAAAATCAGCTGAACCTTGTGTTTCAAAAAATTGCTTAATGAATGAAAATGTTACTATTACGTCAAAATTAATCAAAACGTGTATCAATTAGCTATTTCATTAATTTAAAAAAATGAGATTATTTTTGTCATTAATATTATTTAAAAAATCTGCAGAAGTACTTCTGTAGTTTCCATGGGACGATGTCTTTTTCTGTTTAATGGTAAACTTGGTACCGACAGTACGTATTCAATTTGCTTCTATTTGAGGTATATCAAGCTTCCTTATATCTTAGAAAATCTTCCATTCCTAAATAACTGTAACTGACTATTAAAATTAAGCTATTCCAAATACTTTATTAAAATGTAACATACGGACACCGCCATACGTAAAACCCAAAATGGGACTTCTTTAATCACGGTCGCTATAGGCTACTAGTCAACCTTCAGTGAAATCGAATTGTTAATGTAACCAATAAAAAGAAATATTATATATAAACATTAGCGTAGATTACCAAAGAGGTCATGTCGTGTGAACGTAAGATTTAAAAATTGAATCATATCAAACTTTTTAATTGTTGTTTCAAAACTTACAAGTAGCCAATTAGTTGCGTAACGTTCATATCATCTTTGTCCTTGATATTACAATTCGATAGGCAATGAAAGAGATTATATTAAGTTAATTAAAAAGACACACTTATGTTGGAAATACTTATATGTTTTTACGCCCTTCTTCTTCTTTGCGTGCCTCTCCATTACTGGAGGTCGGCTGTCAGACTTTTGAAGCGTCTCTTGTTGGGCCAGGTGCAGTTTCACGCCCTACTCGAAGCCATATTTAAAACAATATATCATATCATAACGCCATAATATGTGAATTGTCAATAAATAACAAAGCCTGTCCATCGGGTCGAGGGATGTAAATAATGAAAGGCTTAAATAGTGCTTGTATGTATTTTTAAAAGTTAAGTAATACATAAATAAAATATTTTATCTTCTTATTTTGTTACAAGGAAAAATTAAGAGAAATATTTTTATATTTTTATTTATCTTAACTGCAAATTAGATTATTTTCCAAAAAACAAAAGTAGAGTTTAAGACGTCACTTTTAACGACGATTTTCACGACACTTGTAACATGATCCCCACCAAAGCATATTTTAGCTTTAGTAACTAATTATTATTCATGCAACTTTTAATTGGTTTTTTATAATTGAGATCAATAATTTCATTACGTAGTATCATGCCTTATTTTAATCAACCTATATAGGATGCAATTTTTTTTATGTATTCGTATCATTTTATAAACACAGAAACATAGCAAACACTTAAAATCTGCTGGCAGCGAGGAAACCACGGTTTCATATAATGCAGTCTTCACATATGTAAAGATTAATATAAACAGCTCTTAGAACAGTTAACTTAAAATTAGCCTATTCGGCCATGCAATTTTAATGTTACGATAAAATACGAGTATTTAAAAACTAGGTGGTTTTTTGGTATAAAATATGATGTCAAATACTCGCGCGCAGATAATTTGCCGATGACTATCCTTTTCAATTCCAGGGGCCGCGGCCCACATTTGTCTTATAAGTACCACTAGCTATAAAGTAATAAATCGTAACAACTTTATGTAAAACTTTTTGTAAACTCACGACCATCATGAGTGCCGTCATGAGGCTATCGCCAAACCTTTAATAAGGCGCTTCGCAAAAACCTTCAATTGTCTTGATATAAAGCAATGTTTCGGGAAATAGATATTCAACCTCGTTAGATAGGTTTTTTTCTATTTTCTACACCAGGCCGCGCCAGCAACATGACAAAGGATAATGAAAGAATCAAAAAAGCTCAGAAAAATTATTTTACATATTTCTCACGCGGTCCAATCACTTGTTAAACGTTTTTTTTGAATTGCTTCAAAGATAAAAACATTTACCTATTTCTTAAGTCGCCATCTATTAGCATTGTATAATTGTACTGCATCTTTCTGGTAATATTAAATATCGCTAGATGTCGCTTATATAAAAGAAGTGTCACTTAAACTAAGATATAGTTGCTACATTAGTTCCAATTATCCATGCTAGATAGCGCTTTAATAAAAGCAAATATAAAGTTACTGAATACTAGGTTATAATATACTTTAAAAACTCGCCACTAGATGGAATTTTTCGCCGCTAGTAGAACAAAATATCACAAGTGTGTATAATGTACTATTTATATTGTATAATATGAAATAAATAATATTATTCGAGTGTACTGTTTTACATTTACATTTACCGCGATTTACCACAACCGCAGAGGAGTAAGGGATAGGGTTGAAAAGAATTGTGCAACTATATAATAGGTTTTATATGTTAATATTTTTTAGTCACCTTAATAGGCAATGTGATAGAGAATAATGAAGTAACATAAAACTTTTTGACGTTTACAGTAAGACTTTCTAAATTATTACTTAAATAACTGATTTATTGAATGTGTTTAACGTATGAATAATGACGAATTTCGTTATCCTAATAACAGCTTTCCTCGCCCATAAGTCAACATGACTGGACAGCTTTAGTAGACCAAAGTAACTTTTAGTGCTAAGTTTCATAACCAAACAGCAACCTTTGGTTCGTCAATTAAAATTATCTCCCCGACATTTGTACGAAAGCTTCGGTGGGCAAATCAGAACAACCCTTTCCTAGTTTTTGGTTTATTTTGCATATTTACGAAATAGGCATGTTTTTATCTATAGTGACTGCGGTATTAAGATATATTTTGACCGAACATGATAGCATACCATACTCAATCAATAGAAAAAGTAAATACATACAAACAAAATCTGTTGTGTAAATTTTATAACGAATTAAAACTTATGAATGAAAATTTATAAACTTATTTTATATTCATCCAATATATATCTCATTAATCGATATGCGATTGAAGTTTGTAACCAATGCCCGTTAGGCATATCTTCTAGGTCACCGGTTCAAGTGTCGTTACGTAAGTGAATGAAATACTGTAATTACACCTGTCACAGCCTAAAATCCTAATGTACAGGCCGCCATTAGGCATTGCCTATTTCGTAACATCATTAAAAACAAGTGATAATGATGTAACATGGTATAGTTTTGTTTGGTGTCAATAATGGCAACTTTCAACATAAGAATATTAGTCAGAGTAGTCGCGGAAACATCTAAAACGTGCCGCTCCGCCTTTTAAAAATTCTCAAAAATAGGTTTTTTGTGACGTATATAAAAACAAAGTACACTGTCTAGTGCATCTCAGTAAAAGGAACCAGAAAATAAACCAACAGTGAGTGTCAAAAGTTACTATTAAGTGTCAAAAAGTGGTAAAAACCACAAAAATTATAAAAGTTTGACATTTAAGTGCGTGCGGCGCGAAAAGTAAATCGACAACCCCCCTTTTTTATTACACCACTCGATGCGTCTCATTGAGACGCATCTTTTGATACAAACAATTAAATTTATCGGCCACGGAAAACGAAGAAAATAGGAAAGATAAGGGAAACCACGTGGCACGTGCTTGGTGAAGGAGCATCCGCCTCACATAGTGATAACATCATCGACTCCTGATTGAGGAGTTTGATGTGTTATTATTCTGAAAATTGACGACTGCAACACATTTTACAGTGAAAACAAAGATTAACCAGGTTATAAAAGAGAAATCTTTAATTTACTCGAAACCTAAAGCGACAACCCCCAAATTATTAGGCAATTATTAGGTGCGCCGCAAAATTCTGCATCCTTTGCGGGTACACACAATACTCTTCGAACAGGAAAACTGTGCCTGGGCCACTTGGCACGTGGTTAGGGATCCCGAAGGATTCCGCGACAGAGCGACACAGCTTTCGACGAGCCGATCAAATCATCGTTGGAAAAAAAAAAAAAAAAAAAAAAAAAATCGGACGAGGCGTTGAAGAGTGGAGTGTTTTAAAAAACAATATTAAGTAAAGAATTATATCAGATCAATTGTAAATAGAAACTTAAACTGTATTGTGACTTGTACTTGTGTAAGACTGTATTTTATCATAGAAGATCATTTACTGAATTAAATTACTGACTGCCCTCTTCCTTTTGGGGGAAGGCACTAACTAGTTTTAAGTCTATAGAAATAAAAAATTGACATAATATCCCCTATTGGGATCTAAACTATTTACAAAAATTGACAGTCTGTAATCCATCTTGGGATCTAGCCTTAGGACCTATTTATTGTAATTAAAACATAACATTAGAATACGCTCTGAAATAATCGCAATTAAGACAAATTGTATACATTACAACGTACTGTATTTTATTGTATTCTATTATATTCTATTTTATTGTATTGACGTACCACGGCCTACAATCCACAATATAAAATACAAACAATGTTCGGAATACGGACTCCAACAAAGGTTACTACCCCGCCACCCCATGCCGCCGCAAAAAGGGAAGAGGAAGGATCGGCACCTTTACAGGCACCAAATCCAAGCTCAGTCCCTGCGGTAAGAAAAAGCATCGGAGAACTAGAAGCGGTCATAGCCCATAGCGCAGAAGGGATGAAAAAACAGAAAGTATATAAAAGCAGACTCACTGAAGCCGCAGCAGCGCAAAGGAGCGCTCTCTTACAGTTAGAAGCCGCACGAAACTTAAAAGTCGAAATAAAAATGGCAGTCACCTCGTCAGTTAAAAGGCTATACGAGTTAGTGAAAGAATCTGAGTCTCAAATAAAGGAAGGAAGGGATAACAAGAAGGAAAAGGGAAGTGAAGAAGTAGTGGAAAAGGAAAAAGACAAAAACAAAACATACAATATAGACACTACATCGCAGGTAGCAATGCTCGAAATAAACGAACAAATAAGGAGGTTAGAAAAAGAAACTAAAAAATTGGAAAACATTAGTAAATTACTCCAGGACAATGTAAAACAAAGTAAGAAGAAACCAGACGGCAACCAGCACGAAGAGACAGGCCAGAAGATACTTCAGCATGTAGAAGGAAACGCAAAGAAGCTGGAAGAAATTAAAGAAAAATTAGGGAAGCAAGATGGATTGAAAGAAATCAAAGGATTAATAAAAACACAAATAGAAAAAACAGAGGAAAGAGACCGTATGATTGAAGAAAAACTCGAGAGGACTTATGCAAACGTTGTGGCGGCAAGCAGCAAAATAACGCAGCAGCAGCATCCCCCATCACCTCAACCAGAGCCATGCGAATCATCCCCTCACAAATAAACCAAAGCTTCACACGTTAGCTGTCAAGTCAACAAGTCAAGAAACAAACTCGGAGATATATGAAAGGATCCGCTCGGCAATAGACCCGAAAACTACCGGCCTTCGGGTGGACACCATAAGGAAAACCAAGGACCAGAAAGTGATTGTGGGGTGCCGAGCGGAAAACCAACTAGAAGAACTGACCGAGAGACTAAAGCGAGACAAAACACTAACCGTAGAAAAACTTAAGCACAAGGACCCACTAGTGATGCTCAGGGGCGTACTACAGATGCACTCGGATGAAGAAGTGGTACAACTCATAGGAGCACAGAACAAACAGTTATTCGCAGGGAAAAAGAGGAGGAAAAGAATAGTCGTAAAAAGACGCAGAACAGCCAGGAACCCTCATTTGCAGAACGTAATACTGCAAGTTTCCCCCATAATCTGGAAGAGAATGGTTGAGGCGGGAAGAGTGCAATCGAACTGCAGAGAGTGGTGGCTCATGACCAGTACCACTGATAAGTGCTCAAACTGTCTGGGCTACGGCCATACGCGAAGATACTGTGAGAGCACAAAAGAGGTCTGCGCACACTGCGGGGAGGAGCACAAAAAGGCAGAATGCGAGAAATACAAAGCAGGACACCCCCAACTGTGTAAATTGCATAGCATCCGCCGTAAACGCTGAACACAATGCATTTGACACAGACTGCCCAACGAGAGCGAGGAGGGAGGCGCTGGCAAGAGCAACTGTGGCCTATTGCTAAAGGCCCAAACGCAGTACTAAAAAGCTACCAGATATGCCAGATAAATCTTCAAAGAAAGGAAATGGCCCTGAACGAACTCTTGATAGAGGCAAAAAGGAAAAACTTCCTATTAGCCCTAGTTCAGGAGCCATATACCGGGTCAGGGGCCAGGATAAAGGATATATCAGGTAAGAGAGTCTATCAGCATATACAGGGAGAGGAAACAACAAAAGCCGCGATAATAGTGTTCGATGCCGGAGTAAGAGTGATTCAGCATCCGGAGCTAACGACTTCGAATGTAGTGGTAGTGACCCTCTGTACCGACAAATGGGAAATAGTCGTAGTATCCTTTTACCTCGAACCACATCCGCGGGACATCCAGCAACACATCCTAAGGCTACAGGATAAAAAGACCGTTTCAAAAAGAAAATACTTATTGCGGGAGACGCTAACGCAAAAGCCTATGGTGGAGCAGCCCAGTGGTGACCGAGGGGTGAGGAACTATCGGAAACCCTTCACAGTTTTTTTTTTTTTTTTTATAGAACAGGAGGCAAACGAGCAGGAGGCTCACCTGATGCCAAGTGACACCGCCGCCCATGGACACTCGCGAAGCCAGAGGGCTCACCAGTGCGTTGCCGGCCTTTGAGATGTTTATACGCTCTTTTTTTGAAGGTCCCTAAGTCGTAATTGTTCGGAAATACCTCTTTTGGCAGCTGGTTCCACATAGCGGTGGTGCGCGGCAGAAAGTGCCTTCTGAAGCGCTCAGTTGTGGAACGGCGGACATCGAGATGGTACGGATGAAATTTCGTATTCTGCCTCGATGTCCGATGATGGAATTCAGCTGCAGGTATCAATCAGGGAGTTGGGACTTTGAAATACTTAACAATGGAAACATTCCAACTTTTTTCACTGTGAGGGGTGGAAGGAGATACTCAAGCTTTGTGGACATCACGGCAAGCACAAAAGATCTCCTAACATACATCGACGACTGGAGTGTGCAAGAAGGCCTAATTAACTCAGACCATAACGCAATAACGTTCAAGATGAGGTTGGAAGAGGTGAAAGGAGTACAAACACAAAGAACGACTAGAAAATACAATACCAAAAAGGCAGACTGGACTAAATTTCGCCTAAGAGTACCGGAGCTGCTAAAAGACCTTCACGTAACGGAAGAATCCATTACACATTTAAACACAAAAGAAGACCTCGAGGAAACAGTAAAGAATTACATGAAGGCGATCACAACAGCAGCAGAAGAGAATATCCCAAAATGAAAGGAAAAAACTATAAAAACCCTACCATGGTGGAATAAGGACTTGGAAACATTAAGAAGAAAAGTTAGAACAAGAAAGAGACGCATACGATGGGCACACCGGAAGGAGGACTAAAGTAATACAAGAAATTAGAAGAGAAGGATAAGTATAGGAGTTTGGTTGAGGAAGTTAGGATAGAGAGCTGGCGCAGGTTCTGCTCAAAACAGGAAAAGGAGACAATGTGGCAAAGCGTGTATAGAATTATAAATCGAACTACAAGAGGGCAGAAGATTTACCACTTATAGTAAATGGAACCACAGGACCCTAAGGTCGGAGCGTGTTAGCGGAGACGTTTTTCCCCCGGATCGCAAAGACAACGACACGGACGGGCAAAGGCAGGTTAGAGAGTTAGCGAGAGAGTAACGAGAAGCCGAACAATTATGAGATTGTCGACCCATCCTTCACTCTATACGAGCTGGAAAAAGCAGCAAGCAGCCTTAACCCCAGAAAAGCACCGGGAGGAGACGGCCTTACAGCAGATATCTGCCATCAACAATTACGAGCCAACCTAGGATATGCCAGGCTAAATCAAAAGCCCTAGATTAGGATCTTTTCCCAAAGCAATGAAGGAGGCGACCGTGGTGGTACTAAGAAAGCCGGGGAAATCTGTTTACACGGATCCCAAATCATACAGACCCATTGGTTTGCTACCTGTGATGGGAAAGGTCTACGAAAAGATGCTGGTGTCCAGGTTAAAATGGAAAGTCCCCAAACTCAGTCAACCAATACGGATTCGTACCGCAGAAGAGTACAGACGACGCCCTCTATACCCTAGTGAACCGAGTACATAAAAATTTAGGAAATAAACTTATAACACTAATACTTTCGCTGGATATAGAGGGCGCATTCGACAATGCATGGTGGCCCAAAATAAGAACCTTTGAAGAAAAGTGCCCAAAAACAAGGAAAGTCTATGATGACTACCTCCGAAATCGCAAGATCAAACTGCGCTATTCCGGAGAAGAAGTGGAAAGGATCACTACAAAAGGCTGCGTCCAAGGATCCATCAGCGGACCTCTGCTGTGGAACCTAATAATAGATCCGTTATTGAAAGAAATGCACGAGAATGGTACATATTGTCAAGCATTTGCCGATGACGTAGTGATAGTATTGGAAGGACGTAGCGGGGAAAACCTACAGACTAAAGGCAACAAAGTACTGGAACAAGTATTAATGTGGGGAAAACAAAATAAATTAAACTTCGCACCCCATAAGACCCAGGCAATGATCATAACAAACAAACTAAAGTACGACACACCACGCCTGTCTATGGGAGGGACAAACATTATACTTGCCAAAAAAGTACGAATACTCGGCCTAACACTGGACGACAAGCTTACATTCAATGAACATGTCTCCAACGTATGCAGCAAGGCGGTGAATATTTACAAACAAATAGCGAAAACAGCGAAGATCAGCTGGGGGCTAAAGCCCGAAATAGTGCATACAATATACAACGCAGTAATAGAGCCCACAATTATGTACGCAGCACCAGCCTGGGAAACTGCAGTTCACAAAACCAATGTGAAAAAGAAATTAGACTCCATACAAAGGGCCTTCACACTAAAGATAGCCAAGGCATATAGAACCGTCTCTCTCAACGCATCCATGGTTTTGTCCGGCACTCTTCCTCTCGACCTCCGAGTAACAGAGGCAGCTACGCTGTATAAAGCGAAGAAAGGGCGATGGGAGGGTTTGCCGGGGGATGTGGAGATAGAGAAAAGGGCAAGCCACAGCAGCACAGGCCATCCAGCCGAAGAGCCGCAGCTATGCTTCGAGTTGATAACAACAGCAGAAGAGCTAGCGGCAAGCGCGGAAACAGCTGTACAAATATTTACCGATGGGAGCAGAATGGACGATTTGGTCGGCGCAGCTTTTTCCTGCTGGAAAAGCGGCACCGAAACCAAAACCCAGAAATTTAAGCTCTCATCGTACTGCACGGTTTTCCAAGCCGAGGCGATGGCAATGTTAGGAGCCACACGGCATATAAGGGGCAGCACAGAACGGGAACACGCGATCTACTCCGACTCCAGGTCAGTGCTGGAGTCGGTGGTGAGCGGAAAGTCGTTGCACCCCTTAATTGTGGAGGCCAGGCGGAACTTAGCGCTAGCGGAGAAGGAAGCCAAGAAAACGAGACTCTACTGGATAAAGGCACACTGCGGTCTCCGAGGAAATGAAAGAGCGGACGAACTAGCCAAAGAGGCCGCAAAAAGAATGAAAACCAAGCCAAACTATGACAAGTGCCCAATATCATACATCAAACGGAAAATTCGTACAGAGTCTCGAGAAACCTGGCAGACAAGATATGAAAACGGCACACAAGCCGCCGTAACCAAGCTCTTTCTCCCACAAACAGACCAGGCGTATAAGATAAAAGGAGTGGAGGCCTGCTTCGGAGCTGGTGCACATGATGACGGGCCACGGACCATTCTCCAGTTACCTACAGGTTCAACCTTAAAACTGACCCGTCATGCATGTGCGACGCGTCACGGAGCAGACCTCACTACATCTCTTGATGGAGTAGTTTTTTGGGTCAGCGAGACGCGACCTAGAGGAAAAAGCGAATTTAGCTCTAACAAAAGAGTCGCTCCCCCAATTCGCGTCCCGTATAGAATTAAGGGCAATGTTAGAAAAATTTTGTATTAAAATAATAAATTATGTAACTAAAATAAACAAAACCAAAGTAGTAAGACAGCCAGACCCCGCCGCCATGGGGATCGGGCTATCCCATGGGTAAAATAAGTTTATCACAGGAGAGTCACCGCACCACGTGCGGCGGGTCTGAATAAATAACAAAAGGCAAATTTATATAAAAATTAAGAAACATAAAATAATGCCCAACACACAATAAGGTATTTACGCCTGATCCTATAATAATAAGAAAACATTGTTTTATCTTGTGGATGATGAAAGAAAGGAAGGAAGAGTAGCTTAGCCCACGGCCCCGGTGACAAAGCCGGGGAGGTAGGCCGAATAGGTAAAAAAAAAAAAAAAAAAACATAAGAATATTTGAAGAGAATCAGATTAGTTCGCGCTATGGTGACTAAACTGGACTGCCCGGGAGTCCTGGGTTCGATTTCCAGTAAAATCATGATAAGCTTATTAGTTGACTCTGCGACCTGGGTTTCATAATTTGTAGTTTCTATTACATATGTTTATCGGCTGTATTACAATACAAGCATACAATAAACGCTTTATTGCAGATTTAAAAATTACGCAAAATATTCCTATCATTCATTCGCTACGGGAAGTTTCGTTCGCTCGATGCTGTATCATGTAGTTTTGATGTTTTAAAGTACAACATATACAGAATTCGTTTAATGTATATAATAGAAGTACCGAAACATATTACTGTAAGTTAACATTTAAGAAACCAGAAATCATTTACGATAAACTAAGCCGCAAGCCGCAAGATTGACGTTTTTATGAATTAAAATTATTCGTTCTCATAATTGAAATTATTAATAATAATATATTTTATCTAAATCTGCACTCTATATACTATTTGTTGATAAAGGCTGTTATATAACACACAAAGCACTACGACTAGAAACAGACAGATACTTCCATTATCGTCATAAGTAATCCATCGAACAAGAAAAACTATCTTTTATAAAAGAACTAGCTGATCTGGCAAACGTTGTTTTGCCGTACTTCCGTGCCGTATTTCTATTTACTTTAAATAAAAATAGGGGTTGATCGTAGCGGGGTAAAAATTTGGGGTTGTATGTATTTTGGTATGCTGTATCATAGAAAAATAAGAAATTTTGAAAAAAAAATTAGAAGTGGACCACCCTTAACATTAAGGGGGGATGAAAAATAGATGTTAACTGATTCTCAGACCTACTGAATACGCATATAAAATTTCATAAAAATGGCTCGAGCCATTCGGATGAGTTCAATTACGCACCCACGAGAATACGTGACACGAGAATTTTATATATAAGATTTCGAAAACGATATTTGGAGTCTTGGACATATATTCCCTATCTTAATATTGTTATTAGAACGTATACTTCAATTTTAAATTCTACTACTATAATATAAATATATTAGAAGATAAATTGATTATTCCAGTAGTAATTGATATTGCATAACATAATTGGATGTTATGCTGATCAAGACGCGCCATTAATAATTGTATTGTCACAAATTATTTTGATAAAGCCATTTATTACTGCCGCCCACTTAGTCTAACATAGAGAACAAATTCTATTTATTTATCTTATTTGCATAGAATACAAAAAAAACAATGAATATAGGCGATATCAACCCGGCAATTTAATTCCATTGACCACACGAAAATATATATATTTTAAATAGTCATGAGCTTTTGAATTTTATTCAAATCAAATTAAATCAATATATCTTTATTCATTTAGGTAAACATGTACACTTATGAACGTCAATATTAATCATAATTAAACAAATAAATCGTAAATTTACATTTACCACCAAAGAAGTAAGGGTAAGAAGAACTGGCAAGAAACTTTCCGCCACTCTTTTCAATCGCCAAGTTTTTAATACAAATTGTTTGAACTGGAGCAAATCAATCCCAAGGATTAGGATCATTTAAGTATTCGTCACATTTATAAAAGGCTTTATTAATTAATTTACTTTTAACAAGGGCTTTGAATTTATTTAGTGATAGTTCTCTAATTTCGCTTGGGAGTTTGTTGTAAAAACGGATACAATTTCCAATGTTCTAGTCTTATGTCTACCTTTTCATGTAAAAAGTAATTAAAATGGCTTATTAAACTCGCAATATGTTAATATTTATACATATATACCTTTTATAAACTATTTATCTATATTGTAATTAATCATTTAGGACCATATCACATTTTTTATTATTTAATTTATGAATGTCATCAATACATTTTGGCATACTCCATGTCCCACGTGTCTGAAGAATTAGGTTCAATACTGCGAAGCGACACTTTAAACTAAAAATATTTGAGGAATAATACAAGGTCGCATTGAAAAACAATTGACCAACAATAGATGTCTACTGTGTTTTGTATTAGATAACAATCCAGGATGTTCATCAGGGTTTGATGTTTACATATGTTATTAATCAGGTAAGATAAGGTTTGATGTGTTTTATAAATAATAGCAAAGTATATCTTTTGACTCGAATAAAGTAAACATTTCCTTTTTTATAACAACAAACTCTGTTTTTCTCATATTGAAATTATAAGCATACAGAAAGCGAACGCACGACAGTATCAGCTGTTATAGAAGACTAAAACGTAAGAATGAACAAACGATATTTACGGAACATTTTAAACTCTAACTAACGTATTTTTATAAAAAAACACCTAATATTTTAGTTATACTATAAATATAATAGATTTAATTAGCAAGATTAAATTTACCCTGTATTTAAAATACCCGAATGACGAGCAATCTGATAACTTATAATAAAATCAAGACCAACAAAAAATGGCTGTGGAAATTAAAGGTATATTATAAAAAAATGCGGTAGCGGACCTATCATCAAAGATCCTTCTTGTATCGACCTTTTTATAAATTTACAAATAATTGTACAATCATTACGATCATAAATTAGATTTACAAATATTATTGCGTATTGAGCTATAAATGACGAGCGGGTGGGGACACGTTCACCTTTTTTTCAATTAAAGTCTCAAGATATTTTAATCTGACGGAAACTAACCGAATCGTTGGTCAACAAAACCAGTCCAATGAAGGACCCAAATAAAATTTCAAGAAGACATATTTTTATTCTTACCCCTCCATCTACCCCATTGTGGTTAGCACTAGCACTAAGTAAAATGTATGTGCCTCAGAAACGAGATTTTTGTGTCTTTATCAATCTTGAGTAGTACAAAACTGTATCTTCAGAGGTCATAGTTTTATTTTTCCCTGGATTTTTTTTTGGAGCTCTTAATGTTTAGACATTCCGACGATTTAACAGCCATTGTTAACAGCCAACCTTTAGTAATAAAGTGGCACCATAAGAAGAAGAATCAATCTTGAATCCGAAACCATTCCTTTTTGCACGAAACAATTAAATAAAATCAAATAAGGCTCACAGAGATTCAAATGATGAGATCTCAGCTCTTATTAAAAGCTTTCTGACAATAATATTCTAGTAATTCCGCTACTCGCTCCGCGTATGACTATCTCTCGGCCTTTACTACATAACTAGATCAGTGAGGCTGCCCATCTCTTGTTAAATGTCACAACCTTGTATACAGTTCCTTTTTGTAAGGTTTTTATATAAACTAAGATCTTGACCTTTTTTACCAAAACGATCCGAAAATTTTGCCACAAGACAGATGAAATGCCATAGTATTGCAGACATAATTCAAATAATGCGTTTTTATGCTGTCTAAAATTTAATGATTTCCTGTTGGAGCCGGGATTTATTTAATTTAGTTTCATAGTTATAAACATGGCAATACATCGACAAAATGGTGGAAACAAAGGCTGTGGTTCTTTAAATATTTATTTTAGTGTTATATTTAGTTTAGTTTTTTTGCGTAAAGTTATTCCATAAAATTGCTTATACGGGTTTAAGCACATTAGTATATTATATTCTCTGTTTTTTTTTTCGGTTTGTAAATGTCATCAAAAGTTTATAAAAAATTGAATGTCAAAAAGTGAATTTCGGCGTATCGTATCGTATTAGTTAATTAATTTGTTCTAAAGCTATACACTATCTAAACTATAATAAAATAACAATTATCTATTCACATTTCCATCATTATTAAATACAATTTCGTTTTAATGTAACAACTATTAAAAACGGTTTTACCCATATATTGTAAGCATTCTCCACTTAACTGTAAAATGTTCCAAGTTCATTCTCTATTGAGTCGTTTCCAGCACTTATATGACGAGCTGTTTTAATATTTTAATAACTATAATAATAAAACATCATGTTGTTTACGGAATAATTGTGTCCTGTTTGCTTTAAATAACAACAATTATCGGAACACTGTGTTATATAAGCATATTTGTTATTAAATAAAGAATATTATTCTAACTATAAAATTTATCAGAAATAAATGGGAAAATACTTTTACTCTAACAATTACAAACGTCTAAGGGGAGTGTAGTATGATTCCATAATCATACTTCATTAGCGGTAACCAATATCAAAGTTCATCAAATACTCTAAAGAAAAACTGAAATTTGTTTGGTTGATGGCGCTTAACTTACCGAATTGTTTTTTTTGTAATTCGTTTATATAGGAAAACTAAGAAAATCACGTAGCACATAAAACAAACAAACTCGAAGCTGAAGCATGTATGGAGCCTTAGGCTCTCCACATTCCTGTAAAACCAATTACAACCATCATAAATTATTCATATTTAACATAACGATTTGTCTGTCTGTCTAACTGTCTGTTTGTAAGGCATCCTTTAATTGTTATGAAAATGATACGCCTACGTGTTTTGCTATTAACAAAACTAATATCATTATAACATCTAGAATGATACGAACTAGGAAGCCCTGAATATTAATTGTTTATAACTGATTGCTATGTTAAAAAAAATATTTCGTATCTGTCTTATTTGCCTTACTATGCATAACATAACATAGATAACAATTATTATTTTTTGTATTTTTATTTTTTTAATGTAACATTTATTAAAATACTTAACAACAGGTGAGCCTCCAGCTAGTTTGAACCCTATTTAATAAAAAAAAATGGACCGATATTTTTAATATTAAGTACATTATGTTTATAAAATATTCCCTCTTGAATCCATCAGTCTATTAAGGCTTTGCATTTGGTTTGTTAGAATTGTTCAATTTAACTTTAAACATAGTTGTTAGGGTTATTTTGGCAGAGCACAAAAAACACCAATGGAAAACGATAAATACATAATAAAATTTAGGAAAAGATGTTCACAATACAATGGTCCATGCGGGAGTGTTAAACAATAGAATATCTAATAGAATATTGAATACACTGTTAAAAAAAACTGACATCGAACAGCTCGTAACGGCCAGTAACTAAGTGGCCAGTTACCGTAAAGGTGAAACTTCCAATAATAGTCTAATTCGAAAATTTTCATCTTTTTAAAGGGGAGGGAGTTTATAAAATCATAAAACTAAAAACGTTACCAATTCTTATAGAGGAAATAGGCAGAGAGTTATTTGCGACCCAGGTGTCGTAATGGTCAACAGGTAGAGGGCCGAACAGGATGAGATTATTTGGTGGCTGAGGTTGGTGCTGATGGATGTTTTAATATATATTTATTTATGTTTTATGATGTATACCCATAACACAAGCTATATTTATAGTATAGCATAAGCTTATGTCTAAAATGTGTCAATATAATATTACATAAAAAGGTATAATTAAAAATTCACTAAAATTTAATATCAATAATATGTAGTTTTATATGGATACTCGTAGAATATTTGGAATAAGAGATAACGAGTTTCAATTAGTATCCAAGTATTAATTGAAGGATACATAATATTGTTCACGTTGAGTGTAGCTTATGTATGGAATAGAGAAAAACACCAAAAAGAGTGGCGATTGAAAATAATGGCAAGTATCTTGCCATCTTGCTCGTCCGATCAACACTAGTGACTTTGAAACAGACGGTTAAAGTAATTTTATATGTTATTAAATTTGTATATGATCCTCATAATAATTGTCAATATGATTAAAGATGTTCTTATATTTTCTATCTCAAATGTACCTTTCCTCTCTATGATGTTTGATTTCATTACTCTTGATTACGAGGAATTACAAAATATCAGATAATAGCTAATTGAATCATATTTCGTGATGTTAAACAATGACTAATTACCGCTAATGCACGTTTCTTGGTGTTTTCACGCTGTGATTCACTAGATTCTAAATTTCTCAAGCAGGATGCAATGTTAGATTTGCGTATTAGCAAATATCAATGATATGATATAGGTTTTACCAAGTCGCTTGTATATCTTATACAGCGTAATACGAAAAGATAATTATCAATATGTCTATACATATATAGATAAATATTGAAAAAGTATATTAAATTTTGTTTACCCAAATTGCATTTTGTATGGAGAGTCCTGGTTAAAATGTTTTATATTATTTCTTCAGTTGTTAGCGTTTAATCAAATCGTTGTAAGTATGTGCTTACGTTATATATTCGTTAAAATGTACGAAACATTTAAGCAAATCATATCAATTTCATAATCGCCAAAATAATTGTAGGGTCAAAGAACATAAAGCTTTATAATTTATTGAAATATTTTTTCTACATTCAATACATTATGTTACAATTTTTTACATCGTTGAGACGATTTCCCCAAATATAGAAAGGTATCCAAATGTGCTATTATAATATATACATTGACATTTTGCTAATCTAAATTATGGATGAAGGAATGTGACGCACCTAAGTTCAAGTTAGAGCTTTCCCAATTGTTTACATCTTCATGGGCGCTTTATTAAGGTATTCGCACACGCGAAATAAGCAAATTTTATGGGACATATAAAAGATTTTTTAATATTAAAGAATAATTAATAACAAACAAATTGGAGCCTCATAATCACTGGTCTGTTTGACGATCCTTTTATTTTATCTTCCCACTTTCTACGTCATACTCGTCTGGTGCGCAATAGAATTCTAATACGAATACTAAATTTAATTCGTGTTCTCCAGTCGAATATCATGACAATAAAAAAATTGACCAAACCCAAACTAAGTAAGTGTGAGTGTTTTGTATATTTCCTTAATGTTCTGTTATCGTAGACCATACTCCGAAATCTCTTTATTAGCATACTCAAAGTCCACACAATCGGTCATTTCAATTTCACTTAAAACACTTCGCTTAAATAGCGACGATTAGCCGGATCAAATTAGAAAAGTCATGTAGTTCATTTATAATCATTGGTTTATAAAGTTCTCTGTCTGCGGTCGTCACACTAAATCTATCACCATCCCGAAGGCCACCTTTTGTCTTTGCATACCACACAGCTTCCTCACTGAATCACCTCGCCTTGACACACGCGTGGGATGCACAATAGTAGGATTAACGAATCTATATTTTTCTATATTGATATGGATGGTTAAACTTTTTAACCTCAAAAACATATCAATGTTTATCCACGTATCATGACGACATTACGATTTATATAGATGTAGTATCGGCTCACTCATAGGTCATGTTTGGCATATCTGTAATGAAAGAGATTATAGGTACTAGAAGTGAGTGTCCACAGACAAAAACGTCAAAAGTATGCATAGTAAAGGCAAGTATGATAAGTGATTTGTCGTCTGTACCAATTAATCTATAGACTGTATGATAAAAATATTACGCTATTATACATAAAATAATTTATCATCAGAGATTTTTGTAATGAATTTAGTAGAGTTAGTAGTAGTAGGATTTAGTAGGATTTAGTATTTCGGAATAGATGTCACAATCAATATCGTAAATTTGTTTAATAGGTCAATTCATATTTGTGTTATAAGTTATAGAATTGAATATAAGAATTAATACTGCAAACAGAAATGTAGTTGTTTTTAAATTTTATGGTTTAAATATTGCATATGTGTACACTTTTAAGTCAAAAATATATATAAAATATAATACACATATTTCACAAACTGTAAATGTAACATTCATAAATATCTAATTATTTATAATTAATATAACTATACTAATGTCTATTAAATCTTACTTTAAACCAACCTCGGTCTAAAAGTTGTAACATTAACATCGAGTTTTCTAACCATGTCATATAAATAAGTGTACAGAAATTGACTTTCGTTAGGTGACGTTAAAAATGTTGCACTTTTGCCCCTTTATATAAAGTAACACTGCTTAATTATATTGCTCTAATTTTGACTAATAGCAACACTTTCAAATGAAATTGTAACCTTTGAATAATTCATCAACATTGAAAACTACATACAACTAATTATCTTGAATAACTACAATTATTACGAAACATCCGCTATATTTCTCGAATTATCATAAACTTAATCATTGGTGATAATGACCAATAGTAATAGATTTAAATTTCTTAATATTGATTCATACATTGAGATAAATAACTGTGATTTTGTTAGATTTAACTGAAAATTAAAATCTAAACGCTACACTCGCTTCAGCATGTTATTATTGAACTTATTATAATATAATATTTGATATTTTTTAAATAATGTTAACCATTTATTTATTGTTTATTATAAAGGAAAATAAATCAATTTCTTGTTGTCTGAAATTCCCTTAATACGTAAACATTTGACATATGAAATACTTATAGCATTATTTATTTACAGTTCACCCTAAGTTTTCAAGAACATAGAAAAATAACCTTAATATTATAAAATACACCTGTATATTGAAAATAAATCACATCAATATAAGTACAAACCAATTTAGCCATATAAGACATACAAAATTGCTTTTTAATAGAGAGCGTGGGCTTATTGATACATCTGAAACAAATTTATTAATAGGTTAGCTTTTAAAGGTCCCCTCAATGACAGCTACAAATAGAAAATCTAGGTTTAATTTATAAATTGCCACTATAATATTTTAATTACTGGCCATATTGCGAGCGATCGAGATCATAAAGAGATTGCTGAAAAGCGTTTGAAAAATGCATGCTCTTATATGTTACATGATGGAAGGGTTTCTTCATATTTATGATTAAATGTAGAAATAATAGGTGAACTAAGTATGTAACATAGAGAGTGAATGATAGCGTATTTTGTCAGTGGGTCACCTTCTTACCTTTAACAGTTCCTCTCAGTCTGACCAAAATTTAAAAAAAAAAATTCAGAAGTATGCTGTTTGTTTAAATCATTGTAGTTAATTAAAATTTTTAGCGTATAATAGCGTCTTGTTTATTAATTTATTTCAGTATAATTTTCATCATTACACTTTAAACTTGTAAACATTGCGATACATTAATATGTAATATGAGAACTCATTCATTTTTAAAAAAATGAACAAAACTTATATTTTAGTTCATTGTCAATAAAGACAAGATCAAGGGAATAAAACGTAGATAATTAGTTATCGTACATACGAATAATAACTTTATTTTTAAATATTTCTTAAAAATATACACATGTAATTGCAAAAAATTTACGCATAATTACCATATTTCTACAATAAAACTCTAAATCAACATTCATTCAGCCTCCGATGCGTGTACACATAAACATTACTATAAAACATTAACCTGCTTGTAAAAAATCATAAAACTATGCAACTTAACACGAATCAAAGCAAATTTCTCTTTAATCTCGACACCTTAAGACAGAAGGTTGCCTCCGTAATTTTGGAATAGCTGTATTACAGCTTCATGTATTTAATTATATGAAATGATGTATAGGATACTTGATTTTATCTCACAGGTAATAAGAGTGGGTATTCCGTCAATTGTGCCGTGGGAGTGTCTGAACTAGTTGTTGGGTGTATACAATTTGAGGATCCTACGGATGACCTTGGCAGTGGATCAATCAACAGTATATAAAGTTAACAAGGGTACAAGAAGCATCATTCGTGAAGATAATCCAATACAGTCAACATGAAATTGGTGGGTTGAACATTTTTTATCACGATTATTTAACGCTTTTGTTAGAGATTGAGCTCGATTTGTGTTAATTTCATAATCTAGTCGTGATTGGTGAAAATAATCGGGAAGTGACAAAGGTTCTACCGGAATTTATCGACTATTGTTTAGTTTCTTTTTGTTTTGGTAAAAAAATAATTCTAAATTGCAGAAATAGCGCACCAAATTTTAAAATAACGGAATACAGAGTAAAGCTTTTAAATAACTCCTAGCTAAAATAGCTTACTATTTTTTTCTATTGTTATTGCAACAATTTTATTCATAAATGGACATTTCTATGATACATTATATATTTGTTAAATTAATATTTATAATTCCTGTTTCCAGCTAATCATTGCTTCCTTCATCGGCCTCTGCGCTTGCGGGGCTATCCCCTACAACAATTACAACCTCCCACAGTACAACCGGCAGTACTACCCGGAGAGGCCTAGGTCATCGCTGGAAAGAAACGCAGCTATATTAAGATCAGTATCAGACGCTAATGAAAATGGATACCACTTTGCGTACGACACTGAAAATGGTAATTTTTTCATACTAAATACTACTACTACTACTTGTTGCTTAAGCCGTTCATTAGATTAAGGTGGCTGAAGATCGTATAAATAAATGATCGTATTAATTTAAACCAGAAAAAAATATACATTCAAGTTCTATTTCCTTTAGTTAATTATTATAATACTTTAAATTTGAATATTAATCTCATTATAAAAGGATACCATTAGGAATACATCCAAGGAATTACTCATAAAATGATGGTGGGGTCTGCGGACACCAGTTCTATGTTATGTTAAAATACATATATTAAATGCGGATCTCATCCTTAAAATTTTAAGTTCACCAGCAATTAAAATTTTGGAACTCTTCTAGAAAATTCCATCTAATTATTGTGTCAATAATTTGAATTCTATATAGGTTATAAATCTAGTTCTCTATTTAGCTTGCGATTAATTGTTTTTATGGATGTTAGAGTACCACCGTTTCACATATAGTCCTTTGTGAAAGTTTTATAAAATTCCTACAACATAAAGATGCTAGCGGGTTAAGTATATTACAATTATATAATTTTCATTTTTATAATACAAAATTTTGTAAAGTAAGGTAATCTAAAAACTATCTTCCTCACAAAATAATATTATTATTACATTTACAAATATTATATATTACATTAAAATTATTATTTACAACTGCGGCGTAATCTCAAACGATACCGATAAACATAATCCATTTTATGTATAGAATATGTAAAATAATTTTGTTTTGAACTTGTGTTTAGTGCACATTTATTTAAAAATGCTAAGACATAAATATTTGGAACTCGCAGATGAGATGAGTTTCCAAATGCTTTGCTTATGTCTAATCAAATTATCTAACAATTCCAGGAATCCAAGCTGAAGAAACTGGCGTAGAAAACAACGGAATTCAGGCCCAAGGTGGTTACTCCTACACCGGTGACGATGGCCAAGTCTACAGCATCAGATATACCGCTGACGCCAACGGATTCCAGGCCCAGGGAGCTCATATCCCAACCCCCCCACCAGTTCCCGAAGCCATCGCTAAGGCTTTACAGGAGAACGCCAGGGATGAAGCCAATGGCATCTTCGATGACGGTCAGTAAAAAATTTACAATTATATTGTGTTTTGATCTCGCTATGTGATTTTTGTCTTAGCAACGTATGTAAGCATTCTTTCTCAATCTAATCAATCATTCGTACAAAATCATTCAATCGTACTTTTGATCATCGATGACCCACAATCGGTTGTGGCGCCATTTATTAACTAGATTAAGTATTATCAAGATTATTCATTAGTAACTTGTACCGAATTTATTTGTAAACCCGAATAAGCATATTCGTTTCCAAAACTCTGAACAAAATTAAAAATGTTTTCAATTATCTTTTGGGATTCAAATTGAAAGTAAGATAATTAATTAAAGCACTTTATCGCATTTCGAATAAGCACACACATTCTAAATGCGATATGTGGAAATGTGGATCGCGGATTGCGTCTAAATATTAATATTTATAGCATGGGCGTATAACTCAAGGATCTTGGTGTACGAAATTTAAATTGATCTATTAGTTGTTTATATGCAACAGCAAATATAAAAATAGAGCGGGCTTTCTGAAATATATCCTAAAATTTATTCAAATCGGCCCAGTCAGTTTAAATTGAAAACTCTTTGACATTTACAATACATATTTATATATTCGTGGGATATACATATCATAAAATATTAAATTCTATGATAATGATTTGATAACAGTAGGGTTGATTCTTGTAATACCAGGATTACACACTTGTGATAATTATTCTTGATGATTTAGCAAAGAATCGAATCAAAATAAAATCGTGTTAATATTTTTTATGGTTATAATAAGCTTATTTAAAGAAAAATTGTATACTTCTCTTTTGGAATGTTTCAAACTATTTTAAACGCAAACAAAATTAATTATCTCAAAATAGTATTAAAGTACGAAGTATGGCATGGTATATTAGCATAAAAGTAATTTTAATTATCTCAAAATTGAAAAGAATTTTCTTCTTTATTCTAAACCTTACGACAGCCCTAGCAAAAGCCTACGGCATAACTGCATTAGTGAAGGTTATAAAATTGATAGATGCTCATAATTAATGGCCTATACCTGATATTTAAATCTCATTAGCGTAGTTGAACTATGTCGTAATTTACATATAACTGCGTAACACCGGTATAATTGTTTTAGTACCGTCAAAAATAAAAAAAGGTCAAATCTATCTTACAATAACAAAACAGAAGCGGTTTTAATCATTTGATCTTTACTTGTTT